>JAJHZJ010000177.1:5505453-5842953 GCA_023548195.1 Bettongia penicillata ogilbyi | reverse complement strand
GTGTATACATGTGTGTATATGCGTATATGTGTGTGCATATCTGTGTGTATACATATACATGTATCTGGGTATAAACAGCTTCTAAGTGCAGAGGGAAAACTTGGTCAAATTAGTCAGCAAATTTTAGCGCACACGCGTGTGTGTGTGTGTGTGTGTGTGTGTGTGTGTGCAAGCTCTGATGAGTAAGCTAGTTCTGAGAGGAAGACTGTAGCGAGTAGCTCAGAAATAGTCATTCATGTGTGAGCTCCTGGAAGGTAGGAACTTTCTGTGGTCTTCCTCTGAATCCCCAGCTCCTAGCACAGTGTCTGCTACATAGCAGAAGATTAAGAAACACTTCTTGACTTGTTCAAGTATTAGCCCCATGCCCACAAGATTTGGATAAAAGGGAGTGACAGCCCTACTCACCATCCCACCACAACAATACCACAAATATAAAATTTCCATAATAAGGCTAAAAGAGACATTTAGGCAAAGTGTTATGATTAATTTGATATGAAATCATTTTACGGTGGGGAGATCTGAAAGTATTTCACTGAAGGGGTATCTTACCTGAGCAGAGCCGTATAAGATCAAGATGTGTGGGGGTAGACAGTTTATTACAGTCATGGAGAATAGTGCAAGCAAAGGTACCATGGAGGGCAAGAATCTAATTCATACTAAGGTATAAAAGGCTGATAGAAGCCTCATGGTTTCTTTAGGTCCCTAGTTCAGAACCCTGAGGGATCCATCTGAGACCCACTTACCTTCCTGTGTAAAGAGATATAATCCAGGCGCACACCTTTCTCACCCGTGAAAAAGTTTGTCCCATTGTAGCAGTGACTGAGTAAGTTCCAGGAAATGGGGGACTTAGGGAATGGATGAAAGGAGTCACCAGGACCTCCAAACTTCAGTCTCAAGTTGGCTCTCCTCAGGCCTTCCGAGCAGGCATCATAATAGTTCAGGAAACCTACAGCCAAAAACTGCAGTTTTTCACTCATCTATTCCTTCATTTACTGCTGTTATCCAGTCATTTTTCAGTGATGTCTGACTCTGCATTACCCATTTGGAGTTTTCTTGGCAGAGATACTGGGGTGATTTGACATTTCTTTCTCCAGCTCATTTTATAGATGAGGAAACTCAGATTAAGTGATTTTTCCAGGGTCATACCCTTAGTAAGTGTCTGAGGCAAGATTGGAACGCATCTTTCTGAGTTCTGAGCCACCTAGCTGCCCAATGTATTCAGTTACTGATCATTTTTTTCACTCACTCACTAACATTCCCTCATTCACTACCCATTTACTCTTTCATTAACTCATTCATTCATCCATTAGTTTATTCACTTATTTATTAATCCATTGACTTACTCAGTCATTTAAACAATGTGCTCAGTAAACATTGACTGATAAGAGTTTGGTCTATATAAGCTGTTGTGGGTAAATTATTATCCTTACCCCTGTCCATGAAGTCTTCCCAGCCTTCTCCACTCCATAATGAGCTCTTCCTTCCCTGCCCTTCCATCGACCTTATGGTCTGTAGCACACGCGCTAGCTCCCAATCATCCACTGATCAGAACTTTTCTCTCATTGTCATTTCATGCCTTTGTGTCTTGTATCTCCCCCAACCCATGCCCCTACCCCTCCACCCCCATTCTCAATAGCAGAGACCAAAGGCAAAGAATGATGATAAAAGAATACTGGACTGGAATTCATGAGACTTCCCAGCTAAGCTACTTAAATTGTAAGGATGTAATAATATAATGCATGTGAAAAGACTTTAAGTCATTATGTCAACTCCTTCCCAAAGTCTAGCAAAGAGCTGAGCATGCCACAGAGTCAACCAGAGCGAGAGACCATCCTACCTATTCCAGTCTTCTCATTTTATAGAGGGGAAAACTGAGTCCAGAGAAGGCAAGGGGCTTGCTCAAGGCCACACAGTGACTCAGAGGCAGAGCTGGAATAGAACCCAAGTCTCCTGAACTGAGAACATTATAATTAACTCAATGCATTTGCACAAGTGGTAGGAAAGTCCTCATCTTGTGCCTACAGTAAGCACCATGCCCATACTCTTCCAGTCATTCTTCTGCCATCTGAGAAAATGCTTGCTTACCTTGGATGGTCATGGACACATTATCAAAGTCATGATGATCTGGTTCATTCCAAGTTTCAAAATTCCATCTGGAGACATGGCTTAACCCATACTTTTCTGCAAAAGGGACCATGAGGTATGTCAAGGCTACTGTCAGCTCAGGCTTCACAGAGAGGAATTGAGAATGAATATTTCAGCCCACACACTGCCATCCCCAGTGATTCTAAATGACTCTACAACACCTCCAACTACAATGCTAACTTCACAACTGTTTTCCCTGGAGAGTGCCAGTGTGTCATTCCCCAGCTCCTGAGAACAAGTGGATCTAAGTTAATCACCATCTGTCTGCATGTGAAAATTGAATAACTATCAAAGTAAGTTTTAAACATTTATTAACTATCCCTGGAGATCCTCTACCCTGAAACACTGAAAAACAAAGAACATAGGATGTCGGAACTAGGAAAGATCTTGGAGTTTAGAATATAGAATGTCAGAGCTGGGAGGGGCCTTAGAACATGGAATGTCAGAGCAGAGAAGAGATCTTAAGAGAACATCCAGCACAACCTCCTCCATTTCCAGAGGAGGAAACTAAGGCACTGGGAAGAGAACAGACCTGACCAAAGTCACTTTGTTAGCTTGAGTTACTGGGGTACCTGAAAGTAATTCTGCTAACTTCTTTCAAAGAGCCTTAAGTTTTTCTCCCGACCTCCTGGGTTCAGATGGGTCTTCCCTGCCCCACAGTCTGACCATGAGATGTGACTCTCTTAACTATTCCCAACCTGACTTGTCTCCTGGCATTGCTAGGTTAAAATAGACAAGGAAACCAATCCCAACATTACTGGCTTGACCCCTACCTTCCTATGTCAGGTGACAAAAGGCAGCTTCCACCCCCATCAGGAGGAGAGCAGGCAGGCTGCACTTTGTAGAATGTTGTCAAAGCTGCTATTGGTACAGCAATGGGAAAGGATGGCTGCTTTTGTTTCACCATCTTTCTTCGTTACAAGGGATGGTCTGGGGTAGTAACAGTTGAGTGGAAAGCAAAAAGCTTCAATAAAATGTGAACAATCCATTCCTACAACATTCTATCCTTTGCCCAGCACTTTCTCTTCTAATATCTCAACAGGTTCCCATCACAGGATTCCTATCTTTAAGGCTCTGAAGGGCTACCATACAGGTGAGGGGGTTAGCTTACATCTTCTTAATGAGAAGAGCACACTGCCTATGGAGTCCAAGGACCTGGGTTCAACTCTTGCCTTTGATATCAGCTACCTGTGTGAAGTGGGCAAGTCCCTGCAAACCTTTAGCCTTAGTTTCCTCATCTGTAAAATAAGGAGGTTGGATTCAATGGCCTTCGGAGTCTGGAGCTAGGATTATATACATACTTGCTTTGTTATGGCCTGGGAGGGCAGATCTAGGAGAATTAAGGGATGTCACAGAGGCAGATTTAGATTCAGTGGAAGAAAAAGTTGCTAACAATTAGACCTACCTACATCTTCTCTATTTCCTGGCTTCCTCCAAGGATCAGCTAAAGTTCTTCTGCAAGAAGCCTTTCCTGATCCCCCTCACTGCTAAGGTCTTCCTCTCAGATCATTTCCAATTGATCTTTTGTATATTTTGTTTGTATATAGTTGTTTTCCCCAATAATAAGTTCCTTGAGGGCAGGGACTGTCTTTTGCTTTTTTTGCATCACCAGGGTTTAGCACAGTGCCTGGAACATTCTAGGTAATTAATCAATGCTAGTTGACTGAATGATGGCTGGCATGGGCTACCATTGGAGATACTGAATTTTTCATCACTTGAGGTCTCCAAGAAGAGACTAAGTGACTAGAGACTTTGTCAAGGGGGATTCTGAATAAGTATGGCAATGGATTAGAAGAGGAAATAACAATATAGGAAATAAGTGTTGATGATGGGAGAGGGATAGAGAGGTAGACTCCTAGGAACACATAGAATGGGAAAGGAAAAAGAAAGAAAAAAGGAGAGGAGAGGGAAAAGGACAGTAAGTAAAGGAGAGATAGACAAGAGACATGGAGGGAAGGGAAGAGAGAGAAGAAAAAGGTGAGGAAAGAAGAGAAAACGGCAGGAAGGAGAAAGGGGAAGGAAAGAGGAAGAGGCATGAATTTATAGAAGAAGAGAAAGAAAACAATAAAGATTGTAGAGTTTTTGATCTGTTTTCTTTCATTACATATCTAATATGGAAACTATCAAATTGCTTGTCTTCTCGATGATGGGGAAGAGGAGGGAAGGTGGGAAAGAATTTTCAACACAAAATTGTAAAAACCAAAGCTTAAAAATAGTTTTTATATGTAATTGGGAAGAAGTAAAATAGTTAAATTTTTTTAAAGGTTATAAGGTACCCACACCAAGCCCTTTCAAGACTTACCAATATATCTCTTAGCCAACAGGGTGACCAGGTTCCTCCATTCATACACCTGCTTCTTGTCATCAAAATCAGTAAAGTATCCAGATGGGCTCCCCATCAACTCAAACCCTTGGATATATAAAAATACTTTTCAATGTCCTTAAGGAAATTTTCCCAAATGGGAACACACGAACAGACAGACCATCAGTGCCCAGTAGTGTCACAGTCTGCACTGGATGGGCTGGCTTACTTCTTTCCTTCATACGAGCTCAGAAACTGGAGAGATCAGTAAGGGAAGGGAAGACTCCTAGAATTCCTAGACTAAAGGGAGACAAGGTTTAGGGAGGCAAACAGGAGAGAACAGGGCAGTATAGGCAGGAAGCATGGTGCAAGCAAAAATCTAGAGACATGCATGAACCTGGTATGTTCAGGAAACAAGGAGCCTCAATGAGCTGGAACTGAGGGTGTGTACAAGGGAAGCCATAGAAAGCAAGGCAAAAGAAAGAGGACAGAGATAGATCATAGAATTTGGATATCAGAGCAAGGAATTTGGATTTAATCTTGAAAGCAAGGAGAAGTCACTGAAAATGTCTGAGAGGTGAGTGATATCATCCCACAGAGGAAGGGAAAGAACTAGGGCTTAGATCTCTCCTTTGGGTTCTAATTCTCTCTCTATCACTGAGACCAAAGAATTTGCTGGAATTCTTTAATTTCAGAATTCTTTTAGAATTCATTAGAATTCTAAAAACTACAATGTTTCCTGATTCATTTACCTGGAACGAGTTGGTTCTCCCAGAGAAGATCCAAAAATTTATCCAGACTGGTAAAGTTGTAGCGAAGGTCCCCATCGGTGACACTGCAGAGATATTCTCAGGGTTAGAGAGACTTACAGAAAGAAAGATTATAGCATTGTCAGACAAATGGGATGGCATTAAATGTCAAAAGGTCTCAGCTAGGGCAGAGATGCTGCTAGAAGGAGCTCAGGACTGAAAATGAAGTCTTTGATGAGAATTAACTGTGTGATCTTGGATAAGGTGCTTTACCTGAGTTGCTCTTTCCCGGTCTACAAAATGAGAAAAATGAATGAGAAAGTATTTATTGTTTGATTACTATGTGAGTTATTCCCTACCTCTAGGGTGATTTTGAGAAAAGCATTCTATGGACCATAAAGTCCTACAGAAATGTAAGGTAGAGACTAGCGTTAGCACAGTGTCTGACACACAGTAGAAACTTAATAAACACTTGCTTGCTTAACTTGATTTATTACTATGGGAGGTTGGATCGAATACTGGATCTGGAGTCAAAGAACTTAGGTTTGAATCCCAGCCCAGTTACTTATGTCAGAGGGAGAAAATGGATCACACCATTTAGAACTAAAAAAGACCCCAGAGAGTAGCTGGTTCAACTCCACCTGATTTTGTATTTAAGTTTTATTGATTTTTTTCCCTTTATATATCATTATTTTCAGATATTACTACTCCCCTCATTCATAAGTCTTTCCCTTCAAACACTCCCTTCTTCCTAATTTCCCTATTATTATTGAAGGCATCACCATCCTTTCAGTCCCCCAGGCTCACGACCTAGGCATCATCCTCAACTCCTCTTCCTCACTTTCTCTCACACACCACTCCCTATCCAATCTGTTGCCAAGAGTGGCTCTTAGTCTTACAGATTTGCCTCAGTTCTTTATCTATCTTGGATATGAAACCTTTTGTGGGGAAACTTGCAAACAAAATTGGGAGACATAGCCCCAGGGTTGACCTACTAGGGTAAGATCAGGCCAGAGGCCAGAGGTGATTCCCTGGGGCATTGTCATTGGAGCCATTCCAAGGTCTCTGAAATCTCCTCCGGATGGAGTCATTCTACCCCTCCTCCATACAATCAGCTAGGTTAAGAAGTCTGGGGTCATTAACATTCCTATATCCCCTTCAGAGATGAGCCCCCTCCAATCCATTCCTTACAATAATAACTCACATTTCTACAGCACTAAAAGGTATAAGAATTCTTTCCCCACAATAAATCTGTTAGCTAGGTAAAGCAATTAATATTATTGCCATTTTATCAATGAAGAACCTGAAGGTCAGATTCACTTTACCCAAGTTGACTTAACCAAGGTTATACAGTGGCAATTTTTGGAGTTTTGATATAAACTCGGGTATCTCTGATTCCAGGCATAGTTGTTATACTAAATTTTAGTACTATTCTTTTTTTAAAAAATTTAACATTTTTATTTAAAGTTCTGAGTTCCAAATTCTATCCCTCCTTACCTCCCTGAGACAATCAGATATAGGTTATACACATGCAATTTTGTAAAACTTATTAGTCATTCTATGTTGGTCATTTTGTAAAAGAAGACTCAAATAAAAGGGGAAAATGAAAGAAAGAAAAAAGGAAGGAAGGAAGAAAGATAGCATGCTTCAGTATGTATTCAAACAATATCAGTTCTTTCTCTACAGGTGAATAGTTTGCTTCCTCATTACTCCCTTGGATCATTGTATTGCTGAGAAGACCAAGTCATTCACAGTGCTTCATAAAATAATACTGCCATTACTGTGTACAACTTTCTCCTGGTTCTGTTCACTTCACTATGCATCAGTTCATGTAAGTCTTTCCATTCTTTTCTAAGCTCATCCTGCTTGTCCATTACAATGATATATCACAGTTTGTTTGTTTAGCCATTCCCCCACTGATGAGAATCCCTTTAACATCTAATTCTTAGCCACCACAAAAAAAAGCTGCAATGAATATTTTTATATGAATAGGTCCCTTTCCTTTTTTTTTTTTTTTTTTTTGGATGTCTTTGGGATATAGAGCTAACTAGCAGTGGTATTATTGGATCAAAGGGTATGCACAGTTTTATAGATCTTTGGACATAAGAACTATGATTATTAGCACTAATAATATGCCAATTGTCCCAGGAAGGGTAATTTATTAAATAGCTACTGAAAATCCAGAAAAGAAAGTTACTGACACGTAAGTCCTTGACACTATGAAATGATTCATCTTCAGAAATGGATATGGTTTTTACCAATGGAAATGACATTAAAGAAGATGCATTGTCGCTTCTGTACCCTAAGGTTCAGGGGGCCTTTCTGACTTGCTACCAAAACACTGATAATCATTACTTCCCCCATTTGAATATGAGCTGTTGGACAGCATTTTTCTGATTGAGTTCCCTATGCTTAGCGAAGCTTTTGAACATAGTAAACACTTACATGCTCATTCATTCTCAGCTACTTGTAACCTCAACCTGAGTTGGTTGAACAGCTACTTTGTATCCTAGAGGTACTTTTGATAGAGAAAGGAGGCACAGGGAATTCAGAATACTTTACAATCACTTAGGAGAAGACAGGACTCAGAGGAATGTGGAATGAACTATTATATTAAAAAAAAAAAGAAAGAAAAAAAAGTTTTCCTAAGATGAAGGTCAAAATTTTCCAAAAGCCAACCCTAAACAAAACAGAATCACACAACTAGAAAGGTCATTTATCTGACTCATATCTAAGCAGGTATATCTCCTCAATAAAGAATTACAGAGCTTGTCCACTTGAAGATGAGGAACTAAGTACTATTCTGGGAACTTCATTCCATTCTGGGTACCTGTTTATCATGAATAAGGGGTTTTTCCCCCTTTCTTTTACTTGGAGTTTAAAGCTGTCTCTATAACTTCTTCCCATTACGATCAGGGTCACAGAGGAATAGAAATAATTCCTCTGAGGACTCAAAGGAGGAAGAGATAGTTTCCTCCTTGAGGGGTGGGAATCAAGGAAGGCAGCCTAGAGGAGGTGATGTTTAAGCTGAGCCCTAGAGGATAAGTAGGATTTCAAGGAAGAAAAAAGGACAAAGGAGTTTGCAGTTAAATGACAAAGAAGAGGAGGAGGTAGATGGAGATGTGTCTGAGCAGTCCATTTTGGCTAAAGTGGAAGATACAGTACGCTAAGAAAAAAATGAGCTAGAAAGACAGGGCAGGGCTAAACTGTGGAGGCCCTGGAATGCCTGGGCATGTGGCTAAGTGGATGGCATGTAGGCATGGAGTCAGGTGGGCAACTAGTGGAGCGGTGGATAGAGTGCTAGACCTGGATTCAGAAAGCCTCATCTTCCTGAGTTCAAATCTGGCCTCAGACACTTATTAGCTGTTTGACCTGGACAAGTCACTTACACTTGTTTGCCTCAGTTTCTTATCCATAAAATGAGCTGGAGAAGGAAATGGCAAATCATTCTAGTATCTTTGCCAAGAAAATCTCAAATGGGGCCATGACTAAAAGCGACTGAATAAATGGAGTCAGAAAGACCTGTACTCAAATCTCTCTTAGCTGGACAAGTGACTTAATTACTCTGAGCCTAGTTTTTTCATCCATACAATAAAGACTAGCTCTGAGATAAGAGCTTTGTACATCTTAAAGGACTGCAGAAAGACGTAATTTCATTGTTAGTGCTGGCAACAGTGATGCACTGGCAGTTTTGAGCAATGTACTAGGGAAGGAGCAGAATGTACAGGATAGATTGGAAGAGGAGAGAGGGCAGGCAGAGAGGTGTTAGATAGGACATGGTTGCAGAGGTCCATGTGAGAGGCAGCAATAGCCAGTGGTGAACAAGGGAATGCAGACAAGGGATCATGTCTGCAGTAGAAGGTCAACAAAGTTGCTGAATGAATACGCAAGCAGTTTCCACATATTCCCTGAGATTACCAAAGGTTCTCAAAGGCTGCTGAAAATGCAATAAAACTTAACCTGCATTGGGGTAAAAATTAAGTTCTCATTGGTCAAACTCCAAAGGTCACTGAACTATCATTCCATTCCCATCCCCCACCCTGCTATCTGAAATCAGACTGAGCACCCCCCACTCCACCCCCCAGAAACATTTATCTCTCCTCAGGATCCAGACTCAGAAATGAGTTACTGTGTCCTACAGAAGGGCCATGGGCCAGAACTGAGAAGAACCTTAATGGAGGGCGAAACTCAGAATGCTGGGACCTGGAGCAAGTTTAGTTTGAAAAGGGCAGCTCAAGATTATGCTAGCAAAGGGGTTGGCCTGTCTATTATACAGTCCAGCCCTAGCCTTTGTGGGATGGCCAGTGACCAGCATTCCACAAATCCTGAGAGCAGAGATGGGAAAGGTAGGGGAAAATTGGATCCTGAGGAAGAAATGGGACTTTCAGGAGCAGTACTATATAACATGGGGGTGACAGAGGACAAAGAGAAGCCAGTAGCCAGACTGGTAGGACAGAGGACTGACTGTGTGGAAAGGAAACACATCCCCTTTATGTCGGTGTCCTGGGACAAAGCCCTACTCACCCGCCCTTAGTTATAGTTCTTAGTAGCCAGTTAGCGCAACCCTCTCATTTTATAAACAGCAAGTGGAAAAGATGGTTCCCAAGTCACACAGCAAATGACTGACACAGTAACAAAACAAAACAAAAAAAAAACCTCACATCTGCTTCTCAAATATTTTTCTTCCTTGTCATTGAAGCATAAAACTAAGATTAAGTAGCAGGAAAGCCAATTTAAGCTTCATTTAAGGAGGACATTTCTTACACTCAGCTGTTCGAGGATGGAATGGATTATCTCATGAGGGAGTGAGCTCCCCATCCACCTGGGTGATAATGATAGTTATATACTAGCTAACATTCAGATAGTGCTTAAGGTTTGCCAAGCACTTTACAAACATAGTCTTATTTGATAATGGCCTTCTTGCTATTACTCATGTAGGACATGCCATCTCCAGTCACCATGCCTTTGTCCTGGCTACCTTCAGCATGGACCCTTCCTGGCTTCTTCTGACCTTTCCCATCTTCTTCCCACTCAACTTCTCCCTCACCCCCTACAAACCATCAACACCAGCCTCCTGGCAGCTCCTAGAACATGACTCTCCATCTCTCATCCCTGTTTCCTCATGCTGACTTGTTTCCCATTCAAGAACAATGACAAAGATGACTTGATCATGATTCTTGGCTCCAGAACTGGGTAGAGGACAAAGAGGCAGACAGGAAAGGAAAGCAGGATAAACAGGTGTAGGAGTAAATTGACTGGTGAAGCTAGAGAAGAGATGGCCTCACAGTAGGTCAGGAAGCTGAGGCTTATGGGGGTTATCAAATGACTTGCCCAAGGTCACATCCTTGGTCAGGTTTAGCAATTGGATCTGAACCTAGGTCTCTGTGCGTTCCAGGTCATTGGATCCTTAGAAGACCAAGTGGGATGACCAGGTCTCTGCTTTGTAATCCTAAAACAGAAACCAGCAGACTCACGGAACACACAAAGACTCATTCATTATTTCTCTGTCCAAATCATTACAAGGCTTAGATCTGGGAGGGACCTTAGAGACCATCTGATCCAACCACCTTATTTTAGAGAGGAAGAATGTGCGTGCATGTTTATATTGTGTGCATATGTGTATGCATGTGTGTGCATGGATGTATGCATGTGTGTGCATGCATATGTATGTGTTGCATATACATGTGTGCATGGATATAAAGGGATATGTGTGCCTATGTGGATGCATATGAGCAGATTTGTATATATTGTGTGCATGTATATGTTGTATGTATATATGTAAGTCTGTGTTTTTATCTGTGTGCCTATATATCTACATATATGCACATATATCTCTGTCCTTACGTCTGTCTGTATATGCATATGCATATATATGGGCCTTTGTATATGTGTGTATAGAAGTATGTAAGTGCATATCTGTCTTTGTGTGTATATTATGTATATATGTATACATGTGTCTGTATATACCTGTATGTGTATTGTGTACATTTGTATATATATAGGTCTGTGCGTATAAGTGTACATATGTCTATGCATCTATATTGCATGTTATGGGCATGTATATACTTGTGTTTATATGCATCTATGTATAGAGTGCTTTAAATAATATATGTAGTTTATATATTTTAGTATGTGTTTATACATGCATGTATATATGCACGTGTATATGTGTGTGTGTGACAAATAGCTGAGGCAGGATTGAAAATGCCAGGTCCTCCTAATCCAGATCCATATGTACCATGAAGCGGCCCTCCTCCACCCGCAGCACCCCACCCCTTTACTGGGGGAGGGGAAGAAGGAGGCTTCCTTCATCCAACTCAGACAGAGTCCGGGGTAGCCTCCTGCTTCTGGGGGCTGCTCCTGCATAATAATGAAGAGCCTATCCTCCTGTCTGTTTCTGTGAGTGTCTCTCGGCCCAGGCAGCTGGCTAGAGACTAAGTGTGGGAGGGAGAGCGTGTGCCTGTGTGCACAGGGCCTGCGCAGGCGTGTGGGTGAGAAAGATGGAGAGGGAGAGTCACAGCCAGGACCGTTGGCCCCCTGAGCAGAGGTGAGTTTTGTCCTCAAGCTTCGGTGGTGTATTTTAACCAAGGGTAAAAGCTGGATTAGGCCAGGATGCCTCTGCGTTGGGGCTGCCTTTCACCGGCAACGGAAAATGCAATTTCCCTTTTCCACAAGGTTGAGCGGAATGATTCATCGGCTCCTCTCAGCCCCACCTGCTTCTCTTTCTTTGGGGAAGGCAGGTCACATCTGGGTATTTTAGCACCGTAATGAGGACCTGGATCTGGGAACGCACATACTCGTCCCCTGCAAATCCCCTCTTGGATCGTGAGCAAAAGATGTTTGGCCAGTATCAGGACCTATTCTTCCTTTATAGCCACCGAGGGGCACTGAGGAAGGACAGGCTTGAAGGAGCTCTCTACCGCCTGGACAGACAGCCCAATTGTGTCTCCACTGGGCACAGCTTTCCAGTCGATGAACATGAATGCGGCTACAGTTCCGGCCCTACCAGGTCCTGGGCAAACAACTCTGGTTTCCAGGAGATTTCCTCATCGCTGAGCTGTGAAAGAGCCTAGGGACTATTTTTACTTTGTTTTCTGGACAGAATTCTTCTTCTGCACATCCATTGTCCTAAATCCTCCCAGTGTGCCATACCCCTGTCCTCACCCTATTCAGCTGAGTTAGCTTTTTATGAAGGGCAAGAGTAACAATCACCGTCTTCTGTCCTCTCTTTGCTGTCTCCCTGTAGAGAAACTGCATCCATTCTCTAGTAAAGGAGAAAGCTGGTACCGAGATACAAGCATTTCAGACTGGGGTTAAATCACATTTCTGAAGAGTACACACTAAATCAATTCAAGTGGAAGAGCCCAATCTATTGAGCCAAAGAGCTGTGGATGGACACCAGAGTTGTCTCTGTCTTCTGGTCAAACAGTGTTATAAAAGGTAGGGGAGGAATTAGATGCCCCAGCTTCCAGATCCCTTCCTTCCCCTTCAAGGCTCCTGGGTCAAAAGGCCATCGGCCATTGTTTTCACCTGGTAAAGTCCAACTTTCCTCTCATACTCTGATTACCGATGTCTTACACACACACAACACACACAGACACATATACACCATGACTACCACGATCACCACCACCACAGAGGGACCTAGGGAAGATCCCTTTCATTCTGAAGGGTAAAGGGACACGTCTCCATATCAACATCTCAAGACTTGACGTTGGCCATGGAGACACTGGCTGGGTTTAGATGAAATAAACATTGGTGCTCATAGTCTGGGCTCTGTTGCCCCAATGCTCTCTCCACATCTGATCTGAGTGGTAAAGTGTCAGTACTGACTGGATGTATCAGAACCATGAAGTTGGGGAGGGTCTTCTCAGCTGGTGAGGTGGACCACAGCCCATGCAGACAGCCAACAAGCTCCAGCCCTCGGCAAAGTGGTAATTTTGGTGAAATTTGGGTTTTGGTATGTACAGTTTCCTTCTTCCCTCCTTCCCTTCAGGTTCCATTCCCAGGGACTCATGTTTATAACTGTCTGTCAACTAATCCCTACCCCTCCCCTCCCAAGGCCTTAACAACTGATAACTGCTCCAAGTCTTGCCCCATCCAGGGCTGTCTGCATTTCAGTAAGAAACTGGAATTCCAAAACCCCCTCAAGGTCCAAGGTCCAAATTAAGCCATTTGGCTTAATGCCAAATGGTAGAGTTTCAGGAAATGGGGCAGGCTAACAGGGGTGAGATTCAGAGAATTGGAGGACCTTCTCAATATCTCTCAAATCATAATATTTGGTAGCTATGGAACTATGCCAATCCTCAAGGTTACCAGAGCATTGGATATACTGAGATTCCAGACTCTCTCTCCAAGAAGAGGCAAAGGTAAACCAGTGGTTGTAATTTGCATAGTTGTAAGATTATAGAATTTAGAGCTAGGAAGGGCTTCTTAGACACCATCTAGTCTACCCTGCCCCTCTATAGAAGCCCAGAGAGGGGAAAAAACTTGCCAAGGGTCAAACAGTGAGGTTAGTGGCACAGCAGTTTCTAGAACTCAGGTCTCCTACATCAAGTCTAACGCTCCTTCCAGTATTACTACAGAGTGATTGTATTTGGGGACTGGATCCAGGTGAATCCAGCAGAGGTCAGTTGGGGCAAAGGCTTGGTACAATGTTTATGGAGCACCAAGCCGATATGTGTAATATGAGATTTTTAAAAATGAGTTATCATAAATTATTATCTATAAAAATAACTTCTAAAAACAAGTTTAAAAATAGGGACCAATAAGTGTAACCAATTAGATACACAGCAACTTAAGATCTAATTTATAAGAGAAGAAAGCTAGAATTTCTGATCGATTGAAAATAGGTAATTTTTCAATGTTAATATGGGCTCTGGATAAAAAAAGAAGTCAAATGGGCTTCCATCTCCATAACTCTAATGAAACTGTTCTCTCAAAGCTAGGACTCCTCCTGGCCATTAAATCCAGTGGCATCCTTTCTGTCCTCATCCCACTCAATCATGCCTTCCTTCAAGATACCCCATTCTTCCTTGGCTTTTATAGAATGGTTCCCACCTGCTTCTCCTCCTCCCACTTCCTCAAACAAGGCTGTCTTCCAAGCTTCAGGTCTAAGTCTTCCCATCTCTTTATATTCTCTACCTTGGTAATATTATCTACTCCCATGGCTTCTATTATTACCTCTCTACAGTTGACTCCCAAATAGACTTAACATGTTACAGTGGATTTGGAGGACTGCAATTAAACCCTGGCTCTGCCACTGACCACCTGTGTGACCCTGAATAAGGCCCCTAACTTCTCTGGGTCTCAGTTTTCTCAACTATAAAATGAGAGAATTAAACTAGATGACCTTGAAGGTCCCTTTCATCTCCAAATTTAGGATCCTCTGCTCTTGCATCTCTAGTTCCATCATATCCCTGGAGTTTCATGCTCACATTTCCCAGAATTCATATTATTCTTCCAGAACTTCCAATCCAACACATCAAGGACTAAACTGCCCCTCCCCCAACTTCCCTGTTTCTGACAGGCAGCAGCCACTGTCTTCCCAGGAACCCAGACTCCAAGCCTCAGGCATATTTGATTCTTTTCTCCCCTTCCTCTCCAACTTCTACTCAACTGCCAAGTCTTACAGCTTCCACCTCTACGATCTCTCGTACATCATGCCTTCCCTCCTATTCACACTACCACCACCATAGAAGCTGTTCTCTCCTCTCATTTAGGTGACTGTAATGATCTCCTTTCTGACTGGTCTCCCTGTCTCCAGTCTAGCCCCTCTCCAACCCATTCACTTTGCTGAATAGCCTTTCCAACAAACTGTTGTTCATTTCTGCCAGGAGAAAGTGTAGTGAACTCTCTGGTCCCAGCATTCAAGGCCCCCACAACACATGGATAGTTTTGACAACAATCTACCTTTATCTTGTCAAAATATTGTGGAGATACCCTGTTTCCCAGATCTAAGACCCAGTAAGTAGGCTGTATCCTGAACTTGGCATAACAATAATCCTTCATGCTCAGGATGTTATCACCCTCTGGCAAAGTGTACTGCTTGGACCAGTGCTAGCTGTTCTAGTTCTCCTATTTCCCAGGGCTACATGTTCACAATCCCTATTCCTTGTCACTGTTAGGTCCTGCTCTCCTGCTCCTGTCACAGAACTCTGGTTCTATACCCCACAGGGTGGGCACCACCTCCAGGACTTGAGACAATACTGTTCCCACAGGCCTGTGGGAATGGTAACTCAAGACCAAACAATGATTATGTCACTGTCTAGTCCAGCTTGTATGTAAGACCTGCCTTTAGTTCAGCATGTTAAGCCCTCCTTCTTAGGAGGGAAGACTTCTATATACATATATCATTTTCCTCACTCTGAAATTAATTAAACTTCTGTTTTGTGTCCTAACTTTCTTGTCTCTGGCAGGCTCAGTTTGGTTGGTTCCTGCCACTCACAGGTTAGAAGCTGGTTTCAGTCCATTGACAAGCTTCAACCACTCCCTCTCATGTACTTATTTTTTAATTAAAATTTTTTCTTAAACAAAGATCCTCTTCTCCCTCACAGTTCTTCCCTACCATGAGAAAGCATGAAAAACATTAAGTACATGTACTTTAATATTGTTAAGGGAAAAAAACACACATAATTACATCCCACCCAACCTAGACTACTCTATATCAACCCTGGTTCTCATCCTGCCTTACCCTGGTTTCCCCCTACTTTTCTTCAAGGTCACACTTAGGCCCATTCAGGTACAGCGTCTTCGTGAAACCCAACTTTCAGCAGAATGCTCCTCAGGGACAAGGACTGGGTCATCTTTTTCTTCCTTCCTTTCTATCTTCCTTTCTTTTCTGTATTCCTACTACCTAGTGGGATTTAATCAATATTTGCTGAATTCTCTGAACCACACTCCTTTCTTTCCCATCAGCTTCCACCTACACAATCCTTCCTTGACGAAAGTAATCTTCCTGTCTTCAGTTTTCTCTTAGTACTTTGCCTGAATCTTTCTTTGGCACTAACCTCAATCTCCCCTTTACTGGTGCTATTTCTATATACATCTTATCCTCCTAATAGATTATAATTTCTTGGGAGTTGGATCTGTGATTTCTCATCTTTGCATCTCCTGCACACAGTAGAAACATTTTAAGTGTCTGATGAATGAAGAAATTCAAAGAACCAATATTGTTCTTGGACAAGAGAATTTTTTTAAAGCAATTGGGGTTAAATGACTTGCCCAGGGTCACACAGCTAATAAGTGTCTGAAGCCGGATTTGAACTCAGGTCCTCCTGACTCCTGTATCTACTGTACCACCTACCTACTCCAAGACAAAGGATTCTTAACCTCTTTTGTGTCGTGGACCCCTCTGGAAGGCTGGTAAAGTCTACGTAGCCCTTTTTGGAATAATAAATGCATAACATAAAATACAAAAGATTACAAAGGAAACAAATTATCTTGAAATATAGTTATCAAGATATATAGATATAACTATCTATTTAAATAGATAGATAGATGACAGACAGACAGATGAATAGAAGGATGGATGGGATATGTGTGTGTGTGTGTGTATTTTAAATATTCATGGATTCCAGTTTAAGAACCTCTCCACTAAAGTGAATAAAAAGCAGGAAAGTGCTTTGCCAAATGTTACATAAATGTGAGCTATGTTAATATCCTCATCATCTCATCATCATGGCATATTGGCATACTGCATACAGAGTTGGCCTTTAAATCTGCAAGACCTGGGTTCAAGTCCCACCTCAGACACATACTATGTGACCCTGGGCAAGTCACTTAACTTCTAGATGCCCCTAGGCTACTAAGACAATAAATTGCAGAGAAAACATCCATCTGAACGAGTAAAAGGGTTCTCTCACCCAGGTCCAGGCTATCCCTATCACTATAACCATCTTATTCTTCTCACCTTTTTAATGAGGTTCAGATAAAAAGCATTATTTTTTAAAACTTTTTAATTTTATTTTTATTTCCTCTTCTCCCTCCCCCATCCCCACATTGAGAAAGCAAGAAAAACAAACATTACAAGCATGCATCATAACAAAACAAAACAAACAAAAATAACTTTTGCTGGCCACATACAAAAACAAACTCTTTATTTGCACTCTGAGCCATTGATAAGACAGTGGGAAGTATATTTCCTTTTGAGTTCTCTGAAACTGTGGTTGGCCACTGCATTGATCAGAGTCCCTAAATCTTTCAAAACTGTTTGTCTTTACGATGTTGTAACATAGTACTATTTTTATTAACTTGTCCCTTAGCATCCCATGCCTAGCACCCCATGCCATCCAATGCCTAATCACTGGCTCAACAATAGGAGTAGCTGGTATTAATAAAACACTTTAAGATTGACAACACTTTACAAATATTACCCCCATTTTACACTCACAACTACTGAGAGGTATTTGTTATTATTACTCATATTTTCCAGATAATGAAACTGAGTCATATCAAAGTTGTGACTAAAGCAGGGTCACACACAATTACCAAGTGTCTGAGGCTAAATTTGCTTTGGCTACAGGTCCAGTGCCCTACTCATTGCACTACCACATTCCTCTAAGATTCCTATATTCAATACCTCATTACCAAAACTTTGTCAGTGGAGTTCAAGTCTTGAAATGTCCTACATCAAGGCTGAGGAACCTACAGCCTTGAGGCCACATGTGACCCTCTCAGTCCTCAAGTGTGGCCCTTGGACTGAATCCAAACTTCAGAGAACAAATCCCCCCAATAAGAGGATTTGTTCTGTAAAACTTGGACCCAGTCAAAAGACTTCACCCGAGGATGTAGAAGGCCACACATTCCCCATCCCGTCCTACACCAAGTCAGATAGGACCCTTGACTTAGAGCTAAGAGAGAATTTAGGGATCATCTGGTTCTAACCCATTATCTTAAAGGTAAAGAAGTGGATATTCAGTGAGAAGTGACTTTCTCAAGGTCACATAGCTGACACTTGAACCCAGGACTGCTGCCTCCAAACCCAGTGTTCTTTCTAAGGCATAATGCCTCTGAGTTTGTACGTTATTGTGCAAGGGCCTACCTCAGTTAAGAGAGGCTTCTCTGCAGGTAGGTTACATGGTGACATTTTTCAGCCACAGCTACTCATGGATATCTTCCACCAACTCACAGAGGAAGGATTAGGAGCCTTCTGCTCAGATACAGGTTTGTTGGACAAGAGGCTGTCAGTCCCTGGCTCCTCTCTAAGCCATGAGCCTGGTGAGGAAATGAATTGCCAGGAAGGCAAAAGAAGTCAAAGGGATATGAGAGAAGTAATTCCAAGGAGATTGACCTTTGAATGACAAGGTTCCCTTAGAGTACAAGGAGTACCTGGTCCATGCAAACTCAACTGAGGAAACACAGAAGATAAATCAGAAATCAAATGTGTCTCTAAATTAGAATGGGCCAGGAATGGGATGAGTGAGGAAGGATTGGCATGTTCCCTTCCCCCAGAAGGGATCAAGCACAGGGCTGGAGGACCACTAGCCAGGAGACTGTCAAAGGCATCCATGTCTAGGGTAAGGAAGCACTTCTAGCCTTCTATTGCTTCTCTTAGGGTTTTTGTTTCTTTCTTTCATCTATAAAACAAGGGGCTTGTACTTGATGTCCTCTGTCATGACCTCGTATGTCTATGCTTTCAGATGCTGACTACGGAATGTCAGGGTAAGAGAGACTTTAGGAATTATCTAGCCTAACCCCCTTATTATCCAGTGGGAAAACTGAAGGCCAGAGCTGGGGAAGGCACCTGCCCAAGGCCACGAAAGAAGTTAGTAGAAGGACTGGTCCTTGAATACTTGATGGTTCTTTTTCCCACTCATAACTTCTCTAAGGGTATCACCGGAGGCCATCCCAGGGGTTTAAGGTCCTGCTACCACCAATTAAGCTTTTCTGTGACTTAGAAGTCCTACCCTTTACCAGCCAAAGAGAAGAAACAGGTAAAGGTGCCTTCTGGCACCTAAACTCCACTTCTATCTAATAGGTGAATGAGATCAGATAAAAGAGGCTTTATTGACTCACACAGCAGCTCTGGGCCTGGAGCCAGAGTATGCTCTCCCAGGCAGGTGAGGAAATGTCTGTGGTCAATAAGGACGCCTCCACAGAGACAAAAGTGCATTATCTGTGACAGCCCAGGGCTGGTGACTGGACAGTGACGGATTTGGGCTTGACCAAAATCGCCATCTCCTCTCCTAGACAGACAACTCCCCACAATAGAAAACAAACCTAGTAACAACTGAAAGCATATCATTTAATTGACAAGTAACAAGGATTTACTGAGTCCCCTACTTCCCCTATCCCTCCAAACCCTGTGTGTCCAATCCTGTGATACAGGAGGCTTGTGATAGGAAAAGATGAAGAGTTGCCCAGCTCTGCCCTCAGGGAGCTTATAGTGTTGGGGGGAGACAGAAAAGGAAACCTAAGCCCCTACCCCCAGGAGCTTCAGAATCTGGAGTGATAGAGAAAGAGCAGACCACAGTCCTACATTCCTGGAGTTTTCTGTCTGGGGAAGACAGAGGAGGAACAAGCACAGTCTGCCCTCACAGAGTTCACAGCCCCTCTTAAAGAGGACTCCAGGGGAAAGAGAAGACTCATCACCCCTAGAACAATTGAAGAACAATAGGCAGTAAGACTTGGTGGTGTATAGGAGCCATAGAGGCAGGGAAGGTTTTCTAGACATGTTATTGGGGCTTGGACTTAATAGGTTAATTTTTGGTACATGGAAAGGACAATTAATTTGGAGTCAATATGACCAGGGTTCAATCGACCAGAGTCGATTTCAGCTCTAACTTTAAGTAATAAAAGGGAAGACTAGAAATGCGATGCTAGCAGTGCCTGTGATGGTGAGAGGTCCTTGGGTACCTTGGGCTTCTGAGATTCTGAGTCTTGAAAAAGGAAGATGACTTCGGCAGTATGTGAAGGGTAGACTGGAAGGTGAAATGCCTAGGAGGGTGGGAGACCATTGAAGTTGGGCTGTGAAAGGGGCCAGCCTGGGGGAAGCCGGCTCAATTGTCTACCTGGGAGACCTTTTTCATATACAAATCTCCTACTTCAGAAATATCACTCCACACGGGCACCTCACTAAGAGATCTTTCTGCAATTGTTTATGATGCATCATAGTGTACGAGGTCCTGTGCTGGACCTCCTAGGACACTTGAGTGGGATGGATACTGCCCATATGGCTCTTCCTACTCTGCCTCCCTGACCGTGCCTCCCTCAGTCCTTTCCCCACTCAGCCTGCATAGGTTGAGGCAGACAAACCCAACCCTGACATGGTGGGGACTTATTCAGAAGGAACATTCTCCAGCTAACTAAAGGGGGAACGCTCCCAAATCATTTAAAACTGAGAACTAGAAGCAAGTAGGGCTAATTCTGTCATTGGTATTTATTAGCTGTGTGGCCCTGTTCAAATGAATGAAAAGGTCTTATAGTGTAATGAGTGGAAGGACTGCTGGGTTTGAAGTCAACACAACATGAGTTCGAATCCTGACTCTGCTACTTGTTATCTGTGTGACAATGAGCCTCTCTGGGCCTGTTTCCTCATCTGTAAAATGAACATTTGGTCTAGACCTCAGAGGTCCCTTCCAACTCCAGATCTATAATCCAATAGGTCACAACTTCTCTCAGCCTGTTTCCTAATCTGTAAAATGGGGATAATAAAACCCATAGTGCCTACTTCATAAAAGTTGCTAAGTGCTTAGCAAATCGTAATAAAGAAATGTTTTCCATTACATCATTAATCTTCTAGGAAAAATACTAGAAAGCTAGAGTTAATCCAGGAGAGAATAGCCATAGTATTTGAGAAAAAGCTCTAGATTTAGGATCAGAAGACCTGTATTCAAACCGCAACTTTGCCACTTACTAGCTGTGGGACCTTGAGTAGTAACAACAACTGTTCCCATTTCTCTGGTGCTGTAAGGTTTATAAAATACTTTCCTCACAACAACCCTGAAGTAGTGAGTGCAAGGATCATTATGCCCATTTTACAGATGAGGAAACTGAGTTTAAGTATCTTGCCCAGAGTCACACAGATAGCAAGCATCAGAACTCATAGGATCATAGATTTAGGGGTAGACTGGATCATGGAGGTCATCAGACCCAACTAACCTTCACTTCATGGATAAAGAAAATGAGACCCAGAGAGAATAAGGAACTTGTGTAGAGTCAGACTGGATAAGTAAATGTCTGAAGTGGGGTGTGAAGCAGATCTTCCTGATTCCAACTCCAGTACTCTATCTACTACACCAAGCTGCCACCCAAATCTTCGGACTCCAAGGCCAGGCTATGTTGGAGGATAATTCATCTGGTCAGATAGACAAGAGCCTAGAACCTATTGCTAATATATCTCTAGAGGAGGTTTCTGTTTCCATGAAGAGTGGGGACAGAAACTAGTTCTTTGAAGTTCCAGTTTTCAGCAGTTGAGTGAAGAAGTTAGATTTCTCTCCATCTGTGCTAAGTTGGTCAAGTGGTGCCAGGGAGGTGAGCAGAGAGCCCAGCATAGTCGCAATTCCCCATGAAAGTGGGGGGTGGGGAGTAAAGGGCTCAGGGTACAGAGGAATCTTTAACTTCCACTCAGCAACCTTAACCTTTGCTGAGCAAACTGAACCTCAGGCAATAAGGAAAGGCCCAGAAAGGTCAGAGAGTAAAGTCAGTAAGCAAGCTGTTTGTTGCCTGGGATTTATGATTTAACAGTACAATCTTCCCAAGATATTTTTCACAAAATTAGAATTATAGAACTGTGGATTTTGAGTCACTGAATCAACAAGCATTTATCAGGTGCTTACTCTTGTGCCAAGCACAGTGCTAGGCACTGGCAGTACCAATATAAACAGAAAAGAAGACAGGCCCTGCCCTCAGAAAGCTTACATTAGAAGAGGAGAAAACAACACATAAGAAGGGGGAGAGGTAGCAGATGAAGGAAGAGAGAGAGGTATTGTGGAAAAAGAAATCCAGAGAGTCAAGAACGGAGCCCAGAGAGAAATAAAGGAGGGAACATGGCAGGCTGGGCACATTCCTAAAAATGGAGGTTCCTGCAGGAACTGACCAGTTAGAGGAAGGAGCTGCAGGGACAGTGTGATCTTGCAGAGTGGGGATGAGTGAACATCAGGAAATAGAGCCTAAAGTCAATGAAATTTAGGACATGCAAATAACATAAAAAATAATTAAGACAAATTCAGTTAATTGTATATATAGGGGATACACCCAGGGATGGATGTATTTTTAGGTTCCAGGCTCTTTTGACAGTGTGATGAAGCCAATGCACTCCTTTCTGGAATAAGGTTTTTAAATGATTGGAAGTAATGTAAACTTTCAGTCACAGGCAAATGAAAAATTCAAATAAAGATGTAATTTTGCTTCTCTTCCAACTTCACGGATCCTCTGACATCTCTCCATAGGAGAGAGGTGACAGAGAGAGAACTAGATATGGAATCAGAAGGGGTCCGTGGGCTCCAGATTAAGACCCTCTGCTGTGTGGCTCATATATGGGTGATACTGTTTACCTCCGGTAACTTTCTATTTTAACTAATCTTCCTAATTATGTGCTAATTGTTTATTTGTTTTTTACCCTCTAAATGTAGGTGCCCTGGATCCAGGCACAGGTCCGTCCCCTAGTTAGCTGGTTCTGACTGAGGTAACAAATGTCACTGGAACAATGGGGCAAGAAACCAGGTGTCCTAGCTCTCAGTGTTCTTGTCTAACAGTACATCGCTTGTGCTCCTAGCTAAACTGACACCAGGACTCCCCAAGTGCTCTCTGCTCTCTTCCGGCTCCCATAGACAATAAGCTCCCTGAAGGCAGGACCCAAGTCTTTCCCTTCTCTAGGTTCCCACATGGCTGGGTACATAGTGGGACTCAATCATTATCCACACAGTTCAGCTCAATTCCACAGGTTCTGTTCTAGAAACTGAGAAAGACCCTTTAATAAAAAATGGCAGAACTGACAAACTCTCCTCCAAGTTCCTTATCATGTGAAGTAAGTTCGTTAGTCTTCCCAGATGCCAAAGAACCCTTGCTATTTGTGAGGCTCTGATTACAGGACAACCCACCAGATTAGCCCTCTTAGGTAATACTTGTCTTTGCAAAACACATGAGTCAGCGATCTTTGGGGTAAATAATTGAGCAGCAAGCCTGGTGCCCATTGGGTGCTGTTAGGAGGAGGGAGGGATTAGATTGGCCCCCACGTGCTGGCACAGTCTGAAAGGCCAGGACCACCCTATGGCCAGTGGAAGACAATGCCCTAATCCTCCTCCCCAGAGATTCACTCCCCATGGTGCTGCAGTCAGTCTTCCTTCCCTCCATCTCTGAGGTGCTAATTCAGGCTAGAACGTTAGCCTTTCATTCTCCCCAGGTAAGAAGAACTCAGTCTCTGCTTTCCTTCTTCAATTTTTAAAGGTGCATAAGTAAAAGAGCAAAGTAGCAAAAGGGGAAAAAATGGATTTTGAGTCTGGGTTCAAATACCAGTTCTATTTACTGCTTCCAGGGGCAAGTGTTGTAACTTATGGGAGACTGTGTTTCCTCACCTGTAAAATGGGGGTGGGCACTTGAACTGAAGGACCCCTAACATCTCAGCCAGATCTAAATTTCAGGATCCAGTGCTCTCAGAAATACCTGGAAAGATTTATATGAGCTGATACAAAGTGAAATGTACTATGTACAAAGTAGCAGCAATATTGTAAGATCGGTTGTAACTGACTTAGCTATTCTCAGCAATACAGTGATCCCAGACAACTCTGAAGGACTTAGGATGAAAACTGCTAACCATCCCCAGAGACAGAACTGTCAGGTATCTGAATGCAGATTGCAGCATACTTTTTTTACTCTAATTTTTCTTCAATTGCTTTGTTTGTTTTTGGTCTATGTTTTCGTTCACCAGCTATTATTATTGAAATGTTTTACATGTATAACAACCTATATCGAGTTGCTTGCCTTCTCAATGAAGGAGGACAGAGGAAAGGAGAGAATTTGGAACTCAAAGTTTTAAGAACAAATGTTAAAAATTGTTTTTGTCTGTAACTGGGGGAAAATAAAATACTAAATTAAATTTCGAGATGCAAAGGGAATGTGGCCAAGTCTCCCATTGTGCCTACAAGAGACAGACATTCCTCCTCGTCTAGTCTTTGATTCTATCCTATCTTCCCAATCTTGGCATTTTCCTTTTGTCTATTTTAAATGGCACCAAAAAAATTAAAAGCTTGGCATCATTTTAACTAAAGGTTAGATGCTGAAAATTAAAATTGAGAGATGGGGAGTATTAATCAGAAAAATGTCCCCCCTTTCACACTTACCACCAACATCCTTCCCCACTTCCCTTGCCACCTTCTTTCCCTCCACTATAACTATTCTAAATTACAACTGATTAAGAAACTATGCTGGGTGTATACCGAGAGGCAGCAGTGTCTAGCCCCTTGCCCATCGCCTGGCATGAACAGGTTCACACTAGCTGAGTTGTTAGGAACCCGAACTGGACAAGGCACCTGTGGCGTGGGGCTAACCCCAAACACCTTATTAACAAGGAAGACTGAAATATTTCTAGAACACCTTATTAACAAGGAAGACTGAAATATTTCTAGAACATGGAATTCAATATTTTGTGTTAACCATGAAGAAAAAACCTGGATACATTCTTTTCCTGGGTGCACGTAGGACAAGGTAGATTCCTTTTATATGGGGAAGAGAGTGGTTATTATGATTTTTTATTTTTTTGACATTCATTTTTTAATTTTGAGTGCCAAATGCTCTCCCACCTGCCCTCCCTGACCCAACTAAAAAGACAAGCAATACGAAACACATTATAGTGAAGCTATACAAAACCTATTTTTCTGAAAGCTGTGTTGCCCATCCCTCCCTCCCAAAAAAAGCAAGAAAAATAAAGCAACTATGATTTTTAATCAAACTGAGGTCTGAGCACTGGACATGGAGTCAAGATGACCCATGTTCAAATCTGGCTTCATACACTTACCTTCTATGTGATCCTGGGCAAGTTACTTAACCTCTTTCTGCCTCAGTTTCCTCAGCTGTAAAATGGGAACCTACCTCCCAGAGTTGTTGTGAGGATCAAATGAGTTAACATTTGTAAAGTGCTTGGCACATAATCAGCGTTTCATAAAAGCTTGTTCCCTTCCTAAAACCTTTATGGAAATGTCAGATATCATCCTCACAATCATAAGGAATGCTAACCTTCCCTGCAATCCCAGTAACGAGGCAAGAAAACGAGCAAGAAAAGATGCACTGAGGGTAGATTTGAATTTTTAAACCGTGGAATTTTTTTAAAGTGTTGCTTCCATTCCATATGAGCTTTGCAGAGTGCCTTGCCTCCTAAAGGCCAGAGGCTGCAAAGAACTTTAACCTCAGAATGTTGTGCTCACTCCAGGCAGGTCCCGTTAAGGGGTGTGTGTTTCTTATCACATTCAAACACAGAAGGAACACAGCTTGGTGTAGTGTTGTAGGATATTTGTAGAACAAGGTGATTCCCTCCCATTTCGGGAAGCGTTTTACAGCATTTCAAAAATGCCTAAAATCTAATCTAGCCTAGAAATCTGATTTGGTCTAAAATCTAGGCTAAAATTGCTTAATTAGTTTGGAGCCTTTGGCATCAGATACAATATTCCACACATATGCGTGATTTATAACACTGACTTTTGCTTACTGAATCACAGCAGTTCAGAGGTGGAGGAGACCTCAGAAGGCATCTAGATCATCATACCTGCCACACAAGCAGGAATGCTGTCAATCTCTGCTTGAACACTGATACTGATGGGGAATTCATTACCTTACCCCTGCTTTTTAGGGAGAGTTCTATTTGTTAGATTGAGCTAAAAGAGAAAAGGTGAAAAAGGGAAGGGAACAAGCCATTTAATTAAACACCTACTATGTGCCAGGCACTATGCTTGGTGTTTTACAAATATTATTTCATTTGATTCTCACAACAATTCTGAGAGGTAGATGCCATTATTATCCCCATTTTACAATTGAGGAAACTGAGGCAAACAGATTAAGTGACTCACCCAGGGGCATACAGCAAGCCGGTATCTCAGGTCACATTTGAACTCTGGTCTTCTTTACTTTCGGTCCAGGGTTCTATCCAGTATGCCACTTAGTGGCTACCCATTGCTCTGACTTCTGCCCTTTAGGGGCAAATAGAATAAACTTAAATCTTTACATAGATAACTTGAAGACAATTTTCTATTAAGCAAGGAGGTTCCAACACTTAAAGCCGTGTGACCTTGGACAAATCATTTAAAAACCACTTTGAGCCTCAGTTTTCTCATCTGTAAAATGGAGATAACACCCATACCTTAGAGAGCTATAGAAAGGAAAACTACTATTTAAAGCCCTATAGAAACAGGAACTATTCTCATTGTGAATTTTTTTCCCACAATAAATTTTGTTACTGTCATTCACACATGGGAAAACACTGTCTTGGGGCTGTCATTTGGAAAGTTCTTAGAAACCAATCCCCTTAAGGTGTTAGTACCCAATTGCATTAACGGTTTCAAGCCGTTCATCTTTGTTCTGATATTTAATAAATCATTGAAGTGTTTAGAAGTACCTTTCTTCATAGAAAATGCATGTATTTTAAAATGGGATGAGGGTATAATCCAAAGGAATGGCAATAGCTTACAATTACAGGGTCCCGAGAGTCAAATGGGACCTCGGAGGTCACCCAGTCCAACTTTTCACCCAGTGCAACCCCAACAAGTATTCAGATGGCCTCTGCTTAAATAATGTCCATGTTGGAATGCTTACTACTTTAAAAAAAAAAAAAGTAAAATTTTATTTTTTCCAATTACAAAGAAAAACAACTTACATTTGTTTTTTTTATTTTGAGTTTTAAATTTTCTCTATCCCTCCTCTTTCCCCATATGATATAATTATACATATGCAGTCATACAAAACATTTTCATATAAGCCATGTTATGAAAAAAAAACACAGACCAGAAAAAAGCCTAGAAAAATAAAGAAAGCAAAAAAAAAAAAAAAAGTAAGCTTAAGTCTCCATTCAGATTCCATCAATTCTTTCTCCAAAAAGAATTTCATTTTTCATCCTAACCCAGCCTGATTGCTGAGAATGGCTAAGTCGCTCACAGCTTATCATCATTCAACATTTCTGTTATGATATATAGTGTTATCCTGGCTCTGCTCACTTCACATTGCATCAGAAGTTTAGTATTTCTTGAGGCAGCCCTTTCTATTTTTGGACAATTTTAATTCTTTCTCTTTAGCTGAAATTTAGCTCTGTAACATAACTAAAATAAACCTGAGAACAGACAGAATCCCAAGGTCTCTTCCCATTCCTACCCCTTTTGAAAGCTTATGGTTGCCCCAGGCACAAAAATTGCTAGCTATGGCTCTATCATACTTATACGTCCATCCACAGCTCTTAATTCTGCCCTCTAATGCCAAACAGAACCAGCCCAAATCCCTCCCGTGATAGTCCTTAAGAAAGCTACTGTGTGTTACCCTAATACCTCTTTCCTGTTCCCTGCATCTTTTCTCCCCAGTCTAAGCATCCACAATTTTAGCAATCAGTTATAGCCCATCGTGGTCTCTAGTTCTTTCCCCATAGACCAGAGGACCATAGATTTAGAGTTGGAATGGACTTTGGAAGTCACTCCATCCAAACCCTTCATTTTACAGATAAGGAAACTGAGACCCAAAGAAGTTACCTGACTTAATAAAACTCACAGAGGTCTTACAGGGATTTGAACCTATGTTGTTTAACTAAAAATCCAGCATTTTCCTCATTGTGATCAGTTGCATCAGTTAACATATGGACAACTGCCCAACAAACAGAGTTTTATGGAAGTCCCCTATACCCGATATACCTTGACCCCCACATTTTCCTTAGTTTCCATGGATTTCTCTAAGATGCAGCTCAAATCCCACCTTCTGCAGGAGACCTCTTCTGGTCCCCCAATTCCTGATGTCTTCTTCCCCTTTTAAATGACCCTGATCCACTCTACATAGATCATAGATGTATGTGTTTATTTTATATCTAATTGTATATCCTTATATTCTTATCTATGTATACAGATGTAGATGTAGAGAACTAGATATCTACATGTTTTTCTCCCTCATTAGAATGCATGATCCTTGAGAGAAGAGGTCCTGGGATGTTTTGCCTTTCTTTGTATCCCCAGAACTTAGCTGTATTTGTTTGTATAGTGACTAGCACCTAATTAGAATTCTGGCATGGAATCAGGAATACTCTTCTTCCTGAGTTCAAATCTGGCTTCCAACACTCGCTAACTATGTGACCCTGGGCAAGTCACTTCACCCTGTTTGCCTCAGCTTCCTCATCTGTAAAAAAGCTGGAGAAAGAAATGGCAAACCACTCCAGCATCTTTGCCAAGAAAACCCCAAAAGGAGTCATAAAGAGTCAGACACAGCTGAGAACAACGGAACAATAACAACAAATATATGTTTTACTGACTGACAAAAAGGTAATGAGCTGCCTTGAGAGACAGTGGGTTCCTCATGGAGCTCTTCACCAAAAAAAAAAAAAAGGCTTAGAGGCTTCCTTAGAGTGAGTCTTTTATAATTTTTTTATATTTTGACAACTGTATTTCAACATAATTGATTTCCTTTGTAATCCTACAAATTTCATTTTATGCATTTAAAGACATGATTCTGAGAAGGCATTGCCAGACTTCCAGAGGGGTCCAAGACACACAAAATGGTTAAGAACCCCTGACCTAAGTGGCTCCTGATGTCCCTTCTAACTCTGAGATTCTGGGAAGTCACACATGCCCTAAGCCTCAATCTCTCTGTAAAATGGAGATGATGATGGTGGTGGTGGTGGTAGTGGTAGCAACGGTGATAATGATATTTGCAAAGCCTACCTCACAGAACCGCAGCAGAAAATCACTTTAAAGCACTCAAGAAATGGGAATTATTACTATTACATTCCCTCTGCCCTAGTATTTGGGGAATGGAGTGTATGTGGATGGGGGTGGAGGGGTACATGGATGGGTGTGTGTGAGAGTGTACCTACAAGCTGTTTGAATCAGAGAAAGGCAATCAATAAAGGAGGTGGGGGTCTGGTTATGGTAGAATAAGAAGAATTCTGAACTGTGCCAGGGAGACTTCCTACAGAACCATGAGTTGTCACTACTGTTATCATGACACTAAAGGACAGTCCAGATCAAACACACAGATAAGGTGACTCCTCTCCTTTGGTCTCCAAAGGCCACAACATGCTCTATGGTCCTGTGAGAACCAGCACTTAGCCTGATGCCCGACTGACCGCATAAAAAGTGTTTATTGACCAACTGACTGGGATGTGAATGGGTTATTGTTGAAAACAAGTTAGGGTGTGCTAGGAAGAAACACTAGAAGGTGTGGGCCACTTAATTTTCATTAATTATATTTCACTCTCAGACA
This sequence comes from Bettongia penicillata ogilbyi, assembly GCA_023548195.1. Classification (NCBI taxonomy): domain Eukaryota; kingdom Metazoa; phylum Chordata; class Mammalia; order Diprotodontia; family Potoroidae; genus Bettongia; species Bettongia penicillata. The sequence goes on along the minus strand of JAJHZJ010000177.1, from coordinate 5,813,379 downwards.
GAGAATTAAAAAGTGTGGTGAACTTTTACCATATGGTCATACTGCACTCCAGAGACATGACCTCATCCATGTCTAAGCCTGACTGTGTCTGGACTCTATCATTCATTCACCACAGCTCACCCTAGAATCTCTATATCATGAATCCAGAGGATCAGGGTTTCCAGGAGACAGTGACAGCAGAGATAGCGAAGCAGGACCTTTCTAAATGTCAGTAACACCACTGGAAGGACCTCAGAGCCCATATAATCGAGCCTGTATCTGACCAGAAATCCCTATGACAACATCTCTTACAAGGGGTCATCTAGGCTTCTCTTGAAGGCCACCAGCAAGGGAGAAGGACAACCTCTTGAGACAGTAGCCCGTTCTACTTTTGTTGCTGTCGTTTGGTTGTTTCAGTCGGGTCTGACTCTGTGACCCCATTTGGGGTTTCATTAGCAAAGATACTAGAGTGGTTTGCCATTTCCTCCTCTCGCTCATTTTACAAATAAGGAAACTGAGGCAAACAGGGTTAAGTGCCTTAACACAGCTATTAAGTGTCTGAGGCGGGATTTGAACTCAGGAAGAGGAATCTCTCTAGCCACTATGCCACATAGCTCCCTTTAAGGGACATTCCATTCTATTTGGGGTAGCTCCAATTTTTATTCTTCCTAAGTCTTCTCTTCTTCCAACTCACCAGCCCCTAGTTCCTCTAATCAATCCTCATCTGCCATGATCTTGAGGACCCTTTACCATCATGGCCATCTTTCAGCTTATTTTTTGGTTATTTCATTGCTTTCAGGAACTCCCAATGAGGAATTCCCTCCACAACAAAGTCACAGGTATTGTATAATTTGTCATTTCAGAGAGGTGCCTGGGCTTCTGAGAGGTTAAGTGATTTTTCCAGACTCCCACAGCCACCATAGGTCATAGAATTTGAACTCAGGACTTCCTGACCCCAAAGCCAGCCTGTTATCAGTTAAACCATACTGCTTCTCCCAGGTGGTCACAGTTCTTCCTAAACTGAAATGAACATAATATTCCCTATGAGGGTTTATCAGTAAAGGATATGGCCAATATGACTGTCCATGCAGTCTAATACCATAATAAAAACTCTTTTGGTTGAAATATCATACTCTTGACTTAAATTGAGCCTAAATCTTTCTCAGGCCAACAGTTAGCTGGGTACCCCTCCTCTACATTATACTTACCAAGCCGACTTTTTGAATCCAATATAAACCTTTACATTTATCCATACTGAATTTCACCTTCTTATATTTAGCCCAAAAGAATAGCCTGTCAGGAGATTCTTGGACCCTGACTTTGTCATCTCACATGATAGCTAATCTTCTTGGCTTTATGTTATCTGCAAATCTGATAAGATGCCATCTCTGTCTTTGCTGAAGTTATTAATCAAATGTTTAATAAGGGGAGATCCCTGGAGGACTCTAGGGAAGGACCTCCTCCCCAAGTGACATCAGCCCATTAATGGCTGACTCATCAAGTCAGGATATTAACCAGTTCTGAATACAACCCAGGGATGCTTAACCTGTGATCCACAGAAAAATATCAGGAACTCTGTGAACTTGGATGGGAAAAAAGATTACATCTTTATTTTGACCAATTTGTAAATGAAATTAAGCATTCCCTTTAATTATTTAAAAATACGATTCTGAGAAAGGGTCCATAGGCTTCCCCAGACTGCCAAAGGGGCCCAGGACACAAAAAGATTAACAGCCCCTACTCTCTCCATATCAGCTACAAAAATAGCATGAAAGAGCGATGGTTCCAAGAAGCTGTAGCGTGTGCACTGGCCACACCCCTGTAAAACCGTCTTGGTAGACAAGCTAAAGCAGGCTGAGGGGAACTGATAAGCTTCAGGCCCGTTTGGTGAATTAAGGAGAGGTCTACCCCAAGCATGTGAAGACTTCCCCTAGCAGAATGGGTGGATGGGAACAATTTGTTCCAATGGCCACTGAAGATGACTGAAGCAGGTATCAGTAGAGCTTGGTCAGAAATTGAAGACCCCAAGGTCATCCAGTGCATTCCAAGCCACCTGATGACTCTGGAAGAGACAGTGAGGCTGATGACTTTGCACAACTCTGCCTCACTTTAATTCATGCAGGAGTCAAGACATCACCCAGTGATGTCACTGGTCCTCTTGGAAAACAAAAGACAAACAACTCCTACTGAAATCTAAGTAAACTGTACCAACAGCATTCCCCTGATTTGCCCATCTAGTATTCCTAGATAACTCTCTCCTTACCATGCCTGTACATTTGGGAATGGTACCAGTTGTTATTGTATAAACACCCCCATAAGAATTAGCCTCCTGATGCACAAATCTGGTCATGTCAATCCTTTAACCTTTGAACCTCAGTTTCCTCATTTGTCCACTAGAGATAATAATAATATACTACCTTATTCAATCAGTCAATGAATCCATCAGCAAACATTTCTTTATTTACTAAGTGTTTTGCTATGTGCCCAGCACTGAGTTGAGCGCTGGGGATAAAAAGACAAAAGTAAAAACTTTGCATGGTTGTAGTGAACGAAGCGCTTTGGAAATCTTGGAGCACTAGGGAAGTGTGTGTGTGTTAATGAGTTTATTCAGGCTTCTTAGTCTCTCCAAATTCAAGGCTCTAGAGGCAGCTAAGTGACTCAGAGGATAAGTCAGGAGCCCCTAAGTTCAAATCCAGCCTCAGACACTTACTAGCTGTGGGACCTTGGGCAAATCACTTAACCCTGTTTGCCTCAGTTTCCTCATCTGTAAAATGAGCTGGAGAAAGAAATGGCAAACCGCTTCAGTATCTTTGCCAGGAAAACCCCATGGATAATATGGTCCACAAGGGTCATAAAGAATCAGACATGAATGAACGACAAACCATTTGATCTCTCCCTGTCTTTCCAACCTAGTCTCCCACTCCTCAAATTCTAAGCTCTAGCCAAATTGCACAGTTCTTTCCAGTCCTTCAAAGATGTGTCATTTCCCACCTCTGTGTCTTTTCTCTCTCCATTCTTCAGGCAAAAAATACTCTGTCCCACTCTGCCTGCTAAATTTTTACCAAGCACTTTAAATGCCATCTCAATGACTGCTGTCTCCATAAAGCTTTCCTTGATTTCCTATTACTAATAACCTTCCTTTGAGACTGCACACAGCACCTCTACCATGCAATGTTTTGTATCATCAATATTTGTTTATGTTCTTTCCCTACCAAGCTAAGTTCCACGGAGGCTGGGATCGTGTCTTATGGAAACACTTCCTCTTCCTCAGCTGGGAGAATGGTCCCTGCATTCATCAGGTGTTGGATGTTTGTATGTTGAAATGAACTTTTCTTGTTTAAATTTAACACAGTTACTACTGAATGTTGAAGCTGGAAGTGGGTGGGGATTAACAAGTCCCAGATTTCCTAGGGTTCCCAAAGAACCCAGCTGTTCTTTGGCATTGTGATTAAGGTTTTCATGAGAAAAATCCTTTCTAAGATATTAACTGAAATCACAATTCAATTAAATATTTATTATTATGACTTCTGGCCAAGATAACTGCCTGAACAGAGGCAGATGACCCAGCTCCCTCATGACTACTTTAGCAAAAACATATTTGCACCAGACTTAATAACGATCAAGAAATCCCATGAGAAACTACAGTAAATGGCTTCTTCCACCCCGGAAATGCAAAAATAAAAGTTAGGCAGAAATATGTAGACAGTAAGAAAAGAGGCCAACAACTACGCCAGGAGCAGCACAGGCAAGCAAGCCACATGGTCAGGAAACCCAATGTTGAGGAGCTTGGGACCCCTAGGAACCCAGAGCTACCAGAGAGGCTCAAACACAGATAATCCAGGCCCAAGGGCTCCATGGTCTCTATTCACTGGGTCCTAAGACTCCAGAAAGTGACCCAAAGATACAGCACTTCATATACCAAAGATCAGGGGACAAGGCCTAAGCCCAGGAGTCAGGCGGTTAACCCAGAAATGCAGGGGACCTCAGGCAAAACCGGACAGGGCCAACCACCCCACTTCAAAGTGTAGCAGGATGCAGAGTATGGCCTTGACACCAAGATTCTACTCGGGAACTAAAACCAAAGGTTAAGTACATTAAACACAATGTCAATTATTATCAAACATGATTACAGTCCTACAGGTCTCCCAAAACCTCTGCTCCCAAAAGGAACAAGTGATTCAGTGGAAATGATGGAGTTTCCACCAGGACTATATGAATACTTAGAAGAAAAGGAAGAGATTTTAAAAAATTACATAAACACTCAGGAGGAAAAGGAACAAGTAACTTAGAAGAGCAAGTGGAAAACGGTATCCAAGTTACAGATCCCCTAAAAACTAGAATAGACCAAATAGAAATGAATGATTTCATTAGATAGCAAGAAATATTTGAATGAAATCCAAAGACTGAAAAAAAATGGAAAAAAATTTAAGATATTTGGCATCAAAAACTGTTTGCATTGTTTTAACATGTAATTGGGGGGGGAATTAAATATATATTTTTAAAAAAAGAAAACCTAGACACTCTACTTTGAGAAATCATATATGAAAACTACTCAGATCTATTTGAAGCAAAGGGCAACGGAAAGACAAAAAGGAAGTAACCCCAAGAGGAAAAGTCCTAGGAATATCAGGGCCAAAATCCAAAGCTTCCACGTTAAAGAAACGAAGAGTGTAATCAACCAAATACAAATGATTACAGGTTAAGGAATTATGGTCAGTATCCCATCTTGGAATACGATATTCCAAGAGGCTTAGAGTGATGTTTATAACCAAGTGTAACTTTCCCTGCAAAGATCACAATCAGCCTTGGAGAAGAAAAAGGGAATGGCAGGGATAGACTTTTAATGGAACAGTGGACTTCTAAGCAAGGAATGCTCTAAAGGGACTTCCAAGTTCTTCAAGAGAAGACTTTTTTTAAAATTTTGTTTACTTTATTTGTTTTCAGTGTTCTACAATCACTTTCATATAACTTAGATTTTTTCCCCTCCTTCCCCTTCCTTTCCCCTTCTCTCCTCACTCCCTCCCTAAGGCAGCATACAATTTTATATAGGTTCTACACATACATTCCTATTAAATACATTTTTACCTTAGTCATGTTGCACAGAAGAATTAAAATGAATGGGAGAAATCATAAAACAAACCAAAACATAATACAAAAGAAATGATCTGCTATATTCTGTGATCAAATTCCATAGTTCTTTCTCTGTATGTGGAAGGCATTTTGCCTTAAGAGTCCATTGGGAATTTTTTAAGCCCTTGCCTTGCAATGAAGTTCTAAGTCTACCAGAAAAAATCCTCAAACGCTGTAGTTGTTGCTGTGTACAAAGTTCTCCTGGTTCTCCTCCTTTCACTCAGCATCAGTTCATATAAGTCCTTCCAGGCCTAAGAGAGGACTTCTCTGATGAAAAGACCTGAGATAAGTTGGGACTTTGAAATATAAACACAAGAGTCAAGAGAAATCTAGAAAAGGTAAACTTATCTAGAAAAGGTAAACTTATTTGAGAAATTGGAAGGGGCCGTGTGATGATGTGTGCTAACATTCTAATGGGGAGAAGGACCAAGTGCCTTTTCAGAACTTAATATCTTCAAAGGGTATGGATGGAATTAAACAAGAAAAACAGAGGACCTGGGGGTAGACTGGTTCTATTTTGAGGGTTAACCTCTCTACAAAACTTTCTACACTTGTGAGGAAAGAAGGAAGAAGGTGATGGAACCTGTTTTTTCTCATACTTGGGGTCCATGAGAAGATATGTATGATAATAATATCTACATATTATAATAATAACATATAGCTAGCATTTATATCGCTCTTTAAGGTTTGTTGAGCACTTTACAAATATCTCATTTTGATTCTCATGACCACCATGAGAGGTAGGTGCTATAATTATTCCCATCTTACACAGGAGGAAACTAAGGCAGACAGTGTTTAAGTGACTTGCTCAGGGTCACATAGATAGGAATTACCTGAGGTGGGTTTAAAACATGCTCACTGCACCATCTGGTTTCCCCATGTTTGACTATATAAACATGGAGGAGGAGGGTTGGGAGAGTCGACATGAAGCAAAGGAGGGCTGAACGCACACACAAGCACACATACACAAACAGTATGGTGTAGAAACACACAAGTCAACAGGGAAATAATCTGGAATGGGGGGTGTTAAGAAAGAGAATGAAAACAACACCAAGGTGAGGGAGGAGATTGCTTTAAATAAAACAAGGATCTTGATACTGAAAGCATGATTTAAAGGGGAAAAATATAAAAGTGAAGAACCAAAAGCTAAGAGGTTGTCCATCAGATGGGGAATGGTTGCATATATTGTGATATATTAATATAATGGAATATTATTACACCATAAGATGATGAAAGGGATGATTTCAGAGAATCATTGGGTACTATGAACTGTAAGAACTCTGACCAACCAGGTCTCCAGAGGACCTGTGAATGGTGAAGAGTGCTACCCACCTCCTGGCATAGTAATTATGGACACACACAAGGTGTACAAGCAGACATGCATTTTTGGACAGGGCCATGGTTCAGAATTATTTTGCTTGACTATGCTTATTTGTTAAGAGAGGTTTTCTCAGTTTTTAATTGGGGAGGAAGAGGTTAGGAAGAGGTTTGTTCAGTTGTGCCTGACTCTTTGTGACCCCATTCATGGTTTTCAGGGCAAAGATACTGGAGTGGTTTGCCATTTCTTTCTGCAGCTCATTTTGCAGATGAGGAAACTGAGGCAAACAGGGTTAAGTGACTTGCCCAGAGTCACACAGCCAGTGTCTGAGATCAGATTTGAACTCAGAAAGATGAATCTTTCTGACTTCAGACATGGTACTCTATCCACTGTGCCATTTAGGAAAAGAAATAAATATATGCCCCAAAAGAAGGGCCATTGAAACTTTTTTTTAATGTTCAGAAGGAAACAGAAAGACGTTTTAAGGAAACATAGAAAAGAGGGACAGTTTTGAAAGTGATATATGGAATTATTGTGCACTTTTAAAAAAGTAAGTGGCTGCACTAATTATGGTATATTAATATAATGGAATATTATTACACCATAAGGAATGACAAAAGATGAGGAAACTGCAGCTCAGAGAGGGACATGATTTGCCTAATGTCACATAGGTAGTTAGCACTAAAGTGGATACTGAAACTCAGGTCCTCTGATGCCAAGAACAGCAAAGAACATACTTCATCCCACAGCCACCTCCTTTCAGTTAACCCAGAATTCAACTCTCATCCAAGACTTTACTATCTCTTTTAGCCTTATGGCATCTGAAAATTTTATAAACATACAATCCAAGTCATTGATAAAATGTCCAATGATATCATATGAAGCACAGACATCTGGGACACTTTACCAGTAGATGTCAGATCGTTAGTGGATTATTCTTTATGTGTTCCATGTCCCAAGGTTCCCTAGACTAGCACTAATCAGATTCATAAATATGATGTCAGCTCCTAGCTCAATTGGTTTGTGAAACACTGATCTGGACCAACCTCTTCTGTGCCTCAGTTGATCTGTTGATGCCTATGGATCCAACCTAAGAAAAATGTTTGGGTTTTTAAAAATATTTTATTTTATTATTTTAAAAACAATTTTTAACATTTTTTTTAAAATTTTGACTTTTAAATTATCTCCCTCCCTCTCCTTCCCTCTTCCTGAGGCAGTAGTAGGCAATTTAATATAGGTTATATATGTGCAATAATGTTTCTAAGTGCATATACTAAAATACGTAAGAATACAAAGAAAATTGATTACATTGAAATATAGTGATCAAAATGTTTTAAGAACTTTAAACCAATTTTTTTCATTTTATAGAGGAGGAAAAAAAAGTTGAAGAGAGGGAAAGGGCAGTTTGCCTGACATCACACAGCTAGTAACTGACAAAGCCAGGACTAGGACCCTGATCTCTTGACCATCAATAAATCATGTTTTGTTTTGAAAGTATGAATCAGGAAAAAAAACCTGAGACCAATGAGAACATTTACTGCAATGGTAACACATGACAGGCAAGCTAGCTGGCAAGGGAGTCCTCTCTAATTAAGTCTGTGCTCTGTCTACATAGAATTAATGTTCTTGGAAGCTGGGAACTGCTCTGTGGAAACAACGCCAGAGATTTGTGGTGAGTGCGTCAGTGCAAGGCATCAATTTGGTGTCGACAGCAATGACGAAGTTAGGAAGGTGACGGCTAAGAAATTCCCTCTCCCCCACCCTTCCCACAAAACAGAACAAAAAATAGAAGAGAAGATACACTCAGGGGATGAGGGAGAGGCTGAGAAGTACTGAGAAGCAGACGAAGAATGTAGCTAGTGCAGGGAAAGACTGTGAGATCAGCATCCGCCTGGAAGCTGCCTCCTAGGAGAGGTTTTCAACAATAATGGGCTTAAAGTGTTAAAAAGCAAAAATCCTGGAGGTCTGTGTGTGACAAGGAAGGAAAGGAAATTTGCAATAATGATAGAAGTGCTGGAACTGGAGTCAAAGGACCTGGATTCATTTCCCAGTCCTACCACTGATGGGGTGACCTCACAAGTCACTTCCTTTTTCCATGTCTCAGTTTCTTCAGCTGCTAAGAAAAAAACAAAGAGGTTGTACTAAATATCTAGGTAGCACTCTACTCACTGCACCACCTGGCTGCCCACAAATGGTGGGTGAGTCCAAAAATGACCTGTGATCCGAAAATATAAGTGATGCAAAAACGCGTTTTACATGATTACACACGTACAACCTATATCAGATTGCTTACCATCTCAGGGAAGAGAGAAGGAGGGAGGAAATTTGGAACTCAAAACTTAAAAAAAAAAAAAAAAAGAATGTTAAAAATTGTTTTTACATGTAATTGGGAGAAAATAAAATATTTTAAAAAACCTATTAGTGGCAAATGTGTAATACTATGCTATCTAAAAGGGCAGAGGACAAGCAGGGCAGTGTTGGAGTTGCTGTGTTAATTTGGATCTATACTTTTTTAAAAAAGCTATAAGAAATAGACACACAGTTTCACATATAATATATTTTTTAATTCATTGTCTGTGGGCACGTTTGTGATTGTCAAGTTCATAATAAAAAATGTTTAAGCACTATTAAACTACGTAAACAGCCACAAAGATATTTATAAAGTGTCAGCCTCATGCAAGTCACTGTCCCAAATTCTGGAGATAGAAACTTAAATGTAGAAATAATCCAATGCCTACCTTCAAGAAGCTTATGCTCTATGGGGACGAATACTACATGTATATGTATGTCCATTCAGTTATTCGATGTAAATTTAAGAGGGAAGGAACGAGAAACCTGCAGGAGGTGGGAGGTAAGAGGCAGGAGGGGTGGGTATCAGGAAAGACCTCATGTAGATAGCAGCTACAGATATGTGCTTTAAAGGACCCTGGGGATCTATGTGGTATGTAAAGAATGTGAGACTGGAAATTAAGTGTCTAAATCAGAGGTTCCCAAACTCATTTGACCTACAGCCCCCTTTTCAAAAAAAAAAAATTACTCAGTTCCCCACTTTAATGGTATCTTTGAGAGTTGAGTCATTTCAAAAAAAATCTAAGATTCTTTTTTAAATGATGGATTTTAAATTTAATAATTCATTGTAAATTTGTGGTTTTCCTACATTGAAATTTTGATGATGTGATATTGTGTCATGTAACTGTATAGTATTATATTGCAAACAAGACATTAACCATGTATATTTCTGCCAGTGCATGTTGGACTTCCTGACAATGCACAACACGCTCACCTACCAACACTTGCTTGTCAAGATCTGTCAGTGAACTTGACCACTAATCAGTTATAACTTGCATTTTGTGTATTTATTTGGAAAATAATGTTCTCACTATGACTTTAACTCCGTTACACAATAGAAGAAACATATACCAGTTTTCAAAATTTTCTTCTCTTCTTTTCTTTCCTTATGCTTCCACCACCCCCTTATTTTTATTCAGTACCCTGCAACTGCAGCCAAGGTTACTACCTGGATTGTTCTGGTGCCCTCCAGGGAGCAGTACTGCCAACTTTGGGAACCCATGGTAAATAAAACACCACCTTCTCCCTTTTATAAAAATAAAAGAATAAGAGGATAAGAACCTTGGACTGGCACATCTGGGAAAAGCTGAAGTCTCCTAAAGTTGGCAGCAGCAGTGCTTCTGGTTGACACTTGTTTCTTTCTCATGCAGGTGCACCTGTAGACAGTATGAATGCTCCCGAGATGGATGAGCAGGCTGGGCTGCAGATTCCCATCCTCATCCAGAGACAAGCTCCATCTCAGAAGAGCCTTCGAGAGATGGCAAAAGCCAGACTGAGGAGGAATTGCTCCCTGACCCCAGCAAGACTGAAAGATGCTGTTCTGGGTCTCTTTCCTGTTATAGGCTGGCTTCCTAAGTACCGCTTCAGAGAATACATCATGGGTGACATCATGTCTGGCCTCGTCATTGGGGTCATCTTGGTCCCTCAAGCTATTGCCTATTCCTTGCTTGCAGGTCTGAAGCCCATTTATAGCCTCTATACGTCCTTCTTCGCCAACATCATCTACTTCCTAATGGGCACATCCCGGCACGTGTCCGTGGGCATCTTCAGCTTGCTCTGCCTCATGGTGGGTCAAGTGGTGGACAGAGAGTTACAGCTGGCTGGGTTTGACCTAAATGAAGACATCTCCCCAGTTGATAGAAATGGCAGCAACAGAACCTTCCCAGCTTCTGACCTGCCTCTGGGGGGCATGGGTCCAGAATGTGGGAAGGAATGTTACGCGATCAGCATTGCCACGGCATTGACTTTCCTGGCGGGGGTCTATCAGGTAAGAGTCCTGGTCCAACAAAACGACACCCTCCCACTGAATCAAACCCTTTCTTGCTTGGGAACACTTTATTGACATAACCTTCAAGAACCCAGAATCACCTTCAGAGCATAATAAGGCATCAGAAAAAAAGGATGACCATTTATCTACTCTTACAAAGCTTTTTTCATAACTATTATGTCATTTGATGTTCCCCAAAGCCCCATTTTATAGAAGTGGAAACTGATGCTCAGAGAGATGCAATCACATGCCCAGAGTTTCATAGCTAGTAAGTGGCAGAGCCAAAGATTACTAAGGAATGAAAACAAAGATCTGTTTTTCTGCCTCTGATAGTTCACTCCCTTTACCAACTGTTTGATTCTAGGCAAGTCTCTTGAGGTCCCAGTTTCATCTGTAAAATGAGAGAATTGGTCTAAATGATCTCAAAGGTCCTTTCAGTTCTAAAACTATAATCTTTTCATAAAATTCATTTATTTATTTTTAGTTTTCAACATTCACTTTTATAAGATTTTGAGTTCTAAATTTCTCCTCTCTGCCTTCCCCAAGACAGAATACAGTCCGATAAAGGTCACACATGTGCAAGCATATTAAATATATTTCCATATTAGTCATGTAAAACTATAATCTTTACCATGGCTTCAGTTTCCCTCTCTGTAAAATGAGGGAGAGAGATGGACTAGATTGAGAGTTCTTAAGCTTTTTTCTATGTCAGGTGCCCCCTTGGGCCATCTGGTAAAACCTCTGGACCCCTTCTCAGAATCAGGTTTTTAAAAAATAGTATCTATATATTTTATTGTGTTTTTGTTTATTTTGTTAAATATTTCCCAATTACTTTTAAAAAATTTTTCTTTTTTTTGTAGTTTTCAGAATTATTTTTTTCAATCACATTGAATGGAACGCTTAATGTCATGTGGAAGTTCATGAAAATAAAGATGTAATTTTTTTCCACCAAGTTCAGGACCTCCCTAAAATTTATCCCCACACCCTTTGGAGGTCTGTGGACCCCAGGTTAAGAACCCCTGAACTAGATGGTTTCTGAGGTCCCTTCCTGCTCTGATACTTTGCAAGTCTGTGATTTTATTACAGGCTCAGTATCAGTAGGAGAGGATAAGTCTGTGCCGGGCTTTTCTTTGCTTTATCTCTGAGATAAGGGAGACATAAAAAGATAACCACAAATCTTGGGCAGCATACGACTTCCTAATATCTGCCAGGTACAAACAGTAAGTTCTGGGGGAGTTCAGCTCACAGAGGAAGGAGGCAGGAAGGGTAGATGACATTGCTGAGTCAGAGTGTCAAGACAAACCCCCAGCACTCCTAGCAATGATGGCATCAGTGACAATGCCAACAGCAGCCACATCAGACTTTCCCCACAAAAGGGATGGTATCCTTTAGAATAATGGTGCAGATTACAACATCCAGTTTACCAAGGAGGAAACTAAGGCCCAGAGAAATGAACAGACCTGCCCTGCACTGGTAAATGACAGAGTCAAGATTCAGACACAGCTCTTCAATCCAAGACTGGAAAACAGCAGGAAGAAGCAAAAATGTGGAATCAGGAATTAATGAAAAACTATCTACTCCAGGGGTGGGGAGCCTGCAGCCTCCAGGATACATGTGTGGCCCTCTAGGTCCTCAAGTGCAGCCCTTTGACTGAATCCAAACTTCACATCTGTTTAGATTCAGTCAAAAGGCCATACTTGAGGACCTAGAGGGCCACAAGTGGCCTCAAATCCAAAGGTGCCCCCCACCTCTGAATTTCTGTTCCTTGGACAGCAAGCAGAGTAGCCTGGCTGTACCCTAAGAGCGATACTTTTTTTAAAACAGATTTTTAAAAATCTATTTATTTTGCTTTTACATTGCCTAAATTTCCCTGTATTCCATGACTTTCCTCCTCCTACAGAAAGCCATTCCTTTAGACAAAGAATGTTTTTCAAGAAAAAGAAGGAAAAAAAGTTATCAAAAATTTCTCAATGTGGCAAAAAAAAAAAAAAAGATCTGGTACTGAATGTAATATTCCACACCCCATGGGCACAATATTAATAGGGAAAATTATTCTCTTGTTTGTAATGATAGTGCCCAGAAGGCAGTATTGGGCCCTAGGAGTGTATTTGCTAAGAGGAAAATCAGCTTGGTGTAATGAAGAAATTGTATGGCCAGGGAGTCAGGAGACAAGGCATCCAATCCTGACTCTGTCACCAACTGTCTGTGTGAACCTGGGCAAAGCAATTGCACAACTCTTAGCTTCAGGTCACCCTTATAAAAACCAAGAGAACACAGCATTTCAGAAAAAGGATTAGAGCGCACGTCCCTCCTAATTCCAAGTCCCCCAACCTTTCTACGATGATATGTGAAGTTTTTCTTGCTACTGTCACATGTGAAATTTTTCAATTGCATCAACCCAAAACAGACTGTCTTAGATCAACAGAATCCATGTTGGGGCTGTCATTTGTATCAATGCAGGGAAACCCACATTAATAAAACCATGGATCACTGAAAGTGGGAAGGTATGGCTTAAAACCAATGTCTGGGTTACCTTCCTGATTAAAGTTCCTGTAAGTCTTGATGGGGGGTAGATATAAACCCTTTCCCCTCTTTGATGTTTTTCACCTCTACACATGTAATTGATCCACTGTAGACCCATGCCTTCACTGAAAGGAATGCCTCTTTAACGGTGAAATTCCAGGAATGGTGAAATGCTGCTAGGGGGAGACATTGTTTCACACACTGACTCACTAAATGACCTTGGACAAGCCTGTTCCTTCTCTGAACCTCCACCTTCTTGACTATAAAATGGAAGGGTTGAACTGTTTGGTCTCCCGGCTCCTTTCAAGTTCCACGTTCCGTATTCAAAAGCAAAAGTGCCAAAAGTCAGCCAGCAACATCCTAAGTGTGGCCCAAACCATATTAAAATATAATGAGAAGTATTTCACAAAACAAATAAAAATGTAATAAAGCATTGATAACATTACATTTTAAAGCTAAGTCCATATGTGGCCTGCAGGGATCCTTATATAGGTTGTTGACCCCTATTTGTATTTGAGTTTGTGTAGTTCTAGATTCACTATTTCGTCCTAAATTTTTCACCTGCCATTTTCCCCACCCTGCTAACAATCCGTATTCTGTTTCTAGGTTCTCATGGGACTTTTTCGGCTTGGTTTTGTCTCCACGTACCTCTCACAACCTCTTCTGGATGGCTTTGCAACTGGGGCTTCCTTAACGATCTTAACTTCCCAAGTCAAATACCTGTTTGGAATAAAGATTCCCCGTCACCAGGGATATGGCATGTTCCTTGCCACATGGGTGAACATGATTCGAAACATCACCCAGGCAAACATTTGCGATGTCATCACCAGTGCCATCTGCTTAACAGTGCTGGTGACAGCCAAGGAGCTAACGGACAGGTATAAGAAAAAGATGAAGATTCCTCTCCCCACAGAGCTGGTCATCATCATCACTGCCACTCTGGTGTCTCACTTTGGGAATCTCCATGAGCGATATGGCTCTAGCATCTCTGGAGACATTCCAACCGGTTTCATTCCACCCAAGGCGCCCAACTTTGGACTGATGCACCGTGTAGCGCTAGATGCGGTTCCCATAGCCATCATTGGATTTGCCTTCACGGTCTCACTGTCTGAGATGTTCGCCAAGGACTATGGCTACACCATCAAGGCCAACCAAGAGATGTTTGCGGTTGGCTTCTGCAACATAATCCCATCTTTCTTCCACTCCTTCACCACCAGTGCAGCCTTGGCTAAAAGCCTAGTCAAGACCTCCACAGGGTGCCGCACCCAAGTGTCCAGTGTGGTCAGTGCCACCGTGGTACTGTTGGTGCTACTGTTCCTGGCTCCACTGTTCTACTCCTTACAGAAATCCGTCCTGGCCTGTATCATCATTGTCAGCTTGAAGGGAGCTCTGTGGAAGTTCAGAGATGTGCCCAGGCAGTACCAGGTGAACAAAATGGATGCCTTGATATGGTGCGTCACCATGACCTCTTGTGCCCTCATCAGCACTGAAATTGGGCTCCTGGTGGGTATCCTTTTCTCCATGTTCTGTGTCGTGGGCCGCACACAGCATCCACATGTGGCCTTGCTCGGCCAGATTGAGAACACCATTTTCTACGAGGACAGCAAACAATACGAAAACCTTCTTCCCGTCCCCAAGATCAAGATATTTCGATTTGAGGCCCCCCTATACTATGCAAACAAGGACTTCTTCCTACAATCTCTCTACAAGATGACAGGCCTAGACCCCTCATTAGAAGCAGCAAAGAAGAAAAAGTGTGAGAGGGGGAAGCCTACTGTGGATGGGAGGCATGTGGAAAAGGGAGTCCTTAGAGAATTGGGCCAAGGGGATACGACCTGTCACCTGGTCCCTAAACAAGGTGAATTTCACACCATCATCATCGACTGCTCCTCAGTGCTATTCCTAGACACTGCTGGTGTTAGCACACTTAAAAATGTACGGAAAGATTACAGGGTCATGAACGTTGCCATCCTCCTTGCAGGCTGCAACCCATCTGTGACAGACTCTCTGAAGAGAGGGGGCTTCTTTGGTAATGAAGACCCCAGCATGAAGGAACTACTGTTCTACAGCGTGCATGGGGCAGTGCAGTTTGTCCGGGCCAGGGAGCAAATGATGGACTCCACTGTTTAGGGCTTAGACCCTCTGATGGCCCCTAAGGGCCAGCCACAGAGCCTTAGGAGGGGCAGAGGCAGCCTGGAATCCCTGCTTTGGAAGCAAACACTGTTAAGAGTTCAAATTCCATCACTGTTACTCACAGGCTGAGTAGCCTTGCATTGGCCTTCTCTGAGCCTCTGATCATTTCAATGGTCCTTTCTAGCTCTCAATCCTATGATCCTAGAAATGCTAATTTTTGGAAAAAAAATTATTCTAACCATTATTGAAATTTACTTTCTATTATCTAAAAAGAACAAAAGCCTGAGGTCTGTCAGCTTGGGGCTTTCCCTCCTGGGTCAGAGATACTGAGGAAGACGAGGTGCTAAGGTCTGAAAAACTGTCACAGAAAGACACCACACCCAAGTGCGCCTTACAGATACATTGTGCATCTGCACATAGCACTGTCTGTCCTGGGCCAACCCAGGCCCAGGCCTCTGAACAGTAGGTGCTCAATAAATGCCTATTGAATGCTTGGGTTGGACTAGAAAGAGTTCCTTCCAATTCTGCAATTTTGCGATTGTATGAATGCCACATTGTACTTATCTGTGTGCTTTTATAATGGGTAGTAGTCTCCTTGTCTTGGGGAGGGCAAAGTACTCAAAAATACAATTGCTTCCCCTTCCCCTGCCCATGTCCACATACTCATAAACTTCAAAAAGCTCTTGTCCTTCTCACAGACAGCTCTCGCACTTTCCTTTCTCCCCGACATACCCACATACAACACCCCTATACATGTAGCCTCACCCTACTTACCTCTTCCTGTCACAACACACCCACCCCTCTCCACACACTTTTGTGGTATCAAAGAGTGCTGGACTTTCAATCAAGAGATCTGGGTGAAAATTGCTGTTCTGACACTTATTAAACGGGTAACCTTGGGCAGGCTGCTTTAACTCTCTGGGCCTTGATCAGTTTGTTAACCTGGATAATGGGGAGAGTGATACTCACACAGTCTATCTCACAAGGCTGTTGTGAGGGAAGTGCTTTGTAAACCTTAAAATGTCACTATAATTATTAGAGGTGATAGGCAAAGTGCT
This sequence comes from Bettongia penicillata ogilbyi, assembly GCA_023548195.1. Classification (NCBI taxonomy): domain Eukaryota; kingdom Metazoa; phylum Chordata; class Mammalia; order Diprotodontia; family Potoroidae; genus Bettongia; species Bettongia penicillata. The sequence goes on along the minus strand of JAJHZJ010000177.1, from coordinate 5,796,902 downwards.
GAGCCACACAGATGGATCAGACTTCTATTGGCTTCTCAAGAAGCAACCCAGTCAAAGCAATAAAATCTGAAGGAAAGCTAAAAATTTTCTTCTTTCATACTTTCTTGAAACTAGAGAGTTTCTCTCCATTTTTATATATCTATAGTCAATTCTGGAGGGCAAGAGAGGGGGCTCCTCCTAAGGGTCTATTGGCTGTAGCCTTCTGGGGCCTATATCTCAACTGCCAGGTCTCCCTAAATTAGTGCTTCCACCCCTCCCACTATGATTAGGAAGGAAAGGAGAACTTCAGACTCAAGATAAGGTGGCATTTGGCAAAACAGGTCTCCAGCATCGCCCTCTGCTTCTAACTCTTTGTCCCATTCTCTATTAAGTTACATACACACACACACACACACACACATACACTGTATGTGTTATAATTGATAAAATATATGGCAGTAAGCTTCTCTGAAGCATCCACATTCACTATCACTTTGAGTAGGACCCACACCCTTCGATGAGGAGATTGGGTGGTGTGGGGAACCTGAGACCCTGAGACTACCTGCGGGTGGCCCTTTGACTGGATCCAAACTTCACAGAACAACTCTCCTTAATAAAAGGATTTGGTCTGTAAAACTTGGACCTAAGGACCTAGAAGGTCACAGGTGGCCTCAGGGCTGCAGGTTCCCCACCCCTGGGCAGGGATTGATTGCTTCCAAAAATTTATTCCATCCAAATAAGTGATTTGAAGACCAGAAAACCTTCAAGGCTCAAAAGAATGAATTTCAGGGCAGTTAGGTAGCGCAGTGGATAGGGCACAAGCACTGGAGACTGGAGTTCAAATTCATCCTCAAACCCTTATTTAGCTGTGTGACCCTGGGCAAGTAAGTCACTTAATCTCAAATGCCTCAAAAAAAAAAAAAAAATCGCACATCAGTAGAATCTCAGGCAGTCATGACAGGAATGAATGGAGGCATTCCAGGGAGAGTGTCTTCCTTGGGGATCCCCCAGAGCTTGTCGGCTAAAGGTCATAAGGTTCTTTCTTAATCTATCTGATTCCGTCTGTGCTCTTCTCTTTCTTCCCTCCCTCTTGAGTCACACTGACCTCAGTCAACTTTCCTTGTTTTCTAGATTCCTCTGGAACCAGTCCTGGGAGTCTTTGTTCTTGGTCCCAGAGCATTTTCTTTTTCACTACTTAAGAAACCTTCCCGCATCCTCCAGTCCTCCAAATCAACCTGCTGAGTCCCAGACCTTGCTGATGGTGGTGCCTAGACTCCTGGGTTCAAAGGGCCAGATACAAGAGACCTGAGTTCATATCCCAACTATGTATGCTATTAACTTGCTGTATTGTCTTGGACAAGTCCTTTTCTCTCAAAAGAAAGGAAGAAGAAAGGAAAGGAGAGAAGGAGGGAGGGAGGGAGGGAGGGAGGGAAAGATGGAGGAAAGAATGAAGGAAGGAAGGAAACATTTATAAAATGTCCACTATGTGCCAGGCACTGTGCCAAGTGATTTACAATTCCTTACAACTCTGGTAGGTACGTGCTATTATTATCCAAACAAATGAGGAAACTGAGGCAGACAAGTTAAAATACTTGCCCAGGGTTACAGAGCTAGCAAGGGTCTGAGATTAGATTTGAACTCAGGTCTTCTTGACTCCAGACCCAGTGCTCTAGTCAGCTTACCACCTAGTTGACTACTTTTTGTTATTGTTTTTCAGGGGTGTCTGACTCCTTGTGACCCCATTTAGGGTTTTCTTGGCAAAGACACTGGAGTCCTTTGCCATTTCCTTCTCTAGCTCATTAGACAGATGAGGAAACTGAGTCAAATGTAGTTAAATGACTTGTTCAGGGTCACACAGCTAGTAAGTGTGTGAGGCCAGATTTGAACTCAGGAAGATGAGCCTTCCTGACTCCAAGTGCAGCTCACTATCCATTGAGCTACCATCCAGCTGCCCAGTTGAGTACTTGGAAGTGGTTTACTTCCTTGTTCTAATTATAACAGTAACAACAACATTTACTTAGCTTTTACTAGGTGCGAAGCACTCTGCTTAGCATTTTACATTGTATATTATTGTCTTACTTGATTCTCACAACAACGCTGGGAGGGAGGGGCTGTTATTATTCCCATTTTAGAGATGTAAAATGAAGAACTGAATTTACATGATCGCTGAGGTTCAGTCTGGCTGGAAGGACCCGTTAGTCTGCTGCCTATGATCCCAAATGACTCACTCCCTTCTCCTGATGCTGCCAACACCACCTTAACTGGACATCCAAGTCTGCTACCACCCAGCCCCTCTTCTCCTTCCCTGTGTGCACAGACTACAGGCCACATGCACACATTTCCTAGCAGGAAAAGACTATACAGCCTGAGAAATAACACTAGGTACAGTCATTAAAAGTACAAATGAAGGAAAGCAGCCTAGTTCTAGAGAGGATGTTACTTAGACTTCCTAAGTTATTCTGTCAAATTAGCTTTTCCTCGATTTAATTTAGCCCAGGGTCTTCTCTAGGCTTGGTATATCCCCCACTAAAGGAAGGGGAGTGGGGAGAGAATAGAGGAGAGGAGAGAGGAAGGGGAGAGAGAGAGAGAGAGAGAGGGAAAGGAAAGAGGAGAAGGAAGGGAGAGGAGAGGTAGAGGGAGGAATAGGGAAAGAAGGAAAGAGAGAGGAATGGAGGAGAGAGAAAGGGGGAGGGGGAGAGAAAGGGAAGGAGAGAAAGGAGGGAAGAGAGAAGGAGAGGGAGAGAGGGAGGAGAGAAGGAGAGAGATGGAGAGCCTTATGCGAAACCTGGTCAATTTTTTCCAGATTCTTCTCAACCAGTAAGATTACACAGTAGTTTAAGTGGTGTTCTGTCCATTGACTAACTTCTTCTTCCTCATCCAAACAGGCAGATGAAGCTAGGATTCTCATCCCTCAGCATCCCACTGACAAAGGCTTGCCCATCCTTTCCCTGTATCACCTCCCACCCTTTCACCTTTCCCTTCCAGGACCAGGCTATAGCCTATACTGACAATCACCATTCACAGCCCAGAATCAAGCTGGAGCACTTAGACTGAACTCCCCCGGGAGTTCTGAGGGGGCAGATTTAAAAACTGAGCCCAGCTCCTCCCTAGCTAGGAGACTGAGGGACCAGCCCAGCATCAGCTCTTCTCTACCATTCTTCTACATTGGCTTCTTTAAAATATATGTTTCTATTTTCATGTTTTATTAGAAACTTAACACTGACTAATGATACAAGCAACTACATTTACTTAGCAACTCTTTACATTTAAATGAATTCATTTCTAGGCATCAGGACCCTTTGTCAGTCTCTTCCTCTAAGTCTCTATCCATTAGTCAATAAACATTTATTAAGTGCTCACTATGTGCAAAGAGCTGGAGCTACAAATACAAACCAAAACAAAGATGGCCTGCCCTCAAGGAATTTATAATCTACTGACCAAAGGATCCTAATGGATTCTGTTTTTCCTTTTGCATTTCTTTCCCTTTCCATCCCCCTTCCTAGACAATGTCACCAGAAGAAAATACAGGCACCTAGGAATCAGGAGACCTGGGTTCAGTCCTGGTTCCATCACTAACTTGAAGCTGAAGTCATTTCCCCTCTCTGGGCCTCAGTTTCCCCATCAGTCAAATGGGAGCAGCATTAATCCCTCTTCAGCCTACCTCAGAGAGAAGACATGAAGACCAGAAGAGAAAACTGATTCAAAAACACTTTGAAAAGGGTTTCAAATGTTCTGTTCATATGAGGTAGTGATACAGAAGTCAATATGCAGGACAAAGGACAGGGAGAGATTTATCAAATGTTCTCTTACTCCTGAACTCCCTGGGGTTGTGCAAGGGAGCGTATCTGTGTAATCATAATGACTTAGTATTATAATTATATTATACAATATTAACTGTTTATCATTACTAATTAGTACCAATAATTTAGTTTTATAATTCTAATAGTATATTATATTAATAATTATTTATCAAAACCTCAATTGTTATCATTTATTTTGACTTTTTTTTTATTTTGAGTTCCAAATTTTCTCCTTCCCTCCCTCCTTTACCTACCCCTTCCTAAGATGGCCAATTACATGTAAAAAATAAATTTTAACATTCATTTAAAAAAATTTTTTGAGTTCCAAATTTTCCCCCTCAACGATATCACTTACTTAACAACTAATTGGTGATTTTATTTTATAACCTGTGAGGAAACACCCTCCACCAGTGCATACCAAAAAGTGTTTTGCGGCTTACAGTCCTAAAAAATTTCTTGGGACACTGTGAAGTTAAGTAATGTATTAATAAGTGTCAGTAGTGGGACTTAATGGAAGCTCTTTTTAACCCCAAGGACAAGTCTCTCTCTCTCCAGTAGACTACTGTGACTCACTTTATAGCACTAAGTGATCACCGTCAGTCTCCCATTCAAGGACTAACCAGTCCTGAACCTGCTTAGCTGCAGAGATCAAGCAAGATTGGGCCCATTCAGAGTGGTGTCTATAAAGAATATGTGTGGTGCTTTAAAAACGATGGACAAGATAAATTATTAGCAAAGCTTAATAAAATTATACTATATTGGGTCCAGACCCATGATTTCATCAGGGCACTGGACTTGGAGTCAGGAAGACTGCCTCAAATACTTATTATCTGGAAAAAACATTTACTCTTCCTAGGTGATGTCCTCATCTATAAAATGACAGAGCTGGACTTGATGGCTTCTGAGGCCCCTCTTAACTCTAAATCTCTGACTCCACTGTCCTATGATCACCACTGAGGACTTGTGGCATGGCAGATTTCTCCACCAATGCCAATTTGCAATGGGCTCTCTAGTTATTAGGCTACATTTTCTCTCCTGTATGTCACTATATTACTATAATACATATTATACCTAGCAATAATAATGATAACTAGTGTTTAAATAGTGCTTTAGAGTTTATAAAACACTACATAAATATTAGCACATGGGATGCTCAGAACAATCCTGGAAGCTAAGGGCTAGTATCCCCATTTTACAGATGAGGAAACTGAGGGCAGAGAGAGGTTAAGTGGCTTGTCCAAAGTCACATCCCAAGTGTCAAAGGCCAGATTTGAACTCAGTTCTTCCTGATTCCAAATCCAGAGCTCTATCCAGCCCTCATACCTGTCTCAAGTGCTACCTAAGTGATGTGCCTAGGACCATATAGCAAGTAAATGATAATGTTTGACTTAGGTCTTCCTGACTCCCTGACCAGTACCTATCCACTGTGCCACCTAGTTTCCTATTAAATTCTAGAATATAACAATATAATACTCTATTATTGTCAGTCAATAAACATTTTTAAAGCACCTACTATGTGCCAGTGACTCTGCTAAGCATAATAATCTTCCCCAAACATCCTCCCCAAGCTAAATTATAGCATGAAAGTGACCATTGGTTCCTGAAGGCAATGCCAGAATAGCATAAGATATGGCAGGTCCAGACAAACTGGAATGATTTTGGGTACAGGCTCAGAGATGGACTGTGTGGTATCCCTTGCCTGAGAACCAATCTAGTTCAGTGCAGAGACCTCTATATTCCATCCAGATCTCAGCCACAGCAACTCATAACAAATTGTCTATTCCAACATGGAGGGGCTATGACCTGTGTCTGTGGAGACAGAATCTATGTTAGGGGAGTCAGAGATTCCTAGGATAGTCAGTGATGACGATAATGTAATAATAAAGCTGCCATGTGGTACAGTGAATAGAGTGCTGGAGTTAGGAAAATCTGAGTTCAAGTCCAGCCTAAGACATTTACTAGCTGTGTGACCCTGGCAAGAGAAGGAAATGGCAAACTACTCTACTATTTTTGCCAAGAAAACCCCAAATCGAGTCACAAAGAATCAGATACAACTGAAACAACTGAACAACAAAATGCAGACAATAACAGCATTTACCTCAAAATGGGATTCTCAAAACAGGACTGCTTTGAGAATCAAATGAGATAATACTTGTAAAGCTCTTAGCACCTCTTGGCACATAGTATATGTGATATAAATGCTTACCTGCCTACCTTCCCCCTCTCATTAATAATAACAATAATATTAGTATAATAACATTTATACAGCAGTTCAAGGTTAGCAAAGCACTGTTGGTACATAGACCTGCAAAGCAAAAAGTACAAGTGCAATGAGCTCCATTTTATAAAGAAAGGAAGTGAAGCCCAGAGAGAAGAAATGATTTGGCCAAAGTCACATGGCTAAGAAATGGTGGAGCTGGACCAAGAACCGGAATCTCTCAACTCCTAGTCCTGGCTTCCTTCCATCATACCACCTTAGCTGGAAGACATAGTCTTGTGTTTCTCTCATGTAAATTTCATGTCTGCCTCGTTCCCCAGAAAATCAATAGGGCTCACCTGGCTGTGATGAGGTCCAGTAACCAATGAGTCCTGACCTGTTCAATGCCCTGGTGAGGGACAGACGAAATATAGGCAAGATTGAGCTGCTGATCTTTGCTGAGATCATACAGATCTGACTTTTCATGGGGCAGAGGAGGGCTGGAAAAACCAAAAAGATTGAGAAAAAAATGTCACTCTAAGCAATCTTCACACATTCCATGCTTACTGTACCCCTGAGCAAAGCACACCTATACGTAACAGGTATTTGTTGAGTATGTAGAAACATGAAATAATCAGTTCAGCTACTATAGAGGCCATAGTGTACAATCCCTAGTCCATGTGGGACTACTTTCCATGGTATCTTTAACAAGGGTCATCTAGCCTGTGCTTGAACTTTTCTAGCCACAGGGAGGTCGTTACTATCCTTTAAGGCAGTTACCACATATGTGTGTGTGTGTTTTTTTTAATTAATAAGCATGTATTGTCTCTCCTTCCTATCTCTTCTTGATTTAACAAATTAAAAAATAAAGGAAAAAAACCATAAGAATAAATATGCTTAGTCAAACAAAAATTTTTAAAATTCTCAAATTGGTCAGGTCCCCAAATATAAATATCTCATTCAGGATATGTTGGTTCATTTTAATGAAATGCTTTCTCCCTCCTCTTTTTCATTCTTTGTTATAGGGGATGGCTTTCTGATTGGGGAAGGTATATTGGAAAATGAAATTATATAAAAACAAAAGATATCAATACAAATTTAGAAATTTCCATCCTTGGAGAAAGCCCTGATTGCTCCAACTTAGTTTATCTCTGGTACTGGAAGCTTACAGATTCTGCTTTTTACCAACTCAAGTCACCTGGATATCTCTAACTTTACATCTTTGGTGATTCTCTTAGCTACTATGTCACCTTTGACATCGGTGAAATTCATTGCCATTCATCTTAATTCAGGTTGATAAATGAGTGAAATCAGTGAAGATCCTAGCCACTTGTTAAAGAGAATATGTTTCCTCTCCCTATTAAGGACACTAGGGAACAGCTTCTGAGAGAATTGTGATGACATGTAAGGATAGCTCCTTAGAGAGACAAACCATGGACTATTAGTAGACATTCTGTCACTAGTTCTAGTTATCTAACTGTGATGAAGAGGTGTCTGTTTGATGGGCTGCAGAGGAATTCAAAAAGGCTTGCCAACTTCAGCTATGGCCTCTGCCTCCTCTTCTAGAGGAATCTTAGTGATTTCTTCACTTGTGGCATCTGAGGGGAATGTCTAGCTTTGACTTTGGGAATTCAAAAGATCCAAAGGACTCCTTGGCATCATCCTCTTATTTCTGAGTCTGGGTTTTACAGCCAGGACAGTATCACATCCTGAAGAGCAAGGAATGATCTTTGGGAGCAGGGCCCCAGTCCAGCAGTAGCTGAGAGGCAGGCTTATCTAGCAGTCATATTGCATTTGAACATGAAGTTGGTGAGACCAATACTATGGAGGAATTGAGGTATGTCAGTCTATTCTTTCCAGAGACAGAAGTGGTATGAGAGTGAGTACTCCCCTGAGTTGGGAGAAAAAACTGCGTCAGTTGTGGTCAAGTCCCCAAAGGAAATATCCTTTTGTAAAAGTTAATGAATGTTAAGTGGTTAAATGGAACTTGTTCCCTAAGAATGGAGGGAAGCTTATGAGAGTAGAAGAGACACCAAAGAAAGACATCTACTAAGTTATAGAGGGGTTTTGATCTGTGCTGGTGGAGGGAGTACCCATATTAAAGAATGAAATCATAGATACTTGAAATATAGAATAAGGATGTCCTCATTTTACTCAGTCCTTCATTCATTCAGGAAACAATCCCTGAGCACCTACTGTTTTACAGAGAGACCTGTGTGGAGGAAACGGACCCTCCTCCCCTTAAAAGAGCTGAAGTTTCTCCTATTAAGACCAACTGAGTACAAGATGCTTTATCTCTAGGAAGTCCTCTCACCTACCCGTTCAGTGACATAGTCTGATATACATTATGTGTTTGTGTGTATTTTTTCCCCTCAAGCACTATGAGGAACTGTATATCTGATGATCTGTGACTCTTCCCTGACGCTGATGACCAGGCAAGTCACAAGAGATTCAGCTGAGTGAACTAGAAACATTTAACTTGGATTCAAGTTAATTCACTAAGCATTAAGTACCTACTGTGTGCAAGTAAAACTTCCCTGGAACATGATTTCTGCTGTGAGTATATGAAGGACTGTCATGGGAAGGAAAGGTCAAATTTGTGTTTTCCCCCAGAGAGCAGAAAGTTTCAGGAGCCAGAGTTTGGCTGAATACAAGGGAAAACTTCCCAATAAATAGAGCGCTCTGGACAGAAGTGACTGCTTCAAAGGATAGAGGGTCATTTATCTCTAGAGGTCTTCAGGAACAGGCTGCTTGGCCACTGGTCATGGCTACAAATTGCTGAGCCTCTGAGTAGAGTTCCACAGGGGGCAAGGGGGATAGCTAAAACCCAAGCCTCCTTACACAGGCTTCCCTTCACTGAATTTTCCTGGCATCCTCCATCCACTCCTAGATTTCTCTCCCGGAATCCTATCGCTGGGATCCCTTGGATCTCGCGCCAAAGCACTCTTCAGTTGAGGCTCCAGTCCCTCAGACAGCCTGCCACCTTTGAAACAAGGGAAAACAACCGGGGAAGGAGGAGGGGGAAAGAATTCCTGCAAGTTTCTTTTTTTGGCGGCGGGGAGGACCCTTCTTTCGCCTCTCCCTGACCATGGTGCTCGAGCTCCAACCTTAAAGGATCCAGCACACGGCCCCTGTACGGATGCCTAGCCTCCAACGACGCGGGGCGCCGGCGTGCATTACTACGTCCTAGCCAGGGGATCCGCAGAGGCGTCCCAAGGCACTGGCCGCGGGGAGGAGGACTCGGCCTACCAGAAGCCGGTGCTCTTCCAGAAAGGCTTCAGCTGCCCGGTGACTGTGGAGGCGTCCACCGAGAAGACGCAGGAGGCGAAGGTCCGCGGCAGCAGGTCCAGGAGCAGCAATAGCGCCGCGGCCCACGCGCTCCGAGCCCCCATCCAGCCGCCAGCCAGAGCCGCTACAATGTCGCCAGCCTCCGCTAAAATGTAGCTAGCTCCCGCAGCTGGCAGCCGGCTTCCGCCTCCTCTGGGGAAGGCAGCGGGCCCGCCCCTCCTCGCCCAGCCGCGCTGCACTTCGCCACGGCCTCCCCAGGAGAGCGCGCGCAGCCCCGGAATCACGGCACGCCTTCTCTGCGCTCCCGGCCGGGAGCCCCGCGCCCACTCCCGGGAGAACGGATCCTCCCTAGCGGTTTCCTGCGTCTGCAGCAGCTGCTTCCTGATCCAGCTCTTCCGGGCAGCCTTGAGTCGTCTTGGGGGCGGAGGTGTTCCTGAACTCTGCCCACCAGGAAAGAGCCGGAGCTCCGCCTGAGGGAAAGGGTTAGAATCCGACGATCTGGGATCACAATCACAGACTCTGGAGTTGTCGGGAGAGTAGAGGCATCCAACCTCTCATTTCCCAGATAGGAAAACGGAAGCCAGAGAGGTCATTCAAGGTCACACCGCTGCTAAATGGTAGAACAGGTACTTGGAATCTAGGTTTCCTGGCTCCAGCCTGTCTTTCCCAACCAGTTCAGTCATAATAATCATAGGACCATAGATTTAAACCTGGAAGATACCCTCGAAGTCTCCTTTTGCAGATGAGGAAACAGAGACTCAGAGAAAAGTGACTTGCCCTAGGTCTTCTGACTCTAAAAACAGTATTCTTTTCACTTTCACTTCAAGTCTACAAAGCAACCTGAACAAAGATTGAATTCTTCCTCCTCTGAGAGATAAGCTTGACCCAAGTGAGGGTGGGGATCTAAGTCTTCTTTTTTAGGAAAACGAGGAGGGAAAGATCGTTTCTAGCTGAAAGAAAGCAGGGAAGACTTCCAGGGAGAGTACAGCGTCTAGGGGTTGGACCTTGAAGGAGGGCTTTGTCAGACTGGGAGGGCAGGAGTTTGCTCCAAGCACTAGGCAAGAGTATACAAAGAGAACAGTACCTGATGGGGGGAAGAGTGGGGATAGCTAAAGTCCTGAGCAGAGCTTTAAATGTGTGAGCAGGGCTTTAAATGTGTTAACTTATCACAATTTTTATTTCTTTTTTTTTAAATAAAAATTTATTTATTTAACTTTTTACATTCATTTTCACAAAATTTTGGGTTCCAAATTTTCTCCCCTTTCATCCCCTTCCCCCACCCCAATGCACCTAGCAATCTAATTTTCCCTATCACCAATCTGCCCTCTCTTCTATCATCCCTCCTTTCTCTTGTCCCCATCTTCTCGTTTGTCCTGTAGGGCCAGATGACTTTCTATTCCCCATTAACTGTATTTCTTATTTCCTAGTAGCAAGAACAATATTTGACAATTGTTCCTAAATCTTTGAGTTCCAACTTCTCCCCATCCCTCCCTCCCCACCCATTCCCTTTAGGGAAGGCAGGCAATTCAATGTAGGCCCTATCTGTGTAGTTTTGCAAATGACTTCGATAATAGTCGTGTTATATAAGACTAACTGTATTTTCCTCCATCCTATCCTGCCCCGCATTGTTTCTATTCTGTCTTTTGATCCTGTCCCTCCCCAAGAGTGTTGACTTCTAATTGCTCCCTCCTCCCATTAGCCTCCCTACCATCACCACCCCCCTTGCTTATCTCCTTCTCCCCCACTTTCCTGTGTTGTAAGATAGGTTTTCATACCAAAATGAGTGTGCATTTTATTCCTTCCTTTAGTTGAATGTGATTACAGTAAACTTCATGTTTTTTTCTCAGCTCTCCTCTTTTTCCCTCCACTAAAAAGTCTCCTGCTTGCCTCTTGAATGAGATATAATTACCCCATTCCATTTCACCCTCTTTCCTCCCACTATATTTCTCTCTCACCATTTACCTTAATTTCTTTTGAGATATGGTCCCATCCTATTCAATTCACTCTGTGCTCTCTGTCTCTGTATGTGCGTGCATGTGTGTATGTGTATGCATGTGTGTACGTGTGTGTGTGTGTGTGTACATGTGTGTGTGGTCCCACCAACTACCCAGATACTGAAAAGTTTTAAGAGTTACAAATATTGTCTTTCCATGTAGGAATGTAAACAGTTCACTTTTGGTAAGTCCCTTATGACTTCTCTTTGCTGTTTACTTTTTCATGCTTCTTCTCATTCTTGTGTTTGAAAGTCAAATTTTCTTTTCAGCTCTGGTCTTTTCATCAAGAATGATTGAAAGTCCTCTGTTTCATTGAAAGACCATATTTCCCCCTGAAGTATTATACTCAGTTTTGCTGGGTAGGTGATTCTTGGTTTGAGTCCTAGTTCCTTTGACTTCTGGAATATCCTATTCCATGCCCTTTGATCCCTTAATGTAGAAGCTGCTAGATCTTGAGTTATCCTGATTGTATTTCCACAATATTGGAATTGTTTCTTTCTAGCTGCTTGCAAGATTTTCTTCTTGACCTGGGAATTCTGGAATTTGGCCACAATGTTCAGAGGAGTTTCTCTTTTTGGATCTCTTTCAGGCGGTGATCGATGGATTGTTTTAATACTTATTTTGCCCTCTGGTTGTAGAATATCAGGGCAGTTTTCCTTGATAATTTCATGGAAGATGATGTCTAGGCTCTTTTTTTGATCATGACTTTCAGGTAGTCCCATAATTTTTAAATTGTCTCTCCTGGATCCATTTTCTAGGTCAGTTGTTTTTCCAATGAGATATTTCACATTCTCTTCCATTTTTTCATTCTTTTGGTTTTGTTTGGTGATTTCTTGGTTTCTCAGAAAGTCATTAGACTCCATCTGTTCCATTCTAATTTTGAGAGAACTATTATCTTCAGTGAGCTTTTGAACCTCTTTTTCCATTTGGCTAATTCTGCTTTTGAAAGCATTCTTCTCCTCATTGGCTTTTTGAACCTCTTTTGCCAATTGAGTTAGCCTATTTTTCAAGGTGTTATTTTCTTCAGCATTTTTTTGGGTCTCCTTTACCAAGGTATTGACCTGTTTTTCATGCTTTTCTTGCATCTCTATCATTTCTCTTCCCAGTTTTTCCTCCACTTGTCTAACTTGATTTTCAAAATCCTTTTTGAGCTCTTCCATGGCCTGAGTCCACTGAACATCCCCCTGGGATGTCTGGGGTACAGAGGCCCCGACCTCCACATCTTTCCCTGATGGTAAGAATAGCTGTAGAGTCACAAGCGAGGAATGGTAAGTCATAACATCTTTGGGCCTCAGTTTTCTTATGATAGGGATAATAATATTTACACAACTTACCTCATAAAGATGTTATACAGAAAGCTCTTTGTAAACCCTGAAGGGCTATTTATAGAAATGGGAATTATTATTATTTTTATAATATCTCTGAACCATGAAAGCAGCTGGTAGTGCTGTTGATAGAATGCTAGGCCTGGAATCAGGAAGCTCTGAGTTCATATCTGACCTCAGACGTGTACTAAATACATAACCCTGGACAAGTCATTTAACCGCTGCTTGCCTCAGTTTCTTCAACTGTAGAATGGGGAAATAATAGCATCTACCTTGCAGGATTATTGAAAGAATCAAAGAAATAATATTTCTTTTTTTAAAAAAAATTATCACAGTTGTGTACAGAGACAGAAACCTCAAAACTTAAGTATATTTAGCATAACAAATATTACATAACATGCTGGGTGCAGGTGTGGTGGTAAAAATAAAATTACCTATGAAACCCTGACTGATGAGGAAACAGGAACATAAATGAAAAAAATTAACATAGTGCCTGGCACATAGTAGGTGCTATATAAATGCTTATATTGGCTGTGTGATCCTGGGAAAGTTATTTATCCCCTCAGTGCTCAAGGCAACGCTCTGAGACTATAAGTAGCAGAGAAGGTACAGACCTGCACTGGTAGAGGGAATTTCCTCTCCAGGGAGTTCTCTATCTCAGTAAAATCACGAGACCAGCTCCTATCCCTATGTATGAGGTACCTCTACTAAAGTGCTTTCCCCAAAGCTTCCTGACTGGGCAGAAATGATGCGGAGTTCTTGAAGTCTAAGCCAGTGGGTCAAACTAGACAATCTCTAAGACCCCTTTCATCTTTGGCTCTCTGATGCCAGAAGTACAAGCTCAGGAGTAAGGTTTCCATGACAGCGGGGCCTTCCTGGTTAGAGGCAGAGATCCTTAGAGGAGCAGCCAACAAGGGATGAAATTACCCAAGTTGCATTGCTGCAACTTTTACATGCTGGTTACTGAGGCACAGAGGAAGAGTCTGCCCCAGTGAAATCCCAGGTCCCCAGAGTGTTAAAATAATGAATGCTAAAGTGTTTTGGAAGCTGTTAAGGATCATACAGATGTGAGAGAATGTTAAAAAGATGATTACATGTAGGGGATGTTTGGTAAATTTCTTTTGGTACTGAGCCCTTGATATATGAGGTGATGGATGAGGAAATGTTATGAGAAAATATAAAACCCTGTACCCATCATTATGGTTATTTGGTAATTATTGGTATAAATTGGTAAATATTATTATACATTATACAAATATATATAATATATTTATAAATATTACCAATAAATTGGTAAAAAAAAAAATATTGGAGAGAATCCACCAGATGGAGTTAGGAAAAGGTCAGTCATTGCCTATTGTTCAGTAAGACAAGCCTAAACTATTTATCTTGGCATTCAAGGCCATCTACCACTTGGTTCTATCCTGCTACTCCAAATCTTGTATCCTCTATTTAACTCAAAGCTCTCCCTTCTGGCTAGCTAAACCGCTCCCTGGCACACAGTCCATTCATTGACGCCTCTTAGTTTTTGCTGAAGACTTCCCCCTGCCTAGAAATATATTCCCTATCTCTATTCAATTCATTTAAATTCAGATCATAATTATTAAGTGCTTACAGTGTGCAAAGAAGTTTCCTCATCTGTAAAATGAACCAGAGAAGGAAATGGCAAACTGCTCCAGTATCTTTGCCAAGAAAACCCTAAATGGGGTCACCAAGAGTCGAAAACGACTGAAAACTACTGAATAACAACACAAGGGGGAAGACACACAGATTACACAATACCTTGGGATTGCCTTCTTGGAGCTCACAGTCTAGTAGGGAAATAAGATGCACACAATTATACTACATACAATTATAAAGTAAATATGTATAAGGAAGTGCAGAAGAAGTCCTATTTGAGGTCATAAAATGAAAATTGCTCCTAATTGGAGGGACTCAAGAATACTTTGGTGATAGAAGTGCCATTTGAGCTGATTTTGAAGGATGCTTAGGATTTTCGCCGGGAGAGATTGAAGGCGTGGGGAATGGATAATATCTTAGGGAAATGGACGAGCATAAGGAAAGGCGCGAAGGTGACCAAGCACAGTGCTGTGTATGATGGGGGTCAATATGGCTAGCGCTCAGGTCACTTAGTGGAGAGGAGCAGAACAGATTAAAAAGTTAGGGTGGAGGAGAACGTTATACACACAACTGCAACATTGTGCGATGATTGACTGACAGACTCAGCTCTTCTCAGCAATTCAAGGATCTAAGACAACTCCAAAGGACTCATGTTGGAAAATGCATCCACATCCAGTGGAAGGACTGTGGAGTCTGAATGCCAATCAAAGCACACTATTTACCCTCTGTTTGTTTTGTTTCTTCTCTCTCCTGGTTCCTCCCATTGGTTCTAATTCTTCTTTACAACATGACTAATGTGAAAATATGTTTAATATGAATGTATATGTGGAGCCTGTATCTGATTGCATGATGTCTTGGGGAGTTGGTAGGGAAGGAATTGGGGAGAAAATTTAGAACTCAAAATCTTGTGAAAGTAAGCATTGAAAACTACAAATTAATTAATTATTTTTTTTAAAAGAAAGTTAGGGTGGCACCAGACTATTGAGGGCATGGAATAGTGGGACTTAACTCTCCCTCTGCATCCTCCTTCCTTCCTCCTGCAAGATAAGATGCCTTTCCTGACTAACTCCTATCTCACTGACCTCTTCCTTTTATGCATCCCTATAGCACTTACTATCTCTTGTACCTCCTCTGAGGGGGTAATTAGATGGGTAGATCAGGAAATTGCTGCAACTGTATGTATAATATGATTGAATTTTGCTGTGGTCAAGATGGAGAGCTGGAGGCTAGATAATGCTACAGTGCTGAGGTGTAGATTTCTTGAAAGCAGAGGTTTTATCATACCCCACTCCCTACCCCTGTTGCAGCATGGAAGGCCTTTCACATAATAAGCACTTTAATAACTTGTTGAATGAGTGATACCATTTAACATTTGATTCATTTCTATTCTTCCCTGTCTTGTTTAATTCTATATTCTGTGCTCTGGGATCTCTTCCCCACAGTTATCTCCCTGAGAACTGCTCCTTCTCTGTGTCCTTCCGACTGGAGTTGAGCATGAAAAGATCCTCAATAGTTGGGCTGAACCATACTCTAAAACTTTAATGGATCAATAATTTCATTTGAGGGGATAGCACAGTAGAAAAAAAGATAGATTCAAGTAGTCCTGAGTTCAAATCCCACTTCAGACACTAGATGTGTGGTTCTGGGCAAGTTACTTAACTACTGTCTGCCTCAGTTTCCCCATTTGAAAAGTAAGCATGATAACAATAGTACCTACCTTTCAGGGTTGTTATGAGGGGAAAAAAATTAAGAAAATCTATAAAGCGTGTTGTAAACCTTAAAGTATTATATGAATGCTTATCATTATTCTTCACACATCAGCTAGCTTCTAGTTGGCACCAACAGAAGGCAAAGGGTCTAAGACCTTTTCTTGTAAAGTGCTGGGCTGTAGAGCTATAATTTCTGCATAATGCAGCAGAAAATTCAATTCAATAAACACTTAGAAGCATTTGTTCTGGGCTGCACACTGAGGGGGTGTAAGTGATGAATAGGACCTGATTTCTGCTCTCAGCAAGCTCCCAATCTAGCAAAAGAGAAGCAACAAAGGCTCTAAGAACTATAATAGAAATGAAATCATGGCAGATAAAAAGAAAGGTGTCCAGCAAGCCCAAAGCTCAGGAAGGAAAACTCATTTCTAGGATCTTAGAGCTGGAATGGACCTTAAAGATCTAATCTCTCTTATTTTACAGAGGGGGAAACTGAGGCTCAGACTTGTGTCCCAAATCACAAAATTAGTAAAGGGCAGAGCTAGGAGGGAACCCCAGAGCTCTCCTGACTCCAAAAATCAGTACCCTGTGCACTATGCTAAGCCACTTCAATTTCTGCCTGGGAATCCTGGATGTCCTAGAAAATGTAAAGGAAATCCAGGCTGTGACCTGAATGAACCTCCTCCTCTGGGCCCAGGTGAGCAGCAAGTGTCCTGAGATAGAGTGGGAGGAGGAACACAGAACAGGGTTGAAGGAAAGTCCCTGACTTGGGGTCAGAATTTAGCTCAACAATTCCACAAACTCCTCTTCTGCATAACGCCTGATACTACCAGCTGGGGTGGTAATGTCAGGAATGAGACAGTCCTCCTTGCAAGAGACCTCAGAGGGTGTATAGTTCACCCTGGTACATCCTGTTACAGATAGGGGAACTGAGGCCCAAAGAAGTTAAAGGGACTTGGCTAACAGGTAGTAAGCCTCAGAGGCAGAATTTGAACCCAGGTCATCTGATTTCAGGCTCAGTATGCTTTCCATCACATCAAACGGTGAAAGGAATCAGGAAGGTTTTGAGTTCAGATTTTACTTCTGAGGCTCACGCATATGCCAATAGAGAAGTCTTTGAATCTCAGTGTCCTCATCTAGAAATGCCTTATCATAATGCCAGTAGTACTTAACTCACAGGCTTGGTTGTGAGGCTCAAATGAGATAATATATGTGAAGCGCTCTGCAAATTTCTATATAAATGTCAATTATTGTTTATTATTCTTATGCCTGCTGGCGGATAGAAACAAGTAAACAGATAAGTAAATGCAAGATAATAGGAGGAAAGGCTTCTCAGGAGGAGATGACCCCCGAGCAGATCCTGGAATGAAGTCAAAACTGAGCGACAGAGGCCAGGAGGGATCGTTAGCCCAGGCTCTGCCACTCAGTCCCTGGAGACCTGTGAGCGAATCCTTTCTCCTGTCTGGGTCTCAGTTTCCTCCTTTGTAAAATGACAGGGAGGATATCTAACGTAGCCCCCTACCCCTCCGCGTTTAAAGTTGCTGGCGAGGAGTGAGGAATGTGGGAGGGCTGCTTCCACCGCGCACCTCACTCTCCTCTCCCCCCGGGCGGGCGCCCAAGTCCTTCTGCGGCCCCGAGTCTGCACCTCCTCGCACCTGCGGGGTCCCCAGCCCCGAGGCAACCCCGCCCCGCCCCGCCCCGTCCCTTACGGTCCCTCCCCCTGCGCCCGTGTGCCCGGAGCCGGCGCCTCTGGGCATGCTCAGTAGCTCGGTGGCCAAGGTCTGGCCGCCAGTCGGAAGCTGTGTGCGTCTCCGGCTCCAGCTCCCGGCCGGGCCCATGCGGACTGCGGAGCTTGGCACCCCCCGTGCGCCCTGGGCGCCCCGCGCCTAAGCCCCCGGCAGGCTGCGGGCCGGATGGCGGCGGCGGCGGCCACAGGCGCTCGCTCCTGGTTCGGCGGCGGCGGCAGCAGCTCGGGCTCGGGCTCGGGCTCCGGCTCCCGTCTGGGGAGCCCGGCCTCCAGCCCCCAGCTCGGCGGCGGCCGCAAGGGCCGCCCGCAGCCCGGCCACACGGGCCAGGGGCAGGGCGCCGGGCAGGGGCAGGGACAGGAGCCGGGCCCCAAGCCCTCGGCGCCCCCCGCCGCTCCTCCGGGCCACAGCTTCAGGAAGGTGACACTCACCAAGCCCACCTTCTGCCACTACTGCACCGACTTCATCTGGGGACTGGCCGGCTTTCAGTGCGAGGGTGAGTGCGGGGACTCCCAGATCCCCTTCCCAAGTACAGATCCCTGCCTGGGACCCCTCAAACCCCACTCAGCCCCACATTCCATCCATGGACCCTTGAGCGCCTCCTGGGGCAAAGCAGGCAACCTTGAACACACTCCTAGGGCATAAAGCCCCTCCAGGGACCCTCCGCAGGGGTCCACATCAGTTTAGGACTCCTTCAGGAGGGACGGACACTAGTCTAGGACCTCGTTTCCCCTCCTCCCCCTTCCCTTACTCCTATTTAGGACAGATCTTAGCTAGGGACGCCAGATCCACTTCCACCCTGAGGACTGATCTCAGCCCAGTCTCTTTGATCAATCGCTACCTTCCTTGCTTTGAGACCTAAGCCTTTGGCCCCTGGGGTTCATGCTGGGACCCTTACATCTCTTCTCCTGCCTACTCTACTCTGCATCATCCCGTCCAGGGTATCCAGGTTCTAGATTCCTCTTAGAGGAATAGCTTGGAAGGCTGACCTGGGGTGAGGACTACAGAATTGGAGAGTAGGCTACGTCAGGTTTGGGGGTCTCCGTATTTATATTGGAGGGATAAGTAACTCTCTAATTCAAGGTCCTATGTTTAGCCTGAAGGAAAAAAGGCTTATTGGGCATATTGACCTGCTAGACGTCACTTTCCAGCAAACCTCTGTCCTCGTTCTAACCTCAAGTCTGGAAGGACCTCTTCCTCTATCCCCTAGTATTTTGTATTTCTCAGAGATATTTATCATACAGTATGGTGATATCTGCGTATCACAGTACAGTATCAGTGCCTTCTAGTAGAAAGTGAGCTCTGGGAGGCAGGGTCTAGATAATTTCTCTGCTTTGTATCTTTCCCAGCACTGAGCATTCTACGCACACAGGTGGAATGTGAGAAATTGGCATTGTTCCAATGGGGGAGCTGAGGGATAGATAGGAACATTCTGGGAGCTTTGGTTGTGTGCCACCTTCTTCCTCCACCCAGTGTTGGCTGTCATCAGCATCTTTTTCTATATAGAGACCAGTACTGGATGTTGGAGGGAGACAGAGACAGAGGAGCAGACCAGGGCCCTGCCCTTGTCGGGGAGGGGGGAGGGCCTCACAGTCTGGCTGGGGAGACATTTATACACATATAGTCAAGGCTGAGTGAGGGGTATAGACAGGGTTAGGATTCAAGGAGGGAGAGGTTGCTTCAGGATGATGTGGTCAGGGAGCCGGTATTCAGATGGGACCATGGAAGGTATGGTGTGAGCAAAGCTGGCAATGCCCTGCGAATGTGGGGGTAAAGCTGGGAGTCCAGGAGTCCTTCCTATGGAGGTCTCTGTGCATATCTTAGTCAGGCCAATGTTGGACCACTTGGGAGCTCCCCTGAGAGCGCAGTCCAACACCCTGGAGACCAGGGTGCAAGTCTCAACCCCTCGATTCATTTTGGAAATTGTAGAACGTTAGAACTGGGATAGGAATAGAGCCTGGAGCTGTATGACTCTGGTATTGGTGCAGAGGGTCTCCCAAATGAGAAAACTTTCTTTCACTACATGTTGTCATCTTCTCGAGCCAGCAAACATTTATTAATGCCTACTATGTTCGGGGCACCAAGATAAGTGCTGAAGATACATAAAAAAGCAAAAGATAGCATCTTCTCTCGAGAAAGTCACTGTCTGATGAGGGCAACAGCATACTAACAGCCATGTTCAAACAAGCTACCATACAGGATAAGTTGGAAATAATCAACCGAGGGAAGACTCTAGAAAGGCTTCTTGTAGAAGGTTAGGTATAGCTGAAGGAAGCCAGAAGACAGAGATGAGGAGGCAGAGAGTTGCAGGCATGGGAGACAGACAGTGGGGAGATGGGAGGATCTTTGGTAGGGAAGATCCAGGAGGCCAGTGCCACAGGATTGCAGAGTATGATGCATCTGGAGTCTTAGAGAAAGGGGGGATTTTTTAAGTATAGATTTTCGAAATTGGGAAGGACCTTAGAGACCATCTAGACCAGACCTCTCATTTTACATGTGGAGAAACAAAGGCTATTTAACACATACAGAGCAAATTCGTAGTAGAGCCTGGACCAATTCCTCTGGGTTTTTTTGGACTCTTTGCCCTCTCCTCATTTTTTTTTTACCATGCTTATTTTTTTCCATTTGTATTAATTTATTTATAGTCAACTTTCATTTCCACAAGATTTTGAGTTCCAAATGTTCTCCCCTATCTCTCCCCTACACCCCAGCCCAAGATGGCTTACATTCTGATTACCCCTTCCCCCAGTCTGCCCTCCCCTCTATCACCCCGCTTCCTTTTCCCTTCTCCCTCACTTTCTTGTAGGGCAAGATAGATTTCTATAGTACATTGCCTATACATCTTATTTCCCAGTTGCATGTTTTACCATGCTTGTTGACTGTTGTGCAGAAAGGGAGCCAACTCTGGGCAGATATCAGGCATTAAGTATGTTTTTTGGGTCAAGAATTCAGAACTGAAGGGGATCTCATTTAGTCTGCCACTCCTGCATTTTACAGTTGAGGAAACTGAGACTCAGAAACATTAAGTGATTTGCCCTGGCTCATGCAGGTAACAAGGAACTGAACCAGGCCCACATCAGTCATCTGGCTGATCCTGTCCGTGGTGCCTGCTGGCCTCTCATTTGATTCCCCATTGTCCTTCGTGGATTATAACTAACTGATTAATGATACTTTATGAGATGGAGCTTGGGGCATAGTGGGAAGAAAGTCTCAAGTTGGAGCCAAAGGACTGAGTTTGAATGTCCCTTCTGCCACTTATGAGTTAGGTGGGACCTTGGGCAAATCATTTCACTGCCAGAGGCATCTTTAACATCTGGAAAATGGGATTATTAATGCTCACCTCACTGGACTGTTGTTCTTAGGAAAGTGCTTTGTAAACTATAAAATTCAGTCTAAGGGAATCATTTTTATTACTACTAATGATAACAATAATTTTGTTTTGTTGCCATGGGGCCCTTAGGGAGCCATGGTCTGGGACAAAGGAACCACTGTGGTAATAATACTGGGTGTGCAATATGGGTCCGGCTAGATCATCCTTGAACTTCTAACCTCCATTCTTGGGAGGATGATATCTGGTGATATAAGGAGAATAGGAATAAGGAAGGAGGGATAATTACTGCAGCAGTTCCCATTTTTGGAAGCCTTTTAGGCATATCTCTTTCAACGCCCCTGAGAAGAAGGTAGTCCATTTTTATCCCCATCTTACAGATGAAGCCCAGAGAGGGTAAACCACTTGCCTGAATTATACAGCAACTAGGAGGCAGAGGCAGCCCTTCAAACTCTAACTTTAAGTCCTTTTTCTTCTGTTCCTCACTGGTTTTCTTTTTCATGCCATGGACCTCTTTCTCTAACTACCTTAGTTTCCTCCCTACTCCTTTCTAACCCCATTAGTAGTGGCTTCTGAAAATGACCACCATTAAGCTACTTAAGCAGGCCAACAAAAGGCCCTAGGGTTTAATGGAAAGAACACTAGAGGCAGAGACTTCTTCCTCTTTGACCCTGGTCACATCTCTTCTTTCTCAGATCAGGGGCAGCTAGGTGATGCAGTGGATAGA
Organism: Bettongia penicillata ogilbyi; assembly: GCA_023548195.1. Classification (NCBI taxonomy): domain Eukaryota; kingdom Metazoa; phylum Chordata; class Mammalia; order Diprotodontia; family Potoroidae; genus Bettongia; species Bettongia penicillata. Next base: position 5,775,193 of record JAJHZJ010000177.1, on the reverse strand, counting down.
GCACCAGTGCAGGAGTCAGGAGGACATGAGTTCAAATCTCACCTTAGACACTTGACACTCATTAGCTGTGTGACCTTGGGCAGTCACTTAACCCCAATTGCCTCATCTTGGATATCTTCAGTCATCCTGATGAATATCTGGTCACTGGATTCAGGTGGCTCTGAAGAAGTGAGATTGGTGACCTGCACAGTCCTCCCTCACTCAACACAAAGTCAAGTGCAAGTCATGTCATTATTTCTCTGATGGCAATGAAGGAGGAACACAACACACATTTCTTTCTCAGATCATTTTCCTCATCCCTTATTGGATGAGAGCCAAGATAGATGATTTTTAAGGGCTCTTCCAGCCCTATATCCTAGGAGATCTGGGAAGGCTAGAAAAGCATTTTTTAAAAGAGATATTTAAGGTCCAGTTAGTAGTCCAATACTGGGTGGTGGTGTGGAAATGGCTCTGGGCCAGGAGTTAGGATGCCTGGGTCTAGATCCCATCTCTCTTAAATCTGAGTTATATAGTCCTGGGGAATGTACTATCTCAGAGCTTCCATTTCCCAATGGTTTGTCAACTGAGATGGGGCTCCCAGACTGTTTGAGAAGGAGGATCTCATTTTTTCATCACAGTCTTTCAGATTCCTCCCCCCTCCCCATATGATAGTGATTGATCTATTAGCTATAATATCTTGATTAGAAAAAATATGTGTGACCAAAAGCTACTACGAATTCAGGCATGCTTTAAAGTGAGTTGTATTTTTAGCAATCACAATAACATCTACGTGCATAGAAAAAATAGAAACACATATGAGTGAGATGTAGTATTTGTTTTCTACATAAGGTATAATTTCTTATTAGTGAATTTGCAGACCCTTTAAAAAAAGCTCCAGCCTTAAAGGAGTCTATAGCCCTTAAGTTAGAACTCACTGGACTAGAGATTTGCTAATTCAATTCAATATTTATTAAGAGCATGCTTTGTACAAGGTGCTGTAGATACATCGACCCCTAGTTCAATATTTTCAGTGCAATGACTGTGTACAGAGCAAGCATCTGGGAACGTTTTGAACCTGTGGTCCCTGATCCCCAGTGAATGTCATGAAACAGTCACATCCCTCCTGAAATTCTCCCTTCATTGATCAGGGCTGGTAGGAACTCATGAGTCCTGGCAGATCCTATGGATTTAATAGGCTGCCGAAGATGGGATTGTTGTCTACAAATAATATAGCTCTGCCATCCCAAGCAAGCCCTGACAGGACTCCGAGGGAGCAGGAGTAAGCCCTCACACTGGGAAAATACCTTCAGTACTTAAGCCTTTTGGCTTCTCTCAGGCCGATTTTGAGCTTAAGCCTCGTTCTCCCCTGAGACTGGCAGGGACGATTAGCAGGTATATGAGCTGAGAGACTCTAAGGAGGCTCTGTGTTCTCAAGGGCCCTCTAGACAGGCAGGTGTCCGATGTTTGGGATTATGCTGGGAGCTAGGCAAGCTGAGGATGGAACTCCTGGAGGGAGAAACTGTTTAGAAACAGCTCAGAGTTGGGCTCTTCAGGCTGCCCCAGTGGGGATGAGGCCAAGTACAGGCAGAAGGTGGGCTTTGGGCCTAGAAGACAGCTGTCTGACTCCTTGAGTACACGCTCTGCTCCACTCCAGTAAAGGAATCCTGACCTTGTCGGTTTCAGCCATTGTCGCTGAAGAACGTGCCTGCCTTTAGGCTCACTGGCAGCCAGAGGGAAATCAAAGGTCCGCCTTGTACGTCATCAGTAATGAGAAGAATGCTCTTGGGGAGGGCCCTGTGCTTGGTGCAGGGAGCAGGGAAACTGGGACCCTCCCCCAGGGTGGATTTGAGGTCTAAGAGAGGAAACAGGATATACACACAAAAGGTACTTGAGAGACTGGTAAAGTGAAGAAAGTGGTTTGGAGTCTGGACGATTGGGGCGGAATCCCAGCTGTTCCCTCTTACTAGTTATGGGGATATGGGCAGGATACTGAACCTCTCAGCCTCAGTTTTCTGTTCTATAAAAAAAGGATACTAATGCCTTTGGTTCTTGCCTCAGAGGGATAAGCCCCTTAACATACTAGCAAGGTTGGGGTTGCTGTTATCCTAGGAAGTATCTGTGACCCCAGTAATGTCAAATATAAAGTGGCTCAGTGGTTTGAGGGTTTGAGGTAGAAATCTGGAGGTCAGAAAAGCTTCCTTAGTCCTTTAGTTGCCAGACCGGCAATTTTTCAGCCTGCCTTCCTAATTACAAATGCAGAGACTTCCTGAGTGGTTTGATTTAAATGGGGGCGGGGAGGGGGAAGCAATGTGAGAAAATACAAAAGCCATGATAGATATTCTCCCCATTTTATTGATGAGGAAACTGATGTCTAGGAGGGGAAGTTACATGTTCACAGTCACACTATGAGCTACCTAATGGTATAGCAAAAACTAGAACCCACGTCCCCTGCCTATTTAAGCTCATCATGTCAATGGCCATTCCCCTGCTCTTATTTATAAGAATCCACTTCTGTAAACAACTCCTTTCTGTTACTTATGGTGGCCTGTGGAGGAGTGCCTCATTCTTTACTTCCCTTACCAAAGGTCAGTTACACAGTTAACACTGTACATTCTGGGTGCCCACCCCAGATCTGGCAGCTATGAGGGTTACAAAGGATGAGAAGGCACAGCCCTTGCCCTTGAGGAGCTGATTGTCTTGTTGACAAAATGCCCTCGAGTACTTGAGAGATTGACTGGTCTCCAAGGTGGCATAGAGAGCCCACAGCAGTCAAAAACTTGAAATCATCAGGTAGCATTCATAGAACAAGTGAAATGAGTGTCCCACTGTGCCTCCAGTGCCCCAGTCAGAACCCATCTGGAGTACAGTCTTCAGTGCTGGGCATGATTTTTGGGGCAGACCACTGCTGTGCCAGAGGAGGACAGTTAGAATGGACAGGGATTGCAGTAAATATGGGAATCCGTCAGAGGCCCTGGAGAGGAGGAACACAAGGGATTGTCACATGGAAAGAGGGATTTCATCTGCTTTGCTTGGCCCCAGAAAGCAGGACTAAGAAAAAGGCATAAAAGAAGGCACAGAAAAGCAGCATTTTGACTCCGTATCAAGATGAATTTCCTCACAGTGATTACTGTACAACAGTGAAGTGTCCAGGCTGGAAGTGATCTTAGAGACCATTGGGTCAGGGGCTCTTGACTTTCCCCGTGTCTTGCCAACAGTTTGGGGAATCCTGTGTTCAGAACCATATTTTTAAATGCATAAAATAAAATGCATCGGATTACCAAGGAAATCAATTATACCAAAATAAAATTAACAAAGTTATTTTTTTTTTCACAAAGTATCCCCGAACTAGTCTAACCTCATCATGTTACAGATGGGGAAACTGAAGTCCCACACAGGGGAAGTGACTTGACTAAGGTCAGATGGTGAGTTAGTGGCAGTCAGAACTAGAATCCAGGTTTCATAACTCCTCATCTGTAACATTTAAGAGGCAGGGATTGGGAATGGATGGATACCCCTCCCCCGCAAAAAATATTGAAAATTGTACGCACTTTGCTTTGGCTTTTGTAATATATAGCTCTTCAGCCATCCTTTGCCCTGAGCCAGATGTTTGCCAGTCACAGCAATAACAATTCCTCTCATGTGCACAGAACTTTGCCATTTATAAAGCTCTTTTCTATGCATTCTCTCATTTGATTCTCACAGTAACCCCATGAAGGAGTCAGAGAAGGACTTGCTCTCCCCATTTCACTGAGGAGAAAAGTGAGGCCAGAGATTGTAATGATTTAGTGGAGGAGTTCGGTCCTTCAGGCCAGTTTTTCTGCCCTAGCCCAGAATTCCTTTCTGTTATAGCTGAACCATATTTTCCTCAATGGTCGATATAGATGAAGATATCTTTATAACCTCCTGAAGGGCAGAAACTGCCTTCAGACTGACTTTTCAGGAAGTGAGTCCTGGCTCAGAGCACAGAAGTGGGAAGAAATGCTCCCCATCTCTTCCCTCCTCCTTTTTCTCACCTCCCAGGGAAGCAGGAAAGCTACATTGAGAGGTTTATGAGTTAAAAAGGTCACCCAGAGGAGCATTTGGAGGAATCTCTTCCAGGCTGGGGCAGTTGCTTTGGGAGGGGGCCAAGCCAGGAACCAGCTCTCTTTGAGAAGCCTGAGCCCACACAGCCCTGGGGTCATTTCAGTTCCTGTTATTTTCAGGGTGCTGGGGATAAAAAGACCCCGAACAGTCCTCACCTTCAAAGAGATTAGAGTATGGCTTCTTCCATAAATTTATTTTGAAAAAATCCATTGATAACTGTACTTCAGTATATTTGGTTTCCTTCAGTAAATCTGTCTTTTATTTTATGTATTTATCAAAGGAGAGGGCCACAAGAGTGTTTGGGGAGATTTCAGGAGGAAAGGTCACTGTCATCTGTTAGGGGAAGGATGAGGAAGACTTAAAATTTATTGATTTGGGTGGATCTCCCCCAGAATGTTGACCAACGATCACCCCCTGGCCCCAGCCCCTTGGCATTTTATCCTCTTGGCCACAAAGAACCAGGAAAATTTGGGGAGCTAGCACCCTAAACCAGGACTTGGAGCTCAAAATCTAGTATGCTTTCCACTCCCCCCATATACATCCATGCCCCTGGAACTCTCTGAAAACACAGAATACAAGACAGGTACCTGCTCAGAGACAATAGAGGTGTTTCCTTGCCTGGATACTGCTTAAATGATAATGCTGTGGCCTTAACATGTATATTAAAAAAGAATTCCCTCCCAAATGACATCCTTTGGGAATGAAATGTACTAGAAGTGTCTGACTAGTCTCTTCCAAAGGCTTTTCCATTCTGGAAGTGGTGTATGTGTGCCCACATGGCAAAGTGAGGGTGGGAGGAAAAAGGGACAAGGGAGGACCTTGGAGAGAGGTGGAGGAATCTGGAACCTGAGCCTTGCCCTACAAAAGCTGCTCCTCTGGGGACAACCCCAAGCCCATCTGCATCCACATCCTTAGCACCAGAGGTGGGTGAGGTTCTGGGAAACCTGTTCTGCCAGTCCAGGATTTGACACCATAGAAAGATTGCTTAGTAACTATGGTGGAAGGAGGGATTGTAAACTAGCCGAGTGGGAGGATTAATTGCTAGGTTGTCTCTGTGGAAGTACAAGGAACAAAAATTCAAAGGAGAAAGAAGATGGTTCATTTGTAAAACTCCAGGCTGGTGGCAAAACCAGTCTGGGGAATGTTTATACTTTCTGAAAGTCAGGTAGCTGACTTGGGGTCAGCCCTGAAGGTAGATGGCTCCAAGAGGATGTCCCCTGACTATAAGGGTGAGTAAGTCAGACCCCACCCAGTTGGGAGGGCTGTATCTGCTGACTAATACCAGTCCCCCTACCATGCACAAGCATTCATCCAGTGCTTTGAAGGGCTTCCAGTCCTTTGCTGCCATGCATTTCTCTGCCTTGAGCCTCATACCACTATCCTTGTAAGGCAGGAGAGGGCAGGGACCATTCTTCCCATTTGTCAAATAGGAAAGCTGAGGCCCAGAGAGAATTGGCTTTAGGAAAGACCTGGAAGTTTGCCCACAAGGTTACCTACCACAGTTCTTAGCAGAGCCCGGGTTAGAATTTAGATCTGGACTTCTAGACCTGAGCTTTTGAGTGGGTATGGAGAAGAGGGCATGGCTGTTCTGGGGAGAATCTGGAAGTATAGATAGAGGGGACCACTCCCTTCTTCTGTTTAACTGTCTGCAGAAGATGTTTTTCCCATCCCGGCAGAAAGTTGGAGATAAAACCTTTCCCTTTTATAAAGTCATAGACTCTCTAAGTTGGAAGGGACCCTTGGAGGCCATCCAGTCCAAGCCTTTTACATGTGAAGAAACTGAGACCCGGAACAATCAAGAGACTTGCCCAAGACTAAGGTCACAGACAGCAAAATACCAAAGTCAGGATTTGAACGGGGGGCCTCTGGCCCCAAATCCACTGTACCTTCCACTGTATCTCATTTTTTTGCCTTTCCATCCCCGGAAGTTAGCACAGGGACTGGAACATAGTAGCTGCTGAGTAAATGTTTGTGGAATTGAGTGGTGGCATGGCAGCGACCCAAGACTCTAGAAGGTCATGCCAACACAGCAAAAGCCCTGGCATAGTCAAGTTGGAAGGCTTTGAGTGTGGGCCTGGGATTCATGTCAAGGAGAGGCTCACCACCACTAGCTTGGCCAACCAGGCTGGAGGGGGAGGAGGAAGAGGAAGAGGAAGAAGAGTATGCTACTAGTAGTAGGAGCCACCATAGCAACTCATTCAGCTACTAAGTCCTAAAAAGGATGTAGACAGGGGGAGCCCCACATTGTGGAAATCAGGAGTCCTTGAAGAGTAATATTGAACTATAATTTATTTGAAATTTACTCTTAAGAAAAAACTAAACCACTTAAGCTTACATTCATAACTCTCTAGCTGTATCAGTTTATCAGTGACTCCTGTGTCAATATCCAGCTAATGTCATAAAGCTCCTTTCAGTGCATGGCACTGACTCCCCCTGTTAGGTTTCTTTGTCCAGTCACTCTGTGCATATTTGCTCCTTTCAGTTATTTTTTATATCTTTTTTAAAAATTGTTTTTCTTTCCCAATCTATTCCCATACATCCCCATGAGCCATCTTTTGTAGTTCAGGATAAAAAAAAAAATTCTAAAGGGTAAAAAAATAGTTCAGCAAAACTAATCAGTGGATCAAATCCTGCAACAGTACGTGCTGTTCTCCACACCCATAGTCCCCCACTTCTGCCAACAAGGGAAGAAGGTATTCCTTCATAACATTTTCCTTCATTTTGAATTATTATCTTCCCATAATTTAAATTCATCAAACATTCTTTAGTGCCTACTTTGTGCAAGACCTCTGCCAGGCTCTGGAAATGCAGAGGCAAAAAAAGAGGCAGGCATTCCCCCGCTCTCAGGAAGCTTATGCTCTTCTGGGGAGGTGGAGTGGGGAAGCCATCAATACCAGGTAGTTAGAGGAAGGAGGGAGCACTAAGGGAGGAGGGAGTAAGAGAGGGAACTGGGAAGGTTTCCTGGAGGAAGTAATATGGAGTTGATTCTGGAAGCAAGATAAGAATGAGATGGAAAGTGCTGTGGAGGCATGTGGGATGATTTGGGTAAAAACCCAGAGTCAGGAGAAACATGCTCAGGGAACAGCCAGCAGGCCATTTGGGCTGGAATGTAGAGTTCAAGTACAGGAATAATGTGAACTCAATCTGGCATGGTAGATGGGAGCCAGATTAGGGAAGGCTTTAAATGTCGGGCTATGGAGCTTGGTTTTCAATCCTACAGGCAATATATTTGTTTTTCTCATATTTTCCTTCCTTCCTTCCTTCCTTCCTTCCTTCCTTCCTTCCTTCCTTCCTTCCTTCCTTCCTTCCTTCCTTCCTTCCTTCCTTCCTCCCTTCCTCCCTTCCTTCCTTCCTTCCTTCCTTCCTTCCTTCCTTCCTTCCTTCCTTCCTCCCTTCCTCCCTCCCTTCTTTCCTTCCTTCCTTCCTTCCTTCCTTCCTTCCTTTCTTCCTTCCTTCCTTCCTTTCTTCCTTCCTTCCTTCCTTCCTTCCTTCCAGCAGCAATAGTGATAGACAGTGTAGCACAGCAGACAGAGAGAGAGTCTCAAAATTGGGAAGACCTGGGCATAAGTTCTATCTTTGATAAACATACTATCTGTGTGACCCTGGTCACATCACTTAACCACTGCCTGCCTCAGTTTCCTCATCTGTAAAATGGAGATAATTATAGCACCCATAACCCATGGTTGTTGTGAGAATCAAATGAGATAATTTGTGTAAAGTGCTTTTCAAACTTTAAAGTACTAGATATATATTATTACTACTATTGCTGCTGCCACTCACTACTATGATGCCTCATCCTCTGTTTCCTCATTTGTAATAGGAGAGTGATAATAGTGGCTACTGTATATATGATATACTGATCTTTGCAGATGTTAGTTGTAGTTATTACTGTAGTCCATGAAACTGCTATATCACAATTTGTTCAGCCATTCCCTTGTTGTTTCCAGTTTCTCACTATTACAGATATACTGAGGAACTCTTATTAATTGTTGATACACCAAGGAACTCTTAGGAATTGTTGGTGTCACATAGTATCATAGGCTTACTTATCTAGAAACCTCAGAGAAAGTTCTGTCAAATCCCCTTATTTACAGATGGGGAAACTGACAAGGAAATTGACATACCTAGGATCAGAGAGTCAGTGTCAGAGACTGGATTGGAACCTACCTTCTCCCAACTCCAGTCAGTGCTATTCTATCTGTTGAACCTCATTTACTCTCTAGGTCATTGCCTTTCTGTAATTTAGCAGGTAAGTATTGAGGAGGGGTCTTGGAGTTTGCTACATAACTGATCAGTCAACATTTGAACCCAATACTTCATGAATTCTAGTTCAACACTAGATTCACTAAGTCACTGTCAATATAAATACATGCTACCTTATTAGAAATAATAATACTGTTCAAAATATCTTTGAAAAGGTAGTATTGTCTCTTTTTGGTTATGATATTCTTAGGATACACATAATAATGAGATTATTTGGTTAAAAGTCACAGGTTTGGGGGTTTTGGGGGTTTGTTTTTTTTTAACATGCTCTCTGATTGTTCTCCAAAAAGGTTCCATTGACTTGAAATTCCACCAGCATTGTCCAAGGGGATCCATTATCATAAGTTTCTACCAGTATTAAGTTTTACGGTGTTTATTTATTTTTTCCATTGTGATGCATTTAAAGTATTAGGGTAATGGGACTGAGAGCCAGAAGAGACTTTAGATTTTATCTATAATATAGTTCAATCCTCTGCCCTCCCCAATCTTCCTACCTTGCTCCATTTTTACAAAGGGGAAAACTGAGTCCCAGAGAAATAGCATGTAATTAGTTCAAGGTCATATAGTAAGTCACATTCAGGAGTCAAGCCTGAGACTTTAGAATCCAAATCCAGTGCTCTTTCCATAATAGCCCATGATATATCTCAAGAGTGCCATCACAGTTGTTTTAATATGCATTTATTTCATTATGAAGGGGGTTGGCCATTTTCCTAAGTGATTATTTGTAATTTGTGTTTCCTCTTTTGTAAATTGCCTCTTCTTATCCTTTGACCACTTATCCATTGGGACTGGGTGTTTACCTTGAATAATTTATTGAATTGTATCAGTTCCTTATACATATTTCCATCTGCCTTATTTCCCACAAAGATTTTCCCCCAACCTGATATTTTTCTTTTTAACTTGGTCATACTGGGTTGGGTTATTTTTTTTGGTTGTTTTTGTTATACAGATTTTTAAAGCATTATATAACCAAAGCCATCTACCCCCATTCACTGTAATTTCTTCTGTTTGTTCATTGTCCTTGGTTTTTGCATATTTCCCAAATGCTCCTGTTTATTAGCTCAGCCATCCCCAGTAGAATAATGAATTGCTCGAAGGGATACAGATTTTTCTGTTTGAAGGTTTGATTGAATTTTAGACTGTTCCCGAAGGGTGACATTCCCATGGTGCTAATCAGTTTAGCAGGGCTAGGTAGGGGGTGGGCTGGGCATGTGTGTGTCTATGTCTATGTGTGTGTGGGGGGAGATTAGAACAATGAGTCTTAGCTCCAGCTGGGATCTCTGAGCTCCTTTAGTTGGTATAATCTAGGCCTTAGATATCCTAGCCCCTATGTATATCCCCTTTGACAGAGTCCAAGTTTTACAGAACAAATCCTTTTATTAAGGGGATTTGTTCTGTGAAGTTTGAATTCAGTCAAAGGGCCGCACTTGAGGATCTAGAGGGCCACATGTGACTGACGCTGCAGATTCACCTCCCCTGATAGGGATTTATAACATTTTTTTTTGTATCATGGACCCCTTGGGCAGTCTGGTGAAACTTCAGGTTTTTAAGTAATTGAAGGAAATGCTAAATTTCTGTTAAAGGTCAGTGCAAATGAAGTATACTTTTTTTTTCCATCTAAGTTTATGGACCACTTGAAATCTATCTAAGGCCCACACTTGGGTTGTGTTTGTCCTTCACGGCTGAAGACCACCAGGCCATCAGAAAAATGATGACATGACTTACACTTGACTTTGTTTTGAGTGAGTGAGGGCTGTGCAGGTCACCAGCCTTACTTCTCCTCCAGAGCCATCTGAGTCCAGGGACCTGATACTTCTCAGGATGACTGGAGGTGACCCAGGATGCACTGGGAGACCTTGGACCCATTAGGCCAAGGTCTTTGCAGGCACTCACTTAGGGTGAAGCAACACCCCCTCATTGAATAGGCCTGTTTAAGATGTAGCCAGGGCATGGCCCCTTTAATAAGGTCAAGAAAAGAAAGACATCAGACTGGGTGGGAAACAGCAACAGTTACCATTGATAATCACTCTCAAGCCCTCAGGTAGGGCCCCAAGGGAGTCCCAGTTTCAGAGTGCAGTAGGTTTAAGGTTTTGAGAGAGGACCGGACAAGGGGACAGGAGAGAGGAGAAGAGAGGAGAAGGAAATAGGAAAGGAGCCAGTAAAGCCCAAGTCAACTGGACACTTGGGTTAAGAATGTGGTAAAGGACCACGCGTGTAATGAGAAGTCTTGGATTTGAGGTCAGGAGACTTGGATTGGAGTCCTTGCTCTGATACTTACTAGCTTGTTTGTCCATAGCCAAAGAACTTCCCCTCTCTGGACCTCAGTTTGTCCATCTGTAAAGTGGGGATTGTAATTCCTCTCCTGTCTACCTCCTGAGTTATTTTTTGCTATTATCAGTTCAGGGTCCTACCCAATGCCAGGAGACCTTCAGCCTCTCTGATCAGCTTTTATTTGAATATCCTTCATGCTCAACAGCTCCCAAAGGCAACACCTTTCACTGTTGAACAACTTCCTTGTTAGAAGAAAAGCAGCCTCTTTGTAAATTCCACCTGCTGATTTTTTTTTTTTTCCAACTCCTCTAAGGTCCTACTCTGCCTCCTTGTTGTGGCCTGGAGGTGATCCAGGATTCTTCAAGGCTATGCCAGTGGGATGCCAGTTTTGGCAGGTCTTACTAAACTGGAAAGGCTTCCAGTATATGACTAACAAAAGGGCTTGTTCTCCAAGGACTGGCCTAATAAGGATCATCTCTAGGTTGACTGTAGGGTGATGCATTTTTAGCCCTAGCATCTCCCAAAGACCATTTGCTGAATTATAGAGAGAAGAAGGAATAAAAATGAATCCACGTCTTTATTTCAAGGTCTGGGTGCTGGGTCATCATGGTGCCTAGAAATTTCATCATGGTACCATTTATTATCGAATTATTATTATTAACATTGAATTTTGCCATTTTTCTTTTCTTTTTTTTTTAACCAATCTGGTAGAACTGAAATGGTACCTCAGAACATTTTTTCACCACTTAATAGTATTTTATTTTTTCCAATTACATGTAAAGATAGTTTTCAGCATTACTTTTTTAAGATTTTGAGTTCCAAGATGGCAAGCAATCTGATATAGGTTATACATGAAAAATCATTAAACATATTTCCACATTAGTCATGTTGTGAAAAAAGAATCAGAACAAAAGGGTAAAACCATGAGAAAGGAAAAACAAACAGCAAAAAAGAGCAAATAGTATGCTTCAGCCCGCATTCAGATTCAGTGTTTTTTCTGTGGATGTGGATGGCATTTTCCATCATGAAAATTTTGGAGTTGTCTTAGGTCCTTGCATTGCTGAGAAGAGCTAAGTATCAAACTCAGTCATCGAACAATGTTGCCGTTAATGTGTACAAGGTTCTCATGGTTCTGCTCGCTTCACTCAGCATCAGTTCATGTAAGTCTTTCCAGGTTTTTCAGAATTATTTTAATTTGGAATTTTATGATGATTGGAACTTACAGAAGCAAGTAAGTCACAAGATTAGGGACTCTTAAGAGTCCTCCATGAGATTTTGGCCCTTCTCTATCAGCTCCCCAGTACTCACTCCCTTTCCCTTGCTCCTTGTCTGTAGTGACTTTCTGGCAAACTCCCTTGCCAAAGGGGATTGGCCATGGTGGCCTGTCTGTACTTGGGAAGGGACTTAGGATGACTTTATCTGATTCCTGGGAACTTGGATTTGGCATGTAGGGCCCTCTTTCACTGTTCCTGAAAGACTGAGAACAGTCATGCAGCTTTGACCAGAGCACCATACATCTGAGTCCCTTGCTGTGGGCTACAGTCAAAAGATCTGTGCTTGGGGTGAAGTTCCAGGTTCACGTCCTGCCTCTGACATTTATTGACTCTGTGATCCTGTGTCTCATTTTCCCCCTTTGTACATGGGGGTTATAATACTTGAATTACCAACCTCATAGAATTGTTATGAGGAAGAATATCCTTTGTAAACCTTAAAACTGAATAGGAATAGGGAATATTATCTTCCACTATCTCTGCCTCTGGCCTTCCTGTATCTTCCAGTTCCCAGTATTGCATCTTTCTCAAGACATTGTTGAGTCTGAAAAGGTTTCTTGTTTCCACAGTCTGCAACTTTATGTCTCATGAGAAATGCTTGAAACATGTGAAGATCCCATGTGCCTGTATTGCTCCAAGCCTGGTCAGGGTGAGTAGAAAGACCCGCTTTCCCAAATTTTCTGCCTGTAGATGGGTGAGGTTAATTTTTTCTTTTTGTGGTGATGATGAAATCCTTGGTCATTCTAATAACTTTTACTTTGCTTAATATGTGTGTGTATCTCTATCTCTGTATATCTTTATTATACTACAAGCTTAAATGCAAATATCATTGGGCTGGGATGCTTTTGGGGTCTGGGTGCTAGGTCCTCATGGTGCCTAGAAATTTCATCATGATACCATTTATTATTGAGTTATTATTATTGAATAACTATTCAATTATTATTTGTCAAATAAAACTTGAATTGCAGGCTAAATTTTATTAAGAGGCTTCTAATTAGGCCTTGTTGGGTGTGTATGGGCTCTCTCCTAGGTTTGGGGTGGGAGAATGGAAGGGGAAGTATCCCATTCAGAACTGGGTGGGGCTGTATGTCTTTCTGTTTCTCAGTCTTGACCATATCAGATGAGCTAGAAGGAAATTAAGACTGTTATGGGCCTCTTTGGCAATCTAGTAAAACCCACACCTCCTTTCTCAGAAATATGTTTTTAAATTCTTAAAATACATGGGATTACAAAAGAAACTAATTATATTGAAATACTATTGAATCATGGATAATATGACAAAAATTTAAACAAACTTTTTTTAAAAGTTCATAGATTCCTGGGTTAAGAACTCCTGATTCATTTCACAGTAAGGAGCTGAAGAAGGAAACTGATTTGTCCAAGGTCTGTTTAGCTATTTAACAGCAAGAGTGGAACTACAGCTCATGTTTCCTGAAGGCTCATCTAGAACACTAGGGATCTCAGAGCTGGGATGTAGGTAGGGCATCTAGGTCAGGCTGTACCCCAACATGCTACATTCCTGAAGGTGGTTATCCTGCCTCCTCTTGAAGGACCCCCCAGTGACAGCAAAACCATAGTCTCTGAAGAGAGTTCACTATATTTCTGGACAACTCCTTTTTTTTCAACGTGTTGTTTTCCCCCAACTTTCCACAGAGCCAAAATTAACTTCTTGGCAACTTGCACCTTTGGCTCCTCGTTCTGTTTGTTCTCTTTCGTTGTCTTGCTGACTCAGGGCCAGAGAGGTCACCCTCAGTTTTCTGTTGCTGGAGGTCTTCGAGCAGGGACCACTTGTTAGGAATGTAGGTTCATGCAGTGAGCAGGGGACTAGACTAGATGACCTCTGAGGTCCTTTCCAAAGCTCAGATTGTAAGAGTCAGTATCCTATCACCCCATCCAGCCTCCCTCCAGCTCCCTCCTGGGACCTTAGACCAATGTTTGTACACAGTAGATGTTTAATAAATTATTGGTAGAATGATGCTCAGTACTATTGAGTCAAGTAGGGAAAATGGAACAAGCCTCATTAATGATGGTTTCTCCTGCTCCCTGAAAACCCTTCCTGTATCCCAGAGCTCTCAACACAGCTTTCATTTTGTTTTTTAATGGGTTTTTATTGCTAATCACCATATGAAAATGTCTCCATGACCAAAGAATTCGCTTAGTTTTTGATTTCTTGATGCCGAAAGTCCCTAACCTTAGCTAGCCTGGCTTCATGCAGAAAACAGTCTGTCAGAGGGAATATGCTGGAAACTTCCTTTTCTCACTCTCCCTTCCTCCCTTCTTGCATCCTTTCGTTCCTTTTTTCCTTCCCTCCTTCCTTTCATTCTCTCTTCTCTCCCTTCCTTCCTTCTTCCCCTCCCTCCCTTCTCCAAGGACATAGTAAACACTTAGTAAATGCTTTTTCATTCATCCACTCATTTATTCCTTTCTTTTTTCCTTGTACTCTTCTATTTTCTCTCTCTTCCTTTCTTCCAGTAAAATAAATGTTTTGTTCATGCCCCGTTTACATGTCTCCCACTCCTCAATGTGCCTTCCCCCCAATCAGAACCCTCCGTATAACAAAAATTGGCAGTTAAACCAAATACATTTTGGCACCTCCTACCAGCCACTCTCTCTTGGAGAGGGAAGACATCCTTCATTGTCAGTGCTTGTTAGTCGCCAGATTGGTCAAGAATCGGGAAGGTTTTTAGTTTTATTTTCCTTTTCCTTATCATCGTTATCCTGTAAATAGTTCTTCTGGTTCTGATTACTTTGTTCTATGTCAGTTCATATAAGTCTTCCCAGGTTTCTCTGAATTCCTCATATTTGTTGTTTTTTACTGTACGTATTAGAATACAGTATAATGAAATGTACATTATTATATTACTTCACATAATGGAATGTGATATTCCATTACATTCATATGCTGTTGTTAGCTTAGCCATTCCTTAAATGATAGACTACCAGGTTTTGGAGTTTGTTTTTTTAACCACAAAAAGTACTGCTGTAGAAATTTTAATATACATAGCACTTCTGTCTCTATTTTTGACTCCCTTGAATTCTCTTATTTCTCTCTCCCTTCCCACTGTGTTCTTCATCCCCCATCAGTTTGGATAGCAAAGGATATGGGTTTCCCCTCAGGGAGTAGTCCTTCTTGCCCTAAGACCCACCCAGGCCCTTGTTACAGCTCTTTATACAGGCAGCTAGATGGTGCAGTGGATGGAATGCCAGACCTTGGAATCAGGCATCAAATATTTATTTTCTGTGTGACCCTGGGCCAATCACTTAACCCCTGTTTGCCTCAATTTCATCATCTATAAAAAGGAGATAATAATGGCACCCCTAGGGTTGTTGTGAAAATCAAATGAAATAATAATTGTAAAGCATGTAGCGCAGTGGCTGGCACATAGTAGGTACTATATTAATATTAGCTATTGATGATGATGGTGGTGGTGGTGGTTGTCTTTACTTCCTTGAAGGGCCTGACTGTCATCTGGACAGTCCAGAAGCCTCTTAATCCTGCCCCAGAATCTTCCTTGGCTGTATTCATGGGAAATGATCAATTGGAACCTTTTGAAAACATTTTTCCAGGTGACTTATTAATCAGTTTTCTTAAACTTCAAAACTTTTGGTCCTATTCCTAGATCCCAAGAAAATTTTCTAAAATCTCTCTGGGCTAACATAGTTTTCTGGGTTCAAATCTAGAAGGGACCTTAGGGATCATCTAGCCTGGTATCATTATTTTACAGAGGAAGAAACTGAAGCAAAAGCCTTTGCCCAGGGCACACAGCTATCTAGGCTGAATTGGAGCCCATGTCTTCAGACTCCCAAGCCCTGGTTTTTTGGTTTTTTAACCCCATTATATTGGGTGCCTTCTGTGGTTCCCCACAGGTGGTTGAAAGTTCTGTAATGACTTCCTGTTGCCCTCAGTGAGTGTAGATGGGTGTGGACCCTTGGATTGGGCCATGCCAGACACATGAATGGCTAGAGTGTGCTGGCATTAAACACCCACAGGCAAAATCATGTGCTGCTGATCTAGATCAAAAGGAAAACATTCTTTCTGACTCAACGTGGGCAGATCTTAAACTTCATTAATAGAAGTCTAGGATCTAGAGCAAGGGAGGATCATAGTACCATTGGCTTCAGCTCTAGTTGGGGGGTGGCTTATGGCATTGTGTTTAATTCTGGATACCATCTTTAGGAATGGCATTGACAAATTGGAGCAAATCCAGAGGAAGGTAATCAGTGTGGAAAGAAAAGATGTGCAGGGAGGGCAGATATCTCCATTTGACAGGTTAAGAAACAGAAGCCCTGAGAGGTTATGTTAATTGTCCATATTCACATAGCTTGTAAATGGAAGGATGAGATCATTTTATATATTGGGTCTTGGGAGCAGGGGAACCATGAAGACAGGTTCTGGAAAGATTAGAACCCCAAACTAGCCTGATATCATCCTAATCAGGGTCTTAGCCAATAGACCTGTCACCAAAAGGACCAGGACTATGGTATCAGAGCTGCCCAAAGCTGAGTTCTTAGGCCACATGTGGAATAGCTTCTGACTGTGCCTCCTTCCCAGCTATCTTGGGAGGTAATTTGTATGTGTGAACTTAGTCTGTTCCCTGGGAACCTAGACTTACATCTTGAAGTCATCACCACCCCACTTCCCAACACCACTGGGCATGGTGGCACACAGCTGTGTAATCCCAGCTACCATGTAGGTTGAGAATGATGGAGCTCTTGAGATTGGGAGTTCCAAGCTGCAGAGGGCTATGCTGATCTGGTGTCTTTGCAATTGGGCATCCATATGGTGAGCCCTTTAGAGTGGGGTGAAGGAGGGTGAGAACTGGAATGAGTGTGTCATAGTTGCTGTGTCTCTTAGATTGGGATTGGGCCCATGAGTAGTTCATGCAGTTCCAGTCTGGGCAAAATAGGGAGACAAGAAAGAGTGACCTCCTGTATCAACATCGCCCTCCATTATCACAGGACCTTGTAGGGTGGAGGCCCTAGATAGCTTCCTCAGTCTTCTGGCTTGCAAATTTGTACTTTTTGCGCTCCTGATCTCTGTGATTCAGAGTCCCTGTTTGTTGAGACAAAGATACCTTTCTGATACTTCTCCTCCAGTTAAATCGTATTGCTCCCCAGGACCTTTGCTCATCTGCCCTTTCCTGATGTGCCCTATGGAACCTCACTCTATGTTCTTTTTGACCACTAACTTTCTCCCCTTTAGAATTTCTTTCTATCCATCTCTTTGAACCTGCCCAGATCTTTGTTACCATAATTGGCTTTTGTTCAGACCACTCACCTTTCCTTTTTCATGAGTTTAATGCTTGGTTCTAGAATGATCCTTTGAAAGGATACTGGGTTAAGGTGAAGGTTTTTTTTTAAGGATAGGGGAGACTTGAACATGTTTGTAGACATTGGAAGAAGAGTCAGTAGTGAGGGAAATATTGAAGATAAGAGGAGATGACTGAAAGACAAGTTCATTAGAAATGACATGGAGGGCGTAAGTGGAAAAGTGGCCTTGGTCAGAGGAAAGGCCATTTGTTTCTTAAAGTCTAGAGAAAATGACGAGAAGGTGAGTTAGAGAGGCGGCGGGGAGAGAAGGGAGGAGAGGCCATTCTGGAGAGTGGTTTCATACTTCAAAAGATGGAACTGGCACAGCTATGGGATAAGGGTGGGATGTAAATTACGACCATCCCTGCAGAGACCTGAGCACAGAGAACAGATATGTTGAAGAAGCCAGGGACTCTGAGGGAGCATTTTCTTATGGTTTGAGGTAGAAAGAAAAATTTAAGTACATAACTCCCTGAGAAGGAAGAGTGAATGACATTGGCCTATTATGGCAGAGCAGGGTCATAGAAATAGATTTCTGCTCTTTGTCCTTTATTCAGGAAGGTGATGCCACAATGTGCAAATAAATTGGATTTAAGTGAGGGAGGACTGCGCAAAGTCACCAGCCTCACGTTCTCCTCCAGGGCTAAGATATAGATCAGTATGACTGGAGAAGGCCCTGCCTGTGGTGGAGACCCTGGCCTTTTCAAACTAAGGTCTTTAACAGTCATGTTTTGGCTGGGGGGAACACCTATTCAGTGATTAAGGCTTAATGAAAGGTGAAGCAGGGAATGGTCTCTTAAAAGAGAGAGAGAGCTCTAGGAGGGGAAGACCCTCCTAGGTTTGTGGCCAAAACAAAAACAATTGCTATTTACATTCATTCTGAGCCAGTCAGGGCCCAAACAATGACCGAATAGGGCTTGGCCTAGGGCCTGTTGTTGGCCAAACCTGGGAGCCTGAGTGATTTTGAGTTAGAGTTTGGTGTTTTACCCAAAGGGAATGTAAATTTTGTTCTTAGAGACCAAAAGACCCTCCAAGCAGAGAGGTTTAGAGTGATTGACAGAGAGAAAATATGAAAGTGGCAGAGGGAAAATTTGAAAGTGGCAGAGGGAAAATCTGAAAGTGGCAGTGGGGAATATACTCATGACTTTTCCTAGGGCCAATATCTGAGTCACACTTGTTTCTGCAGGAATTTTAGTACATTGGCTCACAGTCTTACTCTACCTCAAACCATACCCAAGTCTCTCCATCCTAAAAACGAAACAAAACATTTCACTTAACCTTGTCATCCCCTCAATAAATTGCCCTGTTTTTTCTTCACCCTTTCATAGACAAAATCTTAAAGAATCAATCAATAAAATTCAGCACCTAGTATATATCAGGCATTGTTGTTCTAAGCCCTGGAGTTACAAAGACAAAAGTGAAATAGTACCTACCCTCAAAAAGCTTAGATTCTAATGGGAACATATAATTCACATGCATAGTTCTATATAAAACACATACAAAGTAGATACAAGATAACCTTCTTGGAGGAAGGCACTCGCTACTACTGGGAAGGCATGGGGGGGGGTGGGGTGGGCGGAAAAGCCTCTTGTAGAAGGTGGATTTTGAGTGGAGTTTTTCAGGAGATTCCAAGTAGCAGAGGTGAGGAAGGAGACCATTTCAGATATTAATGAACACCATGCATATTAAGTGGCCTGTGACTTGAAGAAATCATATTGAGATGAGTGACTTGTGACTTTAAGAATTCAAATTTAGCTGGACCATAGAGTGTGGGAGGTGTAATAGGCTGGAAAGGGAAGAAAAGATCTTCTATCCTCCTTACTTTCACTACTTTATTTCCCACTTATTTGTCAACCTTTTGTAATTTGGCCACAGTCCCACCATTCACCTGAAGATGCTCTCTCATCAATGATCTCTTTCTTGGCTGAATCCAATGGTCTTTTCGTAGTCTGTGTATTCTTTAAACTCTGCACATTTTAATACTATTGACCAACTACTCCTTGATTATCCTCTTCTCCCTTGAATTCAGTGATGTAACTCTCTCCTTGTTTTCCTCCTACCTCCATGTAAAAGAGAGAAACAATTTCTCCATTGCCTTCACTGGATCACCATGCATCCCTGTCTTCTAATTGTACGTGGCCCCCAGTGCTCTCTCTGATGTCATCCTTTCTTCTTTCACTATATTCTTCTCCCTCACTAAGTTCATCAGCTCCCATGGATTCAGTTATAATCTCAAAAAAGATAGCTCCTAAATCTATGGAGCCCTAGTGTTTCTCCTGAAGTCTAATCCTGCCAGATGGAATGGATCACTTGAAAGCATGATGACCTTCCCATTGCCTGAGGGGTTCAGGGAGAAGTTGACTGACCACTTTTCAGATATTATAGAGGGGATTCAGATTTGGGTGGGGATTGAAATAGATGCTCTCAGAGGTCCTGTCCTGCTCTAGGTCTATGATGCCATGATATTCTCTCCTAAATTCCAGTCCTATACCTCCAGCTGCCTATTGGATCTGCCTACCCTGTTAGTATCTCAAAATCAACATGTCTAAAACAACTCACTCTTTTTTACCCTCTTATATCTGCCTCTCTGTTGAACTTTCCCATTTCTCTTGATGGTGCATGATCACCCATCCATCACTATGGAGAGAGTTCTCTTTGAGAAAGGACACCTAGTTGGTGCAGTGGATCAGGCATTGAGCCTTAGAGTCAGGAAGATCTGAGTTCCAATCTTGCCTTACCTTGACACTTTCTAGCATGTGACCCTGGCCAAGACATTTAATCTCTCTGAGGCTCAGTTTCCCCAGCTGTAAAATGAGGGAATTAAACTCTGGCCTCTGAGGTTCTTTCCAGCTCCAAATCTATGATCTTGCCTCTCCCTCAACCCTTGCATCTGCAATCAGTTGCTAAATCTTGCCTTCCATCTCCATAGCTGCTCCTGATCCTTCTGCCTTCTTTCCACTTTTACAGCTAACATCCTGTTTCAAGCCCTTACAAGTTCTTGCTTGGGTTGCTACAGTTTTTCCTTTTCTCTGATCCATCTTTCACACAACTGCCAAAATAATAGCCGTGATGCATAGACCTGACCATATCACTCCCCTGCTCAGGAATCTTTCCTGTTACTGCTATGATAAAAAGATAAATTCAAATTTAAAGTCTAGAATTTAAAGCCCTCCCAAATCAGGCTCAACCTAATTTTCTAGACACTGTATTACTCACCTTTATGCATTTTATGTTCCAGCCAGACTGGATGACTAGATGTTCCCTGAGCTTGACTTTCCATCTCCTTCCTCCATGTACTTGCTTAAACGGTTCCCTGTGTTTTCAACGTACTCCTTCCCATCTCCATTTATTTTCCTTCAGGGCTTTGGTTAGGTCTTCCTTGGTTTCTCCATGAACTTTATTTTCCAGTTGTTAGTTCTTTCTTTTCAAATTACCTTGTGTTCAGTGGTATTCAGGTTATCTCTACCCAGTAGAACAGTGATTCCCATTTAGTGATTTGTGCACCCATTGAAGGTTGAGACTGGTCCAAGGGTCTCAGTTCTTTAATATACAATAAATAATTATTATACAATATTATTATACAAATAATTATTATACAATATTATTATACAATAAATAATTGCCCAATTACATTGCAAATATATTTTTGTTTTGGACAACAGGCAGATGTGTGTGTGTTTGTGTGTGTGTGTGTTCATTTACAATTACAATTATAGTACAAATTTTAATTTGGAGCTTTTGAGGCAAAAGTTACTGTACAGAGTTAATGAATAAATCTGAGAGACTATTAAGAGTAGTGTTAAAATTACCCTGAAGATTTATTTACATGCAATTTTTGTTGTTGTTCCTTGAACAAAAGTTTGGGAACCATTACTGTAGAACATAAAGTCTTTGAAGGCAGGGCCTGTTTGGCTTGTGCCTTTTTATCAGAGTGCCAAGCATATAGTAAGTGTGTAAGAAGTCTTTGCTGAATTGGATTGTTGACTTTGAGTGAGTCACTTAGCCTTCTTTTCCTTATCTTTAAAATATGGCTAACAAGATCCCTTAGCCTTCCTGTGCCAAGGATGTCAGGAATAGTTGGATTTGAAAGTGCCATACTGCCAGAAGAGGGCTCTTTTAAATCAAGCTGTTCTGGCTGCACCTTTGAATTGGTTATAGTTACGATACCTACTTCCCAGGATTGTTTCAGGGGGCGGCATTTTATAAACCTTAGAACTCTAAGATTATTGTGATGATTCAGATATTTTCTATCCTGTTGAGAGGCACTGTAGACCAGTGTATATCCCACTGAATGTGGAGCTAGGAGAGCCCTGGAATTGAGCATGGAGATGAAGATACCTATAGTACCTCCCTTATGGGGTTTTGTAAGGACTGCATTAAAAAAAGTACCTTAAAAAAAATTTTACAAACTTGAAAATGATACGTAGATATCAACGATCATTGTTGCTGCTTTTCTCATGACTCTTGGGATAAGGAGAAGTCTTGCTCCAACTTTTGTGATCCCTCTCCAAAGCAGGAAGATGTCACTCACTGATGGATGCTTATGTCCCTCCCTTGGCAGGTTCCAGTCGCACACTGTTTCGGGCCCCCAGGACACTACAAGAAGAAGTTCTGCATTGTCTGCAGAAAGCCACTAGATTCCCTTGCGTTTCGCTGTGAAGGTAACTTTAAAATGACCCTGTGTCTTTAACTGAGTCACTTTTATGATCTGTTAGATTTTTAGGGTGTTCACTTACTCTCAGTTCTCTCTGTCTAAAAATTTTTTATTGATGCTTTTTAATGTTTTTATATTGTTAGTCACCCTTTCCCTCCGCAGAATGGAGGAATATTTTTTTTTTTGTCACAACATAGAGTCAGGCAAAACAAATCAGCACACTGGTCAGATATGAAAATGTATGCCTTTTTCTGCACCTGTGGTCCATCACCTCTCTACTAACAGAATGCTTTACCTTTAGTCCTCTGAAGTCATGACTGCTCACTGTCATGTTTTTCAGGATTGTTTTCCATTATATATAACTGCGGTCACTGGTTTATTTCCATTTATCAGATTGCAGTGGAAAGCGTACTAGTTTGGTAATCAGAAGATCCTACATTAGGCCCAGTTTCAGTGGTAGGTGCTGAATGGCAAGGGTCTCAGACCAATCTGAGAGAAGTGGCAAGGGCTTGGGAATTTTCAGAGATGCAGCTCCTGCCGATTCTGTGACTCAGACAGCCCTGCCCTGCCCTGTCCTGCCCCTTGTTCTGTCAGCCAAAGACCTCAGGCATTTTGAAGCACATCCCAGCGTGTCCAACTTTCCCAGGGACCCACACTACACAGACATACATGGAAAACCACTGCAGGAGAACATGAACACCTGCCAAAGTCATACTGTTATTCCACAGTGAGACTTCACCTTGGGCTCTCTGGACTTTGCCACTGTATTGTAGCTGCTTTCCCCGCTCTGGTCCTGTGGCTCACTTCTCCCGTTGTTGAATTCCTCCTGCAATCATCATTTTGAGAAAGAGCCCAGATCAGTCACCCTTCTTTCTCTGGACTTTACCACCATTCTTCTTGTGGGGGTAACTCCCTCTCACTTCAACCCCCCCCGCATTCAACTCTCTCTTGTGTATTGTATGTTGTCTTCCCCCTTTCTGTTGCCCATAGACAGAATCTTGGTTCTTACAACAAGACTGCTTCCTGTCCCTGGCCTCAGATCTTCTGCTTCCTTGATTCTACTAACACTGATCTTGGAAAAATCACTTCCTTGCCTCAAATTTCTGTGTCTATGCCTGTAAAATAGGTTTTATGAATAGAGCCTGGTAGATTGTTGTAAGTCACAAGTGGACCCCTATCTCTGCAGCTATCATTGTGCCAGGGTGTATGGGTGGTACACTATGGGCTGGTCTTTGGAATCCTTCCTGATCCTTCATGGGTCCTTTGGAGCTTTAGGCTACATCAGTGTCATTGTCCTCCCATATGTACGTAGGTATGCAGTTTTACAGTGACAAAGTTCTTTTCTGCTGGTTATCTCATACTGGTTCACCCATCAGAATGGGAGTGCCAGGCAGGGCGATTTTTATTACCTTTTATTTACAGACAGGAATCTTGAGGAAGCAACATGAGGGGGTTATGGTAACTCTAGATGTTTAAAATCCCTTTGAGCTCTCAATTTATGATTTCTTGATCCACAGTGATTGTTAACCAAGTCATATAGAGATAAAGGGAGAGTCAGGACACAAACACAAGTCTCTTCCCCTTGAGTCTAGGCTTCTTTCCACTACTGGGTCTATTTCTTATTGACTGGTAATAATCATTATTGACTTTATTTGGGTGGTTTGGCTGTATTTTCTCTCCTGGTGCCCTGACCCTTCAGATGGATCCTTAGCCAAAGATCTGAGTCCTAGACTTAGTAGCCCTCCAGTATTATCATCTTTTGCTTCCAGCTACTTCTTCTAAAGCCTTTTCCTAACTGATGGCTTGGTCTAGGAAGCTCATAAGTCCCCCTGCCATAAGCCCCTAAAATGAGCATGGCCTGACAATCCCCCTGCCAGCCCCCAAACTGGGAGATCTTATAACACCAAACCCAACTAGGCTGTCTTTTTTTTTTTTAACCCCAAAGGTGACACTTTCCATTGATTGGAAAGCATGGAAAAGGACAGGAATTGGATGTTCATAAGAAGAACCATGACTTTTTGACCTTCTTAGGCTTATAATGATCTGTTTACATTCATTATTATTAGTTTTGCCTTGGAGATGTCAGCTTGGCTATGAGCTCCTCTGGAGTGGGACAAGATATTTCTTTACCTCAACCAATGCTACAGGCATGTAATTAGAAAACTGGGTGCCATCTCCTAGTTGTTTGACCATGGATCCCTCTATGGGCCTCAGTTTTATTGTCTGTAAAATGGTGGTAATCATTCTGTTACTGCCTACCTTGCAGGGCTGTTGTAAAGATTTGACAGTTCAGTAAATTTAATTTATTTAGGTGCCTGCCATGTATGGGGTTTGGTATTCAGGGCTGGGAAGATAGAAAATGTGGATGGTCTCCAATGCCTGCTTTCATGAATCTTATAGTCTTATAGATAGTAGCTAGGTCACATATATAGCTGTAACACACACTGAGCATTAGACTCAAGACAAGGGAGAGGGGGTGTTTCATGCCAATCATAGCTGTCTGCTGGAGAGCCAAGAATTCATTTTCATTGAATCTATCCAGCCTTCAAAAACCACCCTGACTCAGCATCCAAGTTCCCAGTTCCATTTCCCGCAGGGCAGTGATATTCCAAAGCCTGATCTGACACTTCTAAACAAAAGTATTTACACAGTGGCTAATAACAGCAAATACTGTCTGTTCCCAGGAAGGGAAGGATCACTTCTAAACCTCAGACTATCTCTGATGGAGAGATATGCAGCTCTTTTCCGCAGAGATCTTTTTGAATAATGTAATTCCCATTATCATAATGCTTGAAAGTTACACAGAGCTCTTCTGCTCACAAGAGACCTTAGAGGAAGGTCAGACAGTTATTATCCCCATTTTAGAGAAGAGGAAGCTGATACTGAGAGAGCTGAAATGCCTTACTTGATCATGATCCACCAGCTGGTATCTGGTATTTGTCTGTGCTTGGATTCCAGCCACTTTCCCCAGACACTCAAGTTCACTGCTGCGCATTTTCATGACTTTGACACCCATTTGATACAATAGATGTTCAGAAAACTGATGCTGCTCAAGTCAGATTTCCTTATGAGAAGCATTAGAAACAGGCAACTGACTGCCCTTTTAAATGTATTAGGGAGAAGTTGAGGTAAACTTGACTGGGCAAGAGGCAATTAGAGGGTGTAGTAGAGCACTGGGACCTGGAGTCAGGAAGACCTGAGTTCAAATCCAGCCACAGACACTTGCTAACTGTGTGACCCTGGGCAAGTCATTGCAAGTAGGCAAGCCCCTACCTCCCAGGTTATTGTGAGGATCAAATGAGATATTGGTAAAGCATTTAGGCACTGTGCTATTCAATAGCTTATTTCCATCTCCCTTCTTCCCTCTCCTCTGTCCCTAGCTTTAAGCTTTGGAAGAACTTCAAAGATCTTTGAATTCAGTGTAATTCTTAGCCATGGACTCCTGGCTGTCTGGTGACATCTGGAGACCCTTTCTCAGAATAATGTTTTTAAATGCACAAAATAACTCATAGGTTACAAAGGAAGTCAGTTATAGTGAGAAACAGTTGTTATCATTAGTCATCTTTCAGTTGTATCTGATTCTGCTTGACCCAGTTTGGAGTTTTCTTGGTAAAGATACCATAGAGGTTTGCCATTTCCTTCTCCAGCCCATTTGTACAGATGAAGAAACTGAGGCAAACAGAGTTAAGTGACTTGCCCAGGGTCACAAGCAGTTAGTATGTGAGACTGGATTTGAACTCAGTTTTTCCTGACGCTGTGTCTAATATGCCATCGAACTGCCCTTACAGTTAGATGTACAGAAATATAATTGTTAGCATATTAAACAGCCAAGTTCCCCAACCTGTAATACAAGAAGCTTTTCTACAAATGGCCACTTGGCCTCTATTTGAATATCTCCAGTCTCTCAAGACCGGCTGCTTCACTCTACTTTTCCTTACATTGTACCAAAATCTGCCTCTTTGCAGTGAATCCCCATTGTTCCCCTTTCATTTTGCCCTTTGGGACCAGCTTTAGATACTCGAAGACTGCTATCATGTTTCCCCTGAGTCCTCCCTTCTTTCCCTCAGCAGGGATTTTAACTTGGTTTTCTTTTACTCTGTTGTGTTGTTGGTGTATTCATTCCCTTAAAATGTTGCATTTTTCTTTTAAGAAAAAAAAACCTGCTGTGGTTCTTTACCTTAACAAACAAGAGAGCTGCACACCCACATACATCCCTCCGCCCCAACACACATATACACAAAATGATATAGTGATTTGAACTATCTCTGCAAAGATCCCCATAGGTAGGGTGATGTAATGAGTAGAGTGCTGGACTTGGAGCCAAGAAGGCCCAAATTAAAGTTGTGCTGCTGATGCTTATTAGCTCTGTGAGCATGGGTAAGTTACTTAGTCATTCTGAGCCCTTTTCCTCTATCTTCAATAGAAGATAATAATACTTGTAGTATCTCCTTCATTGGATTCTTTGAAATTCAAATGAGATTTTGTTAAATATCACATAAAAGTCCCTTCTAGCACTCCATTTAACTATGTTCTTACGAGTCTTCTTTTTAGCATTTGGGTTCTGCCAGTAATTAATTGTGTGACCTTTCCTCTCATTCTGAGCCTCAGGCATGTCATTTCTAAAATGAAGGATGATCTCCATGGTCCTGGTCTCTTCCAGCTTTGGTACCCTTGAATCTAAGCTTAAAGTTATTCTTGGGAATTTCCAACAGCAGCATTTACTCATTTTATTGACCATCATTTGTGAGACTCCAGTAGTGTTCCAAGTCCTGAACAGCATGCTGGATGAGATAAGATAAGGCATGACCCCTGCCCTTCTGGAACAATCACAATTCAGTAAGACACAGACCTATATAACTGTAATACATATAGTTACAGTGCATATATCAGAGAGGGGCAGTTGGAGCTGTCCAT
Organism: Bettongia penicillata ogilbyi; assembly: GCA_023548195.1. NCBI lineage: Eukaryota > Metazoa > Chordata > Mammalia > Diprotodontia > Potoroidae > Bettongia > Bettongia penicillata. Next base: position 5,748,448 of record JAJHZJ010000177.1, on the reverse strand, counting down.
GTTCTGAGGATATCAGTGCCTTGGCTAGATTGGAGTAGTAGGATTTACTGTCTTCTTAGGGGCCCAGTAGGGAAGGCTTACCATGTGACAGAAGAGATCTCCCAAGGAACTTTGATGATGTTTTCCCTTATTTGGTAAGTAGGAAATTGGATTTTTCCAGAAACAGACCATGAGCATACAGACCCCAGGACCAAGTGGAGCCAGGGCCTTGAATTGTTGGAAAGAAAGTGATTCTCAAAGGAGACTCTACAAATAATGACTCATTGCCCCAGTCAGAAATTTGCCTCTAAGTGCTGTATTGATGAGCAGACTTGGGTTTCCTATGATCCCAGATTTGAAGAGTCGTACATCTTAGGAAAGTATAAGCGACTCTTTTCCAGGGGCTTTTGTGCTTCCAACAGCTTTGCCATGAACCATGTATGCTGTTCTGTTTAAGATTGGGAATGCTCATGGAGCTTTTAGAATAATGGTGCCCAAATTGCTGGGCTAGTCTGACCTTGGGAATTTATTTCTTGGCAGCCTGGGTCCAATTTCCACAAGGTAGTTCTCAAGCCTCTTCCTGTGGGTTTCTTCCGCCCATCTGCAAATCTCTCCATCTGCCCTGATGTTGATCAAAACTCTCTTTAATGCTTGTCATTATTTAAAGGGCATCGCTAATGGGATGTAGCAACATCCCCCCTTCATTAGTATAGGGGCTCACAATACTTGAATGCTGAAATGGATCTCTATTGCTTCCATTGCCTTATTTGTGTTAGTAATATGTACTTCAGACATTCATGTTTCCACTAATTGTGCCCATTAGCAGCCATTGGCCTTTGGGAACAGCCTTGTCAGTGCAGGAGATTCTGGCGTACATGTTAGTCCTTACCTTTCTCACTCTTGTCTCTGAAATTGGGGGAGACTTATGTCATCTTCAGACCACTCTTCCTCTAGCTTATCTCCTAACATTTTAACCTCCTCCGAGGCTAGTGGTAGTTTTCTCTCTCTCTTTCTCTCGTTTTTATTTAGCATTTTATTTTTCCCCAGTTACATGTAAAAACAATTTTTAACATTAGTTTTTAAAACTTTAAATTTCAAATTCCCTCTCTTTCCCCCTCCCCAGCCCCCTCATAAAGAAGGCAAGCAGTTCAATATAGGTTATACATGTGTAGTCATGTAAAACATATATAATAGTCATGTTGTGAAAGAAAACATAGACAAAAAATCCCTTGTGAAAAATAAAGTAAAAAAAAAGTATGCTTTATTCTGTATTCAGACACCATCAGTTCTTTCTCTGGAAATTGATAGAATTTTTCATTATAAGTCCCGCGGAGCTGTCTTGGATCATTGTATCATTGAGAGTAGCTAAGTCATTTGTAGCTGATCTTACAATATTGCTGATACTTTGTACGCAGTACATATCCCTTCACATCAGCCTGTGCAGGTCTTTCCAGGTTCCCTATCTCTTATAGTGGAGTAGTATTCCATTATAATCACATGCTATAAATTGTTCAGTTATTCTCAACTGATGATCAAATGGTCATCTTCTAATTCTTTACCCCTAGAAAAGAGCTGCTATAAATATTTGTGTACGTATAGGTCCTTTTCCTTTTTGTTTTTTTTATCTCTTTCGGGATACAGACCTAGGAGTGATATTGCTAGGTCAAAGAGTATGCATGGTTGTATATAGCCCTTTGGGCACAGTTCCAAATTGTTCTCCAGAAAGGTTGTATCAGTTCAGAAGTTGGTGGTAGTTCTCTTAAAACCCTCTTTATCATCTCCTTTTCATCTTCTGCTCCATTATTATTGTCATCTGTTCTTTATCTTCAAAGAGGACCGATGTGACATCGTGGAATGCTGACGTTTTTGTAAATTGGATTTAAGTGAGGCAGAGTGGCGCAAAGTCATCAGCCTTGCTCTGTCTTCCTGAGTCACTGAAGTTCAGTGGCAGGACAAAAGTCAGGATGACTGGGGATGGGTCAGGATACGGTAGATGACCTTGGCACCTTCAACATCTGATGGAGTTCTAAGCATTCCACAGCACCTGTGTCAGCCGCCTTCATGGCCATTAAAACAAATTGTTCTCATCTGCTCATTCTGTTAGGGAAAGATCTTCACATGGTTGGGGCAGCTATCCCCCTAATTCACTGACAGGTTTGATGCCTGGTGGTCACTCTCAGTTTGGTTTAATCTGTGTGCTGAGGTGGTTTATCAGGATATGACTGCTGGGTATGCTGTAGCATCTTGGAGTCAAACATGAGAGTTGGGTGACCAACTGGACACCAAAGGTGGATGGGCAGCCCTGGAAAGGGCTTGGCAGCCTTCACATCAGAGGCGCTAGTCATGCTATAACACCCCATACACCCCACTCTAATTATTAATTTATTAATCAGATAGTTAAATAGGTACATGATCTCATTAATGGTGGGTATTTCCTCTAGTAATGCCAATCATGGCTCATCCACAGTTGTCCTTCTCATGTGACTCTTATATGTCTCCTCTCGTAGTTTACCATGAGGGTGCCACCTATTTATTGTTTTAGGAGACGTTCTTGACCTATCCAGAGATCACAGAATAGTAACTGAGCACACCAGTTATGTTATGTCGTATCATATCATATATATTATATATATATATGTGTGTGGTTAACCCTAGTGCAAGATGGCCCCTCTCCTTTTTTTGATCATTATTTCTTTAAATTTCTTTATTTTATTAAATTTTTGAGTTGCAGATCATCTCCCTCCCTCCCAATCCTACAGTAGAGAAGGCCAGTATTTGAGATGAATATATATGTGGTACTATACAATACATACCTCCATTTCTTTCTCTGGAGGTAGATAGCATTTTCCATCGCAAGTCCTTCATAGCTGATTTGAATATTCATATTACTCAGAATAGCTAAGTCATTCACAGTTACCTTTGAATAATATTGCTGTTACTATATACAATGTTCTCTTGGTTCTGCTTATTTCACTGCGTTATTTCATGCAAGTCTTTCCATGTTTTTCTAAAAACCAGCCTGCTCATCATTTGTTATAGCACAATTTCATCGCAGCAAGTCCGTTTTCAATAAACTCCAGCTGAAATGAAGCATTTCCTTCCATCATTTAGAAACATGATTCTGAGAAGGGGTCCAGAGGCTTTGTCAGATTTTCCAGAGGGAGGTCATCACACACACACACACACACGCACACACACACACACACACACACACGTACACGTTAAGAACCCTTGGATTAGATGGACCTCTAAGGCCTCTTCCAACTCAGAATTTATCATCATATGATATTGTAATCCAAAGGGATTTTTGACAGCTTTGAATGAAAGACTGAAGCAGTAATTTGGTGATTCTGGTGTTTGTGAGATTGGCTTTTGGGGTTCTCTGATGACTGAACCATTCCAGATGAATAGAAAAAATTCACAGGGCTGTTCTGTCCATGAAAATAGATCCTTAAAGAGTAACTTTTTCTGTACCTTGGAAAAATATTCGTGGAAGTAGAGGGGTGGGTTTTCTGAGAATTTCCACTAATTTTCATAGATTTGTAGATTGTAAGAATAATTTTACATACATGTATATATGTTCAGTATTAGCCATCTCTAGGGCAGGGAGTGGGGAGGTGTAAGACCAACGTGATACCCACAGCAGCTGCTGTGGATGTGCATACGTACTTCCAGGATAAATTCACAAAATATGATCTCTCTTCCTCAAAGACGAAACCAAAATATTCAGATACCAGAAAGCCAATTTCACCATGGTAACAAGGAAGATGTACACATTACCCATAGAGGGAGGAGTGCTATCCCCGAGCCTTCCCCCACAAACAAGCTCCCTTGGGCAAAATTCCACTCTCTCACTCACACTAGCTGCTCTGCCTCACTCTCTCACAGCTCTGCCCTTCCTGCTCCACCCATTCAGCAAGCTTCTGCCACCATCTCCTTCATGTGACTCAAGCTGTGGGCTGGACCAGAGCTCAAAGCAGGTCGCATGGGCCTATTAAGGGACAGGGAAGATCTTCACATTCCCTTAACATTACAGGAGGTAATCAAAAAAGGGGGGAAAAAGAAATTTACATAATAACTTTGTTGCATATTTGGAGGGAATAGTAAGTTATGGATTTGTAGTTTCATGTATAATCATCTTTTTTTATTGTACTGTGTTACAGAAATGCTTGTTTTGTTCCCTGAATTGAAAATGAAATAAATTTTAAAAATTGAATATTTTTAAAAATTAAAAAAAATAATTGAATAAAATACTGAAGTTAGTAACAATTTCTCAGGATATTCCTGGAATTGACTCTTACTGTCAACTGTGTGCTGCAGGCCTGTGTTAGTTTTGACCAAGTTCTCCTCCATAGGATATAGTAGTGGAGAGACTTGGTGTTGAACAATGCCTATAGTCTCAAACTCACTGAACACCATGGTTTTTCTGAACTGCCTTGCATGGCTGGGATGCTTTCCTGCCCACTAAGCTTTTCCCTTTCCCTCTAATCTTGAGGTTTTTAACATTTTTTGTGTCATGGAGCCCTTTGGTGGTCTGCTGAAGCCTAAGTAAGGAACCCCTCCCTATCTGAAAAGAATATTTTTAAATGTATAAAATAAAATTTGTAGGATTACAAAGGAAACCAATTCTGTTGAAATATGGTTATCAAAAGATTCAAAAATTTATGACCTCAACTTAAGAAGCCCTATTCTAAACCCTTCTGAAAGATACTGATTTCTGAGGCTTCGTGGGGTCAAACAGGGATTTTAACTTTTTCTACCTTTTGCTAGGAAATGTAAAAACAGGCATTCAAACTAAAAACATATAATGAGTGGGTGTGCAGCCAGGCTGCCCTGGAACAAAAGCTTCCTGAGACAGGGACCAGGCATTGGGTGTGCTGAGAACATTTAGCACGTGGTGGAGATTTAGAAATCAGTATGAAATAGTTGAGGGGACTTCAGAGTTAGAAACAGACTTCTGGAACAAAACACGTAATGCCTTTTTTTAAAATTTTTTTTTTTTTATTTTCAGTGTTCTACAATCACTACCGTATAACTTAGATTTTCTTTCCCCTCCCTCCCCCTGCTTCCCCCTCTCTCCCTGCTCCCTCCCTCAGATGGCATACAATTTTATATAAGTTCTACACATACATTCCTATTAAATACATTTACACCGTAGTCATGTTGCATAGAAGAATTAAAATGAATGGGAGAAATCATAAAACAAACCAAAACATAATACAAAAGAAAATGATCTGCCACATTCTGCAATTGAATTCTGTAGTTCTTTCTCTGGATGTGGAAGGCATTTTGCCTTAAGAAACTACTGGGAATTTTTTAAGCCCTTGCATTGCAATGAAGTTCTAAATCTACCAGAAAAAATCCTTGCTCATTGTGTACAAAGTTCTCCTGGTTCTGCTCTTTTCACTCAGCATCAGTTCATATAAGTCTTTCCAGACCTCTCTGAAGTCTTCCTGTTCATCATTTCTTATAGCTCAATAATATTCCATTACATTCATATACCAAAATTTATTCAGCCATTCCCCAACTGATGGGCATCCCCTTGATTTCCAGTTTTTGGCCACCAGAAAGAGTGCTGCTATAAATATTTTTGTACATGTGGGACCCTTTCCCATTTTTATGATCTCTTGGGGATACAGTCTTAGAAGCGGTATTGCTGGGTAAAAGGGTATGCACAGTTGTGTAGCCCTTTGGGCAGAGTTCCATATTGTTCTCCAGAACGGTTAGATCAGCTCACAGCTCCACCAACAATGAATTAGTGTTCCAACTCTCCCACATCTTCTCCAACATTTATCATCTTCCTGTTTTGTCATGTTAGCCAATCTGATAAGTGTGATGTTGTACCTCAGAGTTGTTTTGATTTGCATCTCTCTAATCAATAGTGATTTAGAGCATTTTTTCATATGATTATAGATATCTTTAATTTCTTCCTCTGATAACTGCCTATTCATATCCTTTGACCATTTATCAATTGGGGAATCTGTATGCCTTTTACAGCATCTTGATCTCTTTCCCTTTGGGCTTAGTCACAGAGTCATTGAATCTGAGGAGGGGAAGAGACATTAGAGACCCTGTTCCTTATTTTGTAGCTGGGGAAATTGAGGCCCAAACCTGGAACCCAGGTGTCGTGACTTTCAGTTTAATAGTTTTTTATCTACATCAGTTCTTTCCAGCTGTTTTGAGAATTGGGACCTTTCTTCAGCATTAGAATTTTGTGCTCTCTCTCCCCCACCCCTCCCCACATAATAGTATTTGCTATTACTTTTTCTTTCTATTGATCGAAAAAATACAGTGTGACAGAATGACAAATAACTGCATAATTCCTGGGGGAGGAGGAGGTGGTGGTCTACAGATCTGAATTGTATATGCCTTGTATATGCTTCCATATGTGAATGTCATCTCTCTTATTAGAAAGGAAGGTCCCTGAGGGTAGGAATTATTTCACCTTCCTTCTTGCACCTCCAGTACTTAGAAGAGCTCCTGGTACATAGGTGCTTAATAAATGCTTATTGATTGATTGATATCCTCTTCAACAAACATCGTGTTCTGCTGCCCGGCTCAGGGATCAAGCATTTGTGGGGACACGGAGGTGGCCATGCATTGGAATGCTCAGACTGGAAGGGCTGAGGGGATGTATATGCCATTAGTATTATCCCTCATCAATGAAGAGAAATGTGTAAGAGAAATGTGAATTATGGGGGAGAGGTGTAAAAGCAAGGACCCCAACACACAGAGGAGGAGAGCCTACTATCACAGCTTTTCTAAAAGGAAAACATCACTTTAATCAAGCACATATATCATTCACTTAGTTTGGGGAAAAAGTCAGCATCCTGAACTTCAGAGAAAATACAGAGGAAATAAAGATCAACAATCAGTGCTTCCAGCTGCCTGACATAAGCAATACACACATCATAAATCAACAGGCAGGTCCAGCTTTACATATATACATAGTTACCAAAGAGAGAAGCACCAACATCTGAGGTTTTAAAGCCAGGGCTTCTTTAGTATTTGCTGTTTCTAGTTAAAGACTCTTGATTAATTCAGTCAAAGGCAAGATTCAGTCAGAGGCGTTGATTATACTAAAACAAAAACAGCAAAAGATCCTACTTTGCTTGTTATGCTCCACCCTTCCAGGATCCTTGGATCCTTACAATCTAAATGGCTGTGGATCCTGGAACAAATAGAGGCATTATACTTTGCCATCCCAAATCCAGGTGATATAAGCAGGTCACATGGACCTATTAATGGATAGGAAAGAAGGAGTAAGATTTGAAACAGGGATGGACGTTTAAGTTGACAGGATGGACCCAAGCAATAGAAGCAAGAATGAGCCAAGTGCTCCGGGAGTGTAGAAGGATGGAAGGCCGTGGCTATCTAAATTGAAATGCTCTTTCCCCCCTTAGTTTGTGAGTTATATGTACATGCCGACTGCGTCCCCTTTGCCTGCAGTGACTGCCGCCAGTGTCATCAGGATGGACACCAGGACCACGTAAGTGTCTGCAGGAACCTTTCTGATACCCTGACAAACCTCAGAAGAATGCCCACAGGTGTGAGACTGTGCTAGGGAACCTTCTTTCCAAATGAAAAACAGGGCAGCTTCGTGGAGTTCAGATGATTTTGGAAAATCTCTCCTTGGTACCTTCTCTGTGCTTGGCTTTGCTGTTGGGGTGACAGGAGAAAGAAGGGGCTTGGTCCCTGCCCTCAGGGACCTCCTAGTCATGAGTTTAAAATGCAGAAACCTCACAGATTATATATCTAGCTCTATTCTGCATTTTACATCCAGCTTCAAATATATTATATATCCAGCTCCATTCTGCTTTATATATCCATCTGCAACCATATTATATCTAGCTCCATTCTACATTATATGTACAGCTCCAACCATATTATATATCCAGCTCCATTATGCTTTATATGTCCATCTCTAACCATATTATATATCCAGTTCCATTCTGCATTATGCATCTAGCTCCAACCATATTATATATCCAGCTCCATTCTGCATTATATATCCAGCTCCAACTATATTATCTATCTAGTTCCATTTTCTCCCCCAAGCTTCAGTTCTTCACCTCCTGTTGATTATCTGTTTGGCATTTCAAACTAAATGTCTTAGAGACATCTCAAACTCAGCATGTTCAAAACTGATCTCATTATCTTTCCCCTTAAGCTTTTATTGCAAACTCCACTCTTTCTGTCAAAGGCACATCAACCTTTCAGTCTTCCCAGGCTCATAACCTTGACATTACCCATTAGATTATAAGCTCCTTGAGAACAGGGGCTGCCATTTGTCTCTTTTTTGTATCCCCAGGCACTATAGCCTGGCACGTAGTAGGTACTTAATAAACATTTATTTAATTGAGTTGAGAATTTAAAGCCCTCTCTGGTTTGGTTTCTTAGTTTTCCTTAATCCTTATTCCTTTCTATTAACACTATCTCTGCTCCTTATTTTCAGGACACATACCATCATCACTGGAGGGAGGGCAATCTCTCATCCAGTGCCCGCTGCGAAGTGTGCAAGAAGACCTGTGGGTCCTCAGAGGTGCTGTCAGGCATGCGGTGTGAATGGTGTGGCATTCTGGTAGGTGCCTGGTAATCCCAATCAGAACAATTCTTATCTCTTCAAGGTGGACAAGATGCTTTGCTTACAACAAACTTGAGGTGGCGACTGATGTCATTTTTAGTATGCAGTCTTGCTCTGTGCCAGGCTTTATTAAGCCTGCTTGCTCTGTGCCAGGCAATGTGCTAAAGATACACAGAAAGGCAAAAGATAATCCCTGCCCTCAAGGAGCTCACAATCTACTGGGGGAAGACAACAGATAAAAGGAAGCATCATGTTGTAGAACGGATACTGGAGTAAAGATCTGGATTTGAATTCCAGTTTTACTGCTTTTATCTGAGGGACCCTGGGCAGCTCATTTAAACTCTTTAGGCCTCAGTTTCCTGAGTAAAGTAATATAATTGGACTAGACCAAGGAGTTCTTAACTTGGGTTTTATCTTTTATATATATGTATTTTTTAATTTTTTAAAATACATATTTGTAAAAAATATATTGATAGTTGTGTGTCAATGTATTCGGTTTCATTTGTAGTCCTTTGTGTTTTGTCTCATGCATTTAAAAACATGATTCCAAGAAGGGGTCCGTAAGCTTTACCACATTGCCAAGGTCTTTATTGTCTAGTCCAGCTCTGAGGTCTTAGGGTATTTGCAGATTAAGACAGTGGGACCTAGGAAGAAACTCATCGAGACAGAACGTTCTTCAGCGTAGTGGGGTCATCTGTCTCTGCTTTATATCCTGTGAGCGAACAGCTGAGCTCTTTGTTCCTTATCTTATACAGCTAATATGTTAAGGTTAATTCTAAGTAACTTTGGGCACATCACGAGTATTGGAATTTTGGTTTATGTATCTTTGTAAAATAAACCCCCCACTTTGCTCAGCAGTGAAGGCCCTCTCCAGTCTTTCACTGTGTGCCTGTCCAGGTGATTTCACAGGACTCCCCTCCTTCTATGCTCCAGCCAAGCAGGATGACTTTCTGTCCTCTGAATACCCCTGGTACTGGCTTTCCATGCCTTTATTAGTCATCGTTCCCATGGCTGGAATGCCCTCCTTGTCCCTCTGTAACTGCTGAATGCATTCTATAAAGCTTCCTGCTCATTAAAGCCTTCCTTCCCTCTCAGCCACAATAGGGCTCTCCCTCATACTTCACAAAGTACTTGGTTTGCCCCTTTCTAACGTCTTTATCATGGAATAATGTGTGTTATAGAGGGTTTGTGCCCCCCAGAACTCTGCATACAGTAAGCACTTAATAAATGTTTACTGAATTGAACCTTGGCCACTTGTCATCCCAGTATTGTCATTAGATAGAGAATCAACCAGAGCAGGATGGCTTAGGAAGGAGTTTCTTGTCCAATTCATAGAATTCTCTTGAGAAAGATGTGATTGATTGATTGCTGAATTCTTTGGTATAATAGGTTTGGATGCTATCATGGTAGACTGAAGTCGGAGTTCTTTGGTGGCTGGTTTTGTCCTGGATTTAGGAAAAATCGACTTCAAATTAGATGTTTGTAAAATCCATAGCACAGAGCCTGGGACACAGTAGGTGCTTCATAAACATTCCCCTTTCCCTTCTTCAGTGGCAGCTTGTGCCCTAGCACTGAAAAGAGACCTGTCACCAGTCTTTGCCTTCCTCTAGACCTTCCCCAAGTTTCCCTGGTGCATTGAATCTTCCTTAGGCCCTAGGCTTTATTCAGTAGGCCTCATGCCATTGGCAGATCCTGCTAGTTCTATCTCTTCCCTTCTCTGAGGTCCCCCAGGCCCATAGTGCAATGATCATTACAAGTTCATTATGATGATCCCAGGGTTCTACAGATGTCTGCTACGTTTTGGTCACCCAAGAAAGACTGAGTTATCTTTCATTTCATCTGTGTTAAGTTCATTTGCTCTCATAAGGTATCACAAGTTTCCCTGTTTGTACTGTTAGCTTTTCAGTTGTTTAGGGTATAGAACTAGCATTCTGAGACCTTTCTTTCATCTAGCAGTTCCCTAGAGAAGAGGGCAGTTCTCAGAGGTGCTATTAGAAATGTGTCTGTCCTCTGACCTCTGACACACTCATCCCTGCCGACCTTACCAGTGTTCTCTGCACCGAAAACTTCAGGCAGCAAGTAGCAGGCAGCTCAAAGCACATGGTCTTACATTAGACTTGCCCAAATGCACTCACAGGCACTTACTTACAGACTCAGGAAATGGTGATGCAGAAATTATACAATGCCCAGAACCACATTGTACCTCCACAAAAATTCTCATCTAGCTGATTATCTTTTTTTAATTAAATTTCATTTTGTCCAAATATCAGGCATTTTTCTGCTCCTTACTTCTCCCCTACACTGGAAAAAGAAAAAGAAAATTGTTTAAAAAAATAAGCATAGTCAAGCAAAACAAACTCCCACATTCGCCATGTCCAGAATTGTGTGTCTTATTCTGCATATTTGGCCCATTCTCTCTCTGAGTAGCAGCCTTCATCATGGGTCCTCTGGACTTATGGTTGATCATTGTATTGATCAGAATTCACAAATCTTTTAAAATTGTTCACTTTTATAAGGTTGATATTTTGGTATAAATTGTTCTTCTGATCCTACGTCCTTCACTCTGTATCAGTTCACATAAATCTTTCCAGGTTTCTCCAAAACACTCTTTCTTACAGCACAATAGTACTGCATTGCATTCATACACCATAAACTTATTCAGTTATTCACTTGATTGGCACCTACTTGGTTTCAAACTATTACCCCCAAAAGAGGTGCTATGAATAATTTTGTACATATGAGTTTTTTTTCTTTTTTTCCCCTAAGGTATTGCGTTAGAAAAGTATGTCCAGTTTGATAATTTAATAATTAATAATTTAATAATAATTTTAATAGCTCCAAATTGCTTTCCAGGATTGCTGGAGGAATTAATTCACAGCCCCACCAGCAATACATCTAAGTGCCTGTTTTCCACAGCCCCTCCAGCATTGTCTTTTTCCTTTTATTGTCAACTTCGTTGATTTGATGGGTGTGAGATGGAACCTATTAATTGTTCTAATTTGCATTTCTCTAATCATTAGGGATTTGGAGAATTTTTCCTTATAAGAACTATCTGTTTTTATGCTTTGACTGCTTATCGGTTGTGAATGACTCTTATTCTTATAAATTGAGTCAGTTCCTTTTATATCTGGGAAATGAAACTATTATCTGGATAATTATTCTTTGTCAGTTTTCCCTGACAAAAGAGTTGTGAGATAAAAATAACACCAGGTCTGAGAGTTTCAGATTCTCATAGCTTCTGTCTGCTCACCCTGTCTACTGCCTTAGGGAAGGAGAGAGAGATTGGCCTTCCCTTCTGCTGTAGTGTCTGCCTTTTCTCTCCATCTACCTCCAGGACTGAGCCTTAGCCACCCTGGCTTCCATTGTCAGATAAGACTTTGCGAATGTACAAGTCTTCTGGGCCTGCCTCTTCCTTGGAACGTTAATATTCAGTGTTTTCTGTGACTTAAGACTGAGGATCTAGGGGCCATTTTGAGGCTAAATATATCCAGTAGAGAAGACTGCTAGATGTCTCAGTGCACTAGGAGGGGAGTCAGAAAGATCGAAGTCTAAATCTGACATCAAAAACCTACTAGAGCTCTGTGACCCTGGACAAGGCACTTGACCTCTGTCTGCCTCAGTTTCCTCCATTCTAAAATGGGAATAAGAAAGGCTCTCAGAGATGTTGTGAGGATCAAATGAGACAGTATTTGTGCAGCTCATATGTGCCTGGCAAATAGTAGGTACTATGTAAATGCTTATTCCTTTCTTTCTTCCCTGTTTTGTGACTTTGGCTCCAGCTCTCCTTCCAAAAGGGAATTTCAGGTAGGAAGAAGCAGGAATCTGAAATAGTCTTTTCTCTTGGAGTAGAGACCATTCTTGAAGGAATGCATAGTAAAAGGGGTTGTTGTTTAGTTTTCAGTCATGTTTGACTCTACATGACCCCAGGGGCTTTGTCCATAGGGTTTTCTTGGTAAAGATACTGGAGAGGTTTGCCACTTTCTTCTCCAATGTATTTTTGTTTTATAGATGAGGACCTGAGACAAACAGGGTTAAGTGATTTGCCCAGGGTCACACAGCTACTAAGTGTCTGAGGCTGGATTTGAACTTGAAACCCATATCTTTCTGACTCTAGGACCAGTGATGTATTCACCGTACCATTTAACTACAGGGGGAGTTAGAGGAAGGGATTAAAAAGCAGGAAAAAGATTGAGGGAATTGAGAAGTCCTCCAGACACAGTGTCTTCTGTTGGGGTAGGGGGTTTTGTTCTGCTGTGTGAATTCAGTGGGATTTATGAACTTGTTGAGTTCTGAACTCTGTTGAGCAAGCTCATCACACATTTATTAAGCATCTACAGTATACAAAGCCTTATGCTTGGTGCTAGGGGAAAGACAGTGGAGCATACAGGTTAGTAAGGAGATAAGACAGCTTCACCATACCTATAGCAGAGGAGAAGCAGCACCTGCTGCAGCGAAAAGAAGACTTCTCCTGGAATCAGGAGTTTTGGGTTCGATTCTCCTTTGGCCAGTTGCTAGGTGAAATCTACAAACCCTCAATTCCATTTCTGTGATATGGGCATGATAATACTTGTATTATGTACCGTACAGGATCATTGAGAGAATATGTGTTCCTGTAATACAAAGTGTTATAGGAAGTGGGAGCAGTGATTATTTCCCTATCTGGGTGTCTTCTTTCTCATCTGTAAAATGCGGAAATTGGACCCAAAGTTCATTTAAATCACTTCCAACTCTGATCCTGTGATTTTGGGAAACTAAGGCAAAAAAGATGGAGCAGCTTGGTACTGGTCATACAAATACTGGGTATAGAGCCTCAACTGAAACCCAGACCAGCTTGCTCAATCAAACCCAGGGCATATTTTCTATACCCTGCATCACCTTCTTCCTTCCTTCCTTCCTTCCTTCCTTCCTTCCTTCCTTCCTTCCTTCCTGCCTTCCTGCCTTCCTGCCTTCCTGCCTTCCTGCCTTCCTTCCTTCCTGCCTTCCTTCCTGCCTTCCTGCCTTCTAAGGTTAAGTGACTTGCCCAGGGTCACATAACTAGTAAGTATCTGAGACCATATTTGAATTCAGGTTCTCCTTACTCCAGGCTTGGTGCTCTAACCACTGCACCATCTCTTAAGGGCAAGGTAGAGAAGAGATTTTAATGCTGATCTGGAGTGTTCCTTAATAATAGCAATAACAACAACAAAAATAGTCATTTCTATGGTCCTTTAGGGTTTCTAAGCCCTTTATCTAGATAATCTCTTGATTCCCACAACAACTCTCTCAAATAGGTACAATTATTTTTTTATTTTATTATTTTTCTGGTTTATTTATTTTGTACTTAATAGTATTTTATCTTTTCCAATTTGTGTAATTTTGAGTTCAAAATTTTTCTCCCTCCTTCCCTTCCTTCCTCTCTCCCCAAGCCCTGAGACAGCAAGCAATCTTACATAGATTATACATGTACAATCATGTTAAACATATTCCTACATTAGTCATGTTATGAAAGAAGAGTCAGAACAAAAGGGAAAACCAGGAGAAAGAAAAAACAATGAAAAGTGAGAATAGAATGCTTTGATCTGCATTCAGACTCCATAGGTCTTTCTCTGGATGTAGACAGTATTTTCTATCACGCATCAGAATTATCTTGGAACATTTTATTGCTGAGAAAAGCCAAGTCTTTTGTAGTTGATCATCGTATTACTCTATTTTAGAGATCATGAAACTGAACTCTAGAGAGATTACATAATTTGTCCAGGATCATGTAGCAAATAAGTGTCAGAGGGAGAACTGAAAACCCAGATTGTCCTGATGACAAGTCTTAATAGTGCAATGTCCACTATGCCATCCTGCCAGAAAGGCTATTAGAAATAATCTTGTCCAAGCTGCCCATTTTACAGAGGAGGAAGCTGAGACCTAGTGAGATTGTAACCTCATCAAGATCACCCAGATAGGAAATATTGGAGGTAGGATTTGAATCCACTTCCCACATCTCCAAACCCTGGACTCCTTTCTCTTGCTCTCCATACCCCTCCATTTCCTAGCACCTTCCACTTTCCTGTTTCTTCTTGATACAAGATTTTCCCATTGAATGTTTCTCTCGGTGTTCAGGGTAGAGTCTTTGTCATAACTTTGTTGCTGGTTTTAATTTGGTTCTAGGCTCACACCTCCTGTTACGCTGTCGTGACCCCTGAGTGCACATTTGGCCGACTGAAGAACATGATTCTTCCCCCTAACTGTGTGCGTTTGTCCTCTCGAAATTTCAGCAAAATGCACTGTTTTCGGATATCAGAGAGCGTCCATACAGAGCCAGGTATGGGGGGGTGGGGAGAGAAGTACAGTTTTGTTTTTTTTTTAATAAATAGTAACTCATAGAATCCTAGAACTGGCGAGTTGGAAGAAGCCCCAGAGATCATCCAGTGTAGCCCTGAACTAGGGAGTCATGTCCAGGTGTACAAAATCTTGGTCATCTGGTCTATAAGTAAATACTTCACATAGGAAGTAAGGGTATTATTGTCCTGACCCAATAGGCTACAGCTGTGCAACTTTTGATGATAAAATGATGACCCATATTTCTTTGCTTATTTACAGATTTTACTAGGGTCAAATGATTTCAAGTGGAAAGGGATTTTTAATCTGGACTTCTGAATGTGTGTGTGTGTGTATTTGAATATTTTGATATTTCTTGTTCAGTTGTCTTTTCGGTCGTGTCCAACTCTTCATCACCCCATTTTGGGTTTTCTTGCCAAAGATACTAGAGTGATATGCAATTTCCTTCTCTAGCTTGTTTTGCAGATGAAGAAACTGAGGCAAACAAGGTTAAGTCACTTGCCCAGGTTCACACAGCTAGTAAGTGTCTGAGGCTAGATTTGAACTCAGGAAGATTACTCTTCCTGACTCTAGGCCAGTACACTATCCACTGCACCACCTGGCTGCTCTTAATATTTAGATAACTATATTTCAATATAATTCCTTCTTCTGTGATCTTATGTGTTTTATTTTATGCATTTAAAAATATGATTCTGAGAAGGGGTCCATAGGCTTCATCAGATCTGCCAAAGGGTCTATGACACCAAAAATATTAAGAACCCTGTTTTAGTCCAACTCCCTTATTTTGCAAGTGAGGATACTAATGCTCAAAAGAAATTTAAGTGTCATGCCTGTGAATACCCAGGAAATAAATAGCAGAGCTCAAATTTGAACCCAGAACCTCTGACTTCAAGTTTAGTACTGTTTCTGTTGTACCAAATTGCGGCTCTTAGGTCATTACTATCGTAATTAAATTTTAATTTTAAAATCCCCATCTGACCTTAATTAGGCACTTACCGTTTACAAAGCCCTAGGGATGGATAGAGGTACAAACATTATCTCTATCCTCACAAATCCTGCACCCCGGTAGGAGAGGCACCTAAAAGGTGTCTCTGTTTAATGTAAAGGCCACACTCGATGATGTCTCCTTGGAAGCCAAGCCTCTTAAGCCCTGCCTCTCCTCATAGTTGAATTATTGTTGTCTATCCTTCATTCTTGCAGAGGACCGGTGACGTCAGGAGGGTGATGGCTTGACTTGTAAGTGCATTAGATGTGAATGAGGCAGCGCTGTGCCGAGTCACCAGCCTCACCGTCTCCAGAGGCATCGGCATCCCGTGGCAACACAGAGGTCAGGACGACTGGCAGTGGTGCCGGAGAGATAGTGGAAGTCAGTGATTATGCCTTTCCTAGTCAGTAGCTGATCTTTTGGAAAGACCGAACCTTGCTTTGGAGCAAGGGAGTAAAGTTTAAAGAAATTCAGTTCTAGTAAACATTTGTTATTCACCTACTCTGGAGAGACAAAGATGAATAAATGACTATCTCAGTCTTTCAAAGAATTTGGTGTCTCTACTAAGCAGAGATACTACATGTAAAGGAATCAGTATTAAATAAAGTAGAGGGCAATATGAGCAAAGGAGAGATTGTGAAAAGAAGTGCCTTGGAACCCATAAAGGGTTCCACAAATGGAAGTTGCTGTTTTCTTCCAGACAAATTGCTCTGGGAATGTTTGAATGTGCCCAGTACCCAGTATTGTAGGAAGAATGACATGGCAGCGCTATGTTAGGGGAACCGGAGGGGAAAGAGACTGGAGGAAGGGAGACCAGATAGGAGACAATCGTAATAGCCCAGACACAAGTCAGGGGAGATAAAGTCAAAGTGCTGGAAGTGAGAATGGAAATGAAGGGGTGACCGAGAGGGACTTAATAAAGAGATTGGCAAATACTTGGGTAATGATGTAGGGATGAGAGAGGAGAGACAAGGATGATCCTAAGGCTTTTGAGTTGTGACTCCTCCTTGTAGAATGTACACTCCAAACATTTTCGTTTTATTTTTGGTACCCCAGAGGTTTAACCCAATGCCTGGCATGTTGTAGGAACTTAGCCAGTGCTTGGATAAGAGAGGCAAGGATGACATAATTTCAAGTCTAGTGACCTGAGAACAGAAGTGCCATCCGTTGCAAGGGAGCTCCCTTGTGAAGTCAGAACCAGGGAGTGTATCTGAGAAAAGGAGTGCCATCTTGGTTGGGGATACATAGACAGCATAGTTCGGTGGAGAGAACATCAGAATGGCAGTCAGGATCCCTGGGCTCTGCTCATGAGTAATGGTGTGGCATCATAGAGAACGTACTGGATTTAGAGTTGGGAAAATCATACTTTAAAACCAGCCTCTGGCATTATGAGCCTTTTGACCATAGAACCTCTCTGTGCCTCAGTTTTCTCATCTGTACAGTGGAGATAATTATACCCATAGTACCCAGTCTTATGAGGCTCCCAGGTTTAAAAGTTCTTTGTCAACTTCAGATCTCTTATTATGATTATTCCTCATGATATAGATGGGGAAACTGAGGGTACACAAGTTTCCTGAGGTTACTCAGCTTATAAGTAGCACTGTTGGGATTAGAATTCAGGTTCAGAACCTCCAAATAGGACGCTTTCTTTCTTATGGACCATGCTTGCTGATCTGCAAGCCACGTGACTATGAATAATTATGTCCTTCTGACCTTAGTTTATTTATTTGTCAAGTGAGGATGATAATAGTCCCTGCCTATCCTGATCATGAGGGTTTATTGAGGATTGAGTGGGAGTGTAGACATGTTAGTGATTTGGAAAGGAGATTACCCTACCCCACACCCCAGGGGGTCTGCATGGATCTGAGGTTTAACTGCTAGGGTAGAGCCTATGTGGCAGGAGGACTGTGGAGAGAGTGGGAGGAAGGAGTGGGGGCACTCTGGAGAGGTTCAGTGGTCATGACAGGGGTGAGGACTTGCCTGGTGAATGGAGGATGCTGTCATCAATATCAGGGAAGACCAGACTGAGATGGCATACAGTCTAATTGAGAACTCTTTGAGGTCCTTGCAGGAAGTAGTCAGAGGACACTGGAAAGTGCCATCCCTTCTTATAAGAACCCATGAACTGACCTCTTAGGAGTTTCTTTGAGCCTTGATGAAGAGGAGTCAGGGTGTTGACCTGTGTCTTTAATGGAAGGTGCAGCTTGTTGTATTTGAATATCGAATAGTTTGGATTTTAGAGTGATTCACCACATTACAGTTAAACATTATTACCAAGGATGGCATTTTTTCCTAGGGGAGTTGGATTTTTTTAAATGGAGATTTCATATTTTAAAATTACATAATGTTTGTGAAATGGGCAGCCAACTGGCACCGTGGATAGAGTGATGGACCTGGAGACAGGAAGACTCATCTTCCTGAATTCAGATCCAAACTCAGACAGTTACTTAGCTGTGTGACTCTGAACAAGGCCATAACCCTGTTTACCTCAGTTTCCTCATCTGTAAAAAGAGTTGGAGAAGGAAATGGCAAACCACTCCACTATCTTTGCCAAGAAAACCCCAAAAGGGGTCATGAAGAGTTTGATACAACTGAACCAACTGAACAACAGCTGCAAAAGTTTATGAACCAAGCACTAGCTGTAATTTGGGCTAGTAGATGGCAGAAATCTAAAGGAATGATTCTTTTATTGTCATTTGGTTGACTTAGAACCTTCTTCTTCTTTGCAGATGATGGCGATGATGCTGTGGATGCTGGCTCAGCTCCAGGGTCATTGAAAGATGCCCAGGTTTCTACAGACTCCGGTAAATAGTTTTATTAGAGGGAGAATGCTTTTGAATAAAGAAAATGTTATAGATTGTGTAGCTTTTAAAGTGAGTGCTGTCTTCAACCTTCCCCGGAGTTTATGTCTTAGTGAGCTTTCCTCTGGGCATATACGTTATGTATGCACCTTCTCAGTTGAGGACAGAATTGGGGAAAGGTCTCTGACTGTGTCTATATGCTAACCCGTGAAAATCTCTTCCTTCCATTTTTACTCCAACAAAACTGCAATTGACCAGAGACCCCAAACAGCTGGAGTGTTTCCTGCACTTGATAGGGAAGGTGAAAGGTTTTTCTTGAATACCCACCAAGGATGAGAAATAAGCTCCTGTCATGTAGTTATCTTGAAAAGCTCTACTTTTGCAATATAGTCCGCACTCAGGGTTCACCCAGCCTGAATCTTCTTTATTTAGAGTCCCCTGTGGTGAAATCTGGGGTTTACCATTTTTATCAGTGATTTCATGAATCCATTGATGACATAACTCCCATTTATAGATGATGCAAAGCTGGGAAGGATGATTAATGTATCTAACAATATAGCCCAGAACCAGGAAGATCTTAGGGGTCAGATGGACCAACCCTAACAGAAATAAATTTTAACAAGGATAAATATAAAATCTTATAACTGGGTTCTAAAAATCACTCCCTTTTTTTCAGTGCTGCTATATATACTAGCCATGTGAGTAACTCACTTCCTGTCTCTGAGCCAACATTTGCATTTGGTTTTTTAAAAAAGCAACTGTAGAAAGGATGTGGCAGGTATAGATGGATCATTCATGGGTTTTAGTGGACCACAGATTCAATGAGTCAGTGGTGTAGCCAAAATAGATAATGAGAACCTAGGAGATGGGGAGGGAACCTGTGATTTCGCTGGTATGATGAACTCTCAGGTAGGGAAATTCGCTCTATCACTGTAAGTTGGCACCTTTCCTGCAATTTAAAGGTCTTAAAGGCTTGCCTAGAGCACTGAGATTCAGTTATTTGCCTAGGATCACCCACTCAATATGTGTCCCAGTGGTACCTTGAACCCATGTTCTTGGTTTCAAGGCCAGCTCTCTGTTTCCTCCAATGTGAACCTCACTTGGTTGCCTTACTAGAGTTTTACTCTTCATAGGGCTGTGACAGTGATTGGTTGAAGAACTTGGGAAAGTTTAGCCTGGCAAAGAGAAAGTCTGATAGGGTTGTAATTGCTCTCTCCAAATATTTGAAGGGCTGTCATGTGGAAGAAGGATTCAACATGCTGTTTGGCCCTAGGGAGCAGAGCTAGGAACATGAATGGAAGATGCAGATTTCTACTTGACAGAAGTTGAAAAACTTGGACAATTCATCCTGTTCAAAAGTGAAACAGGCTGTCTTTGGAGGTGACCTTGTAAGGGGAATTCCTGTTAGATATAATTGGGACACCCTCTGAAGTCCCTGTCACATAAGAAATTCTATGGTTCTGTGACCTTATGGTCCTGAGAAGGTCTTGGTCTTTGGCACTACAGTGAGACTCAATGGACTTTGATAATTGGGGTAGATGTGAACAATATCTTTGGAGTCTGAAGAAGTAACAAGTCCAGAGCAAACTCTCAAATTTTCGGCCTAGATAGAAACTTAATAGATTAACTCTCAGTTGCCCATTACCTAGCATTCTTAAGACGGTAGGTTATATGTTATCTTTTTCTGTTAAAATAGAAGCTCCTTGAATCAGGAACTATCATTTTTTTTTTTTTTGGTTGTATTCATTTCCCCAGGTCCAAAACCTGGCATATCTAAAGTAGGTAATGAGTGCTTGATGACTTGACTGTATGGAGCTCTCCAGCCTGTATCTCTTGTGTTCCATCTCCTTGTGCCTTCCCTCCAGGGGTGCCGAGAGAGTAGGCTTTGTTGGGGAGGGGGCAGCACATACTACCCCTGGCAGAGAGAATCACAGAATCTTTGAGATGGAAGGAATTGCTAGTTCTGTAGTCCTACCCTTAACTCCCTTCCAGCTGCCTCCAGCAGAAATCCATGACAAGTGATCACAGTCTTGGTTTTGAGACCTCTAGTGATGGAGAAACTCACTTCTCCCTGAGGCATCTTGTCCCACTCCCACATAGAAAGATTTTGTTAGAAAGTTGTTCTTAACACAGAGAAATATGCCTCTCTGAAACGTCTTCTCTTCCAGATAGAAGAACTCTAATCCCTCTTCTCTTTGACTATTCTTGGCCTTGGAAGATCCATCTCATGAGCCCCTTAAGTCTTCTCTTCTCCAACAATAAACATCCTCAGTTCTCTCCACAGATTCTCATGTTCTTACGATCTTCTCTCCTTTGGTTTCTATTCCCCACCTCACTCCATTATCCTCACAACCTCTTCTTCATATGTCAGTTGGTCACTTAACTGGCATGTTTTAAAAATATTTTATTTTTCCTACTTCCATGTAAAGACAATTTTTTAATGCTTATTTTTTAAAACTTTGAGTTCCAAATTTTCTCCCTCCTTCACCTCCCTCAGATGATCAACAGTTTGATAAAGATTATATATATATGCAGTCATATAAAACATATTTCTATATTAGTCATGTTGTTAAAGAAGAAACAGACCTAAAGAAAAAAAAAACAATGAAAAAATACAGAAAGTGAAAAACGTATCCTTCAAGCTGCATTCAGACTCCATCAGTTCTTTCTCTAGAGGTGGATAGCACTCCTCATCATGAGTCCTTTGCAATTGTCTTGGATCCTTGTATTGCTGAGAATAGCTAAGTCATTCACAGTTGATCATTTTACAGTATTACTGTTACTGTGTACAATGTTCTGGTTCTGCTCATTTCACTTTGTATCAGTTTGTGTAAATCTTTCCAAGTTTTTCTGAAATCACCCTGCTTGTCCTTTCTTATAGCACAGCAGTATTCCATTATATTCTTATACCACAACTTGTTCAGTCCTTCCCCAATTGATGGGCATCCCCTCAATTTCCATTTCTTTGCCACCACAAAAAGAGCTGCCATAAATATTTTTTAAAAATCTATTTGGGCTGCAGACCTAGTAGTGGTCTGTATTTTTGATTGCTGAATCAAAGGGTATGCACAGTTTGGTGGCCCTTTGGGCATAGTTCCAAATTGTTATCCAGAATGGAAACTGGCATTATTATTAAGTGCCTGCTCTGTGCCAGTACTCTACTAAACACTGGGAAGAAAAAGAAAGGCAAAAGACAAACTGCCGGTTTGTATATTCCAGTTTGACAGCATCTTTGCTAAGATGACATGCCCAGAACCATGCCCACCACTCCAGATGGCCCAGCAGTGGTGGATCTGTGTATTATAGCTCTTGTTCTGGACAAAATGCCTTGATCAGTGCAGCCCAAGGTTCCCTCAACTGTTCTGGCTGCCAGAAGAGGGGTGGTAGTGATGTGATCTCTGGGGCTCATAGGAGCAGCACCTCAGGCATTCTGCTTTGAGCTAAGTGGCAAGAGGATTTGGAAGACTGAGATAATTACTTTTCTCAGGCATTTAATAGACTTATCACGGCCCAATTAATGCAGCAGGGAGTCTCCAGATGGAACCAACAGAGAAGAAAAATGTTTTTGTAAGATTCCCCAGGTGTCTAAATACTGCTCATGAGGGAAGGCCAGAAAAGGGAAGGGGGAAAATATTAATCCCTCGGAAGCCTTGGTAACTTGACAGATTCAGAAGCCCCCAGACTGTCATCTCTGAAAAGGATCCTCAGGGTCAGGAATAGCAGGAGCGTTACCATCTAGGTTCATCAGTTAGGACTGGAAGGGACCTTGAAAGGCCATCTAGTCTGACTCCCTCATTTTACAGATGAGGAAACTGAGGCCCAGAGAGAAGAAAGGACTTATTTGTCAAGGTCATATAAACAGGAAGGAACTAGATCTCAGATCCTCAGAGTTCAGAGAACTGTTCTGTATATATTGGCACAATTGCAGAAAAGATAACTGCTTGTCTTCTAGAGTAGGATAGGAAGAAATTCTCAGCATGCATTGAACGTTATCTGCAGCCACAGAGCCACCATGCCAAGTCATTTCCCCTGCATCTCTGGAATCCTCAGCGGTAGGCATGCTAGAAATAATGGCTTCCCCCTGCCCCCCAAAGCCAAATGATTACGTTGGCTTCCTGCTCAGATCAAGGAGTGTTCTTGCTTGTCCCACAGAAGAGAAGAGGACAGGACAGGAAATGGTCTCTGGCTTTACCATCTCTTTCACCCAATCCCAGGCATCATTGTGATTATCTCCTTATCTGTCCTGACCATTAGAACACTTGGAATCTTAAACACCCTGGGAATTTTTTCTTGGCCTCATGTCCTCTGACTGCAGGAGTCATTTTAGCCAGAAGGAAAAACCCCTTCCAGACAGATGGAGAACAGCAATTGTTAGAGCTAGCTGCTGGTTTTAATGAGCAGCCTGAATTAATGGATTTTGACTGCATTGCAGGTAAAGGCCATTATAATCTTTCTCAGGCTCAAATTTAACCACATCCTTCCCCTGCTCAGACACCTCACAATTGCCTCTTATCTACATAATAACATATAAATTCAGCCTGACAATTCAGGTCTCATCCTACTGTTATATCTTATGTTACCCAGCACCCGGCACAAAGTCTTGTATGTAGTAGGCATTTAATCAGTGCTTATTGATTTGACTTATATCCTATTTCTCACACTGGGCAATCTCTTCCCAAACAGAATGAGGAACAGCTCAGAAATGCAGAGTTCAGGTATTTTCCATGAGGTAGAATCTAATCTTGTACTTTTCAGCACAGGTCCTACCTGGCTGGTATATCAGTGTGTATGTAGCAAGGCACTTGAACCCAGCTCATTGGTCTCCAGTTACTGTCCGCTCCTCTGGCCCCACCCTTTTATTCTCTGATCAGTAAACAAACGGACAGCAGCGTACTTGGTGTAGACCACATTGACCCAACATGTGACTGTTTCATACAACCCTTGAATCACTCACACAACAAAATCAAGATATCTTGATATCTTGTTTTTCGTGTCATAATAGTTATCCCCAGTATCTCTCTTCTTCTCATCCTAGAAAGCTGTTCTGTTTAACAAGTAGTGTATTTTAAAGATTGAGAAGAAGAGGGAAGCACAGCTGATCAATGCATTGAAAAAGTCTGAAAACATGAAATGTACTACTCCTGTGACCTCCAACCTACACAAGCAAGTGGTTTGGGGAGGTTGTCTCCTCTCTCATCATTTGAGTCCTGCTTGAGCTTTATAATTTTGATACATTCACTTGATTTTTTTTTATGTAGTTACTGTGTAGATTGTTTTATTGGCTGTACTTACTTCTCTCTGCATCATTACATGTGGATACTTCCATGCTGTCAGATACATAATTTCCTACTGCACAGTGATATTCCATTACATTCACTTAATTCAGTTTCTTTAGCTGTTCCCCACTCGATGGGCATTTATTTATTTTCTTTGCAGTTCTTTGCTATCACAAAAAAAGGCTGCTATAAATATTTTGGTGTCTGTGGAAACTTTCTTCTTCTTGATGGCCTAGTAATGGAGTCTGTGGTTCAAAGGGTATGGATATAATTTTCATAATTCCAAATTGTTTTCCAAGGTGGTTGCACCTTGGTTCCACTCCTTGGTTCCAAGGAGATGTTGCAAGTCTCCCAACAATATGTAGCATGCTGCTTCTCATTCTACAACCTCTCCAACATTGGTTGTTTCCATCTTTTGTCATCTTTGCCAATTTGAAAGGTGTGAGGTGAAAACTCAGGCATGTTTTGATTGGCATTTCTCCTGTTAGTGATCTGGAGCATTCTTTCATGTGGTTGTGAAGACTTTGCAATTCTTTTGACAACTGTTTGTTCATACATACATATATATATATCCATCTGTCTATCTCTCCACCTCTCTATTTACGTGTGTGTATACACATACATACACTCACATACGTACACACATTTAAACCACTTACTTATGAGAGAATGGGTGTTATTCTTGAATTGACCTGTAGAATTTTGATCCCTGCCCAGGTTGCCCACCCTTTCCTCCCTCCAGGGCAATTGTAAAGATTAAATTATATGATGAACATGGAAGTGCTTCTGAAATGTGGAGCACTGCATATATAAAATATATATATATGGGATTTTAGTGGGAAAAGCAATAGATTTGGAGTCAGGAAGACCTGAGTTTAATCTCACCTCTTATACAATGCAGATGCATGAGTATAAACTAGTCACTTAATCTGTCTGACTCAGTTTCTTCATCTGTAAAATGGGGTAACAGAAGGCAGGCAGAAAGGAAGCAAGCTTCTAGGGGCCTAGTATGTACCAGCCACAACAACCCTGGGAGATATGATTATTCCCATTACAGTTGAGATAGACAGATTAAGAGACTTGCCCAGGGTTACTCAGCTAATAAAGGTCTAAGGTCAGATTTGAACTCAGGTCTTCCTGACTCCAGGTGCCAGCACCCTATGCACCCCTAGCTCTAACTCTAAAACAGACAACAGTAGTGATTACATAGTACTTATTTCTCTAGGATCAAATAGAATGCTTCACGTAAAGTACTTTGTAAACCTTAAAGTACCATGTAAATGTCATGTCTTGTTATCATCATCATCATTATTTGAAAGGCAGCATTATATAGTGAACAGAGAGTCAGACTTGAAGCCAGGAGGCTCTGGATGCCAGACCTGCCTCTGAATGGGACCGTGGGCAAATCACTTTACCCCTCGGGATTCTGGGCACCTCTGTAAGACTCTAAGTCAAAGAGGAGGTGCCAGCCTATATCATTAGAGAGTACTTTCTTACCTAAGAGTTCTTCATGGCCATGAAATTACAGGTATGATTCCTATCCCCTATCTGTGGTTCTTTTTAACAGGTAATCAAAATTGCTAGTTGTAAAAGGGGCAATGGAGGGACCTACAGTGGGTGTAACAGGCTACTGCATATCACCAACCCATATCTAACATGTGACATCAGAAGTAAAAAAGATTTGATTCAGGACATGTAGGATCAGAAAATCCTAAGTATTTAATAAAAGCAAAGAATAACAGGTGGGCAGTGCCTTTGTTACCCACCAGATAGAAAGAACCCAAGAAGAAAACTCCTGGCATGCTGGATGGATCCTCCTTGTGGGATTTATGGGAAGATGTAGATAAGAGTTAAATATGGAGGTATTTGAAATCTGAGGAAGGGGAAATGACTGGCCCAAGGATAAGCAGACACAGATGTATTACAGTCTACACTGTCATGTTGAAGTCTGCACTGTTGGGAGAAGGGAACACCCACATCATTGAGAACCTTATAAGATCAGAGAGGCTTACAAGTCTCAAAGTATAGATATTGTCAAAAACCAAATTCCTAGCCTACACCAGCCTGCAGTGAAAAGCAGCTGCCACATACGTATCCTATAAAAAACTGTCCAGTGAAGAAATACAATATGAAAGGTATCTCCTGCACCTTCTTCTTACCATCTTTTTCTTTGTAATGCCTGTGCTACTGAGTGTATCAGATTTTAATGTACGTTTCTATGTGTGAGTCTGGAGGTCAGTCAAGGCTCTGGACAGGGGACAATCCAGGGCTGAGGTCACAGGTCACACAGGAACTACATCAGGGCTTGGTCAGATCCATGCCAAGGATTGTTTTAGAGCTAGAGTCAGGGTTCTGCCTGGGACTTGATTCTGATTTTTTTCTTCTGCATTTAAGAAACCCTGTGCCTTTTTCCTCTTAGGCAAACAGACACTGAAGATCTTTGATGGTAACGATGCCGTGAAACGCAACCAGTTCCGGCTGATCACCATTCCCAGGATAGCAAAGACAGGGGAGGTTATGGTAAGACATGGCATAGTTGCAGATGGCAGAGGCTGGATTGACACCCAACTCCTAGCCCCCATGGGGTGGTTCTAAGCCAGTTCGCTTTATCTTCATTGTACTGTCTATGCCATTCAATTTAATTTAATTCAGCAGACATTTTTTAAAATTCTTCTTTCTTTCTTTCTTTCTTTTTAGTTTATGACATTCAGTTCCGCAAACTTTTGAGTTTTAAATTTTCTCGCCTTCCCTCCTCTCCAAGACGGTGTGCAATCTGATACAGGCTCCATGTATATATTCATATTAAACATATTTTCACATTAGTCATGTTATAAAGAAGAATTACAACCAATTAAATGAAACACAAGATAGAAGAAACAAAACAAAACCAAAAAAGAGAGAGAGAGCAAATAGTATGCTTTGATCTGCATTCAGACTAATTCTTTTTCTGAAGGTGGAGGGCATTTTCCATCATGAGCCTTTTGGGATTGTCTTAGAACCTTGCATTGCTGAGAAGAGCCAAGATTAAAAATTAGCCATCACACAGTGTGGCTGTAACTGTGTAAAATGTTCTCCTGGTTCTCCTCACTTCACGCAGCATCAGTTCATATAAGTCTTTCCAGGCCTCTCTGAAGTCTGCCTACTCATCATTTCTTATAGCACCATAGTATTCCATTACATTCATATACCACAACTTATGCAGCCATTTCCCAATTGATGGGCATGCCCTCAGTTTCTAGTTTTTGACCACCAAAAAGGAGCTGCTGTACATATTTTTGTACATGTGGATCCTTTTCCCATTTGTATGATCTCTTTGGAATACAGACCTAAAAGTGGTATTTCAGCAGACGTTTATTAAACAATTTCTGGGTGTAAGACACTGGAGTTAGATACAAAGAAAAAACCCAAAGTGATTTCTGATCTTGAGAAGCTTATTTTACTGAGGGGAAGGGAAGATACATTATTACTATAATTCACAGTTAATTGAGAAAGGAGTGAACTAACCCTTGAGGAAATGTTGGGAATGCTACATACAGGAGGTGGCCTTTGAGCTGAGCTTTGAAAGGAAACAAAGATTGTGAGAAACAGATGCAAGGTTCATCCTGAGTCTTGGGGCATTCTTCAGTGTGTTGTGTCATCCCCTAAATATTTAAAAAACTTTATTCGCATATTTTTAAAGAAATGACTGACTGCCTTCTCCTTTCCCTTCCCTTCCCTTCCCTTCCCATCCCTTCCCATCCCTTCCCTTCCCTTCCCTTCCCCTTTCCCTTTCCCTTTCCCTTTCCCTTTCCTTTTCCCTTTCCCTTTCCCTTTCCCTTTCCTTTTCCCTTTCCCTTTCCCTTTCCCTTCTTCTCTCTTGCAGGAGGCAGCCTTGAGGGCTTATTACATTAATGAGGACCAACGAGACTTTGAGCTGCAGACATTGGCTCAGCAGGCTATGGCTGATTGTGCAATTCACAAAAATGGAGGTCCAGAGGATGCCAGTAGCAGTAGCACCCCTTCTGTATTTAGAGAGTCTATTCCTGAAGCCTGGATCATTCATGCAAAGCCCAAGGATCATGAAGTTATAAAAATTTACCCAGCTTGGCTGAAGTGAGTGGACCACATGGTCCTACCACATGGTACCGAAGTCAGGGTGGGAGTTGAAACCAGTACTTCCTGAAGACTATTCACTAGATCATGTTTCCCTTCCACTAATTATATTACTGAGGTGTCAAAATGAGGAAGGTCTTTCCTGACCAGGGAATCCAGAGGTCAAAGCAATCTGTTCACAACCAAAATTTGTGAGTTCATGTGGATGTATTTATTTTCCTGGATCCAAATGGAACTGATTGGTTTCTCCACTTAAAACAGTGATAAGTCCAGTGAGGTGCTACTAAATATTTTAAAACCAGCTCTAAAAAAAAAAATACCCATGCAACACACTTTGAGTTTAATTGGCATTAATAACATTTTCTTCATCACTTTCTTAAGCCTAGACAAGTCAGCAAAAATAGTCAAGCTCTGATTTGTAGTATTTGCCAATATCTGATGTATAAATGCTCAGGCTGAAAATTTAACAGCTGCCTCTTATGAACCAGTTTGAGCGGGCTCTAGTATATCCTTGGATGAGACCCTTTGTATTGGGAAATGGGTAGGAATTTGGGAACTCTGCTATCAGCCCCAGTGAGGAACTGGCTCCCCCTCCTCTGACTCTCCATGCATCCCATATTTTATACAGCCTTTGAATGAATCTAGCCCAGAGAGACACCTTCCCTTAACCAAGAGATCTGAAGCAGCCTGCTCAGAAATTTCAGTCATTTAAAATCCTTATTCTTTCCAGGGTTGGAATGGCTTATGTCTCCATCCGAGTGGACAAAAACAGCACTGCTCAGACAGTGATGAAAGAAGTCCTCCCATTGCTGGGGCGACAGGTAAGCATTTAGGCTCTGGCTACTCTAGACCTGGGGGGATATTCCTTTCCAGGCTAATTCTCATGCCCCCCTGTCCTTCAGTTTCTCCTGAAGTAATACTGTTATGTTGGGCACATCAGTCATGCAGTCATTCATCAAACTTTTCTTAAATGCTTAACAACTTCAGGATCATGTGCTCTCAGCTGTGCTGATAGGGGAGAAGGAACACACTAGATCAGAACCAGAAGACCCAATTCTGTCCTAACTGCCAGTTACTAACTCTAGATTTTAGTTTTCTCCTTTCTAAAATAAAGGGCTGGTATAATAACCACTGTGACTGACACAGAATACTTTGAAGTTAGCAAAGCACTTTTTTTTTCCTTTTGAATCTTACAATAAGGGCAAACATGGAAGATATTTCCATTTTTCTTGTGAGGAGAGTGAAGGGTGAGCTTCGTAGAGTAGAGGTTAAGTGACTTGGCCATGGTCACACAACTAGGAAGTGTCATAGGCAGAATCTGAACCCATGACTTACCACGCCAATTCCAGCACTCTACTATTTCATGCCTTCTAAACTCCAGATTCTGCGAAACTGTGTTATAGATTTAAGAAAGACATAATCCTTCCCCTTCCAAGCTCACAGCCCAGTAGGATCATACTTTGACCTAGTCATATTGCAATATCACTGGGTAGAGTATACTGGAAGACAATAACCCAAGACAGCTATTGTGAGTTATGTCCTAATTGGATCCCATTGGGCAGACCCAGAGGATACTTAGTATGGTAGAGAGAGCACTTGAGTTAGAGTCAGAATGATTAGGGTCTGGTTTTAGCCCTGCCCTTTACTATCTCTGTGGCTTTGAGTAAATCCCTTCCCTTCTCAGGGCCTGAGGTTTGTTATCTACAAAAGTAGGATGTTAGACTGATTACACAAGCGTTTTGATCATCTAAGATACTAACAGTCTTCCAGTCCTTTTCTGGGTTTGCGTTCTTCCATTAGGCCTCTCGATTTCTATTTGAGAAATTGAACTATTGGGATGAGTGCTGGAGTATCTATTGGAAACCACCTCATAGACAAGGTATGTTGACTTTGGCAAAAGCTTCATGAAATGTTTTTGTCTGATCCTTGGCAGGCAGAAAGTCTCAAGAATTTCCGGCTTGTGGAGGTGCTCATGGGCAGTAAACAAGGTAAGATGGGGACTGGGGCTGTTGATGAGCCCTGAGATGATAGTATAGACTACAGTCTTAGCTAGCAGCATTGATTTTATTATACCATGCCCCGTAGACCAGGGTCCAGCCCCAACATTCTTCTTGCTGAATTTTTTGTATGATTTGTTACCATGATTCTCTGGGAAGGTGGGGATGGGAAGCAACCTCTGTTGCCACTAGTCCTGAAGAGAATACCAAACCATTTCCTTCTCTGGGCTTGTAGATAAGCAGCAGATAAAAACAGAAGGAGTCCAGGGCTAGGGGCTGATGTTCTCCCAATCAGCACTTATACTTGGAACAGAGTGTGTCAATGCAAAGGAGAGCTGTCCAGACCCTGATTGTGGCAATGCAGTATGGCCTTAGAGAGCCTGGTTTTCTGGGTGGTTTCCCTTGTGTTCCCTGGCGTTCATTGTGCCTCTTAGGAGGTCTTATTTACCTGGCTGTACTATAAGGTGCTCAAGATCTTGGAGTCTGAGATAAAAACTCTTGGTCATAAGGTTGGCAACAGCTATATCATTGACGGTCTTTTCTGGGTCATAGGTGGGCCCAGGCTAGAGATTTAGGAGAAATCACAGCCTCCCTTGAACACCTTCCTAGATCATGAAAATAACTTTCATCAGGATCCCACCCAAACAACATTTAGGCCATTAACTAAGGTTTCAAATCCCAGCTCTGCACTTACTGGCTGTGTGAATTGAGTCATGTCCCTTCCTCTCTGAGGGCCTCAGTTTCCTCCCATGTACATCTCTAAAACCTCTTTGAGCTATCAATTCTATGATCCATGGATTGAATACCTGGCATTGCTGCTTATCACTTGCTTGATGCTAGGCAACAGGTTCCTTTTTCACCTTTGGGTCTTGGCTTTATCATAGCTCAAATGGAGCTGATAATGTTTCCTCTGCCCCCTTTCTGGATTGCTGTGAGAAAAGCAGCTTGTGATGCTGAAAAACTCAGTGGAACAGGCTGCTAAACTGTATGGAAGGATCCCCACAGGCCTTATAGTGTGACTTAGAAAACCCAAATTTAACATCACCTAATAATGCTGTATTATGTTTTTGCTTATTTTGTTAAACATTTCCCAGTTACATTTTAATCTGGTTCAGGCCTCACTCAGGAGTTTTGTGGCCGCAGATTTGACACATCTGCTGTAAACCATATTGGGATCTGCTTTTCTTAATGTCACTGTTATTATTGGCCCATGTTGCCCCAGTGACTCCAGTTCCTCTCAATTCCTTGAATTCAGCAAAACCTTTATTAAGCACCAACTTAGTGCAAAGACTTCGCTGGATGCCGAGGGATTCACAATAGTCTAAGATGACTCTTCCAGCTGGGTCACTAGGTCTCCCTACTACCTGACATTCCGTCACCTTCACTATCTGCCTCTTGAAATTACTGCGTGTTTCTCTGCATCTGCTTTGTACCTGTGTATGTGTTTAGGAATATCACTTTGATATCTGTGTGGAGGATGGTTCAGGGAAAGATGTTGTGTCTATAAATGCAAAGAAATGTGCTTGCATATTGTATGCTGAGGTAGTAAACCTACAGATTGTGGGCAAGTATGATAGAATTTAAGTTCTTCCAAGACAGGAAATGCTTTGTTTTCCAGCCTTGTATCCTTAGCACCCCAGCACCTTGGACTTAGTAGACACTGAATAGGGAGGTGTTTATTGAATTGAAATGAAAACAGTTGCGTTGTGGGCAGAGTGAGTCCACCTCTGCCTTCCCTCCTAAGTCTTTGTCTTCAGGGCTCTCTCTTTGTAGAAACCCCTCTTCCATCTTCTAAACCATGGGTTTTGTACATGTCAAATGACTCATCTTTTAAACTGGGGCCAGATGTGTATAGATGCCCCATAAACCACAATGACTTTGTCAGTAGGAGTATTTCCAAACCCATGAAAAATCAGAGGGTTATTTTAAGCAGAAGTCTGACTATTGTCTCCAGACTCCGTGATCGTTCAACTCCTCTTAATGTCTTTTGAATTCTTTTAGTTCAGCGGATGACACTGACTGATGAGGAATTAATTCTCAGCCGACTTAGAGACATCCGAAAGGTAACTGAATTGTGATTGATGAACTTTCTGTTGTATTTCTTGGGGAATGGACAGTTGTACCAATTGGACTTTGTGCAGAGGTCCAAAGAGAAATTGGGGGTGTGTGGTGAAGTTTTTAATGGTTTTCTTACCAAAAGAAAAAATCTTTTGAGCCCAGAAGGGTCTTAACCTTCAGAACTTCCAGAAGGGCATCTTGCTAACCATGGTACCTGGGAATTATTCTACTTAGAGTTTAATTGAGCAGACATTTAAAGAGCACCTGCGTGTATGCAAGGTATTCCTTCCCTCTTTCATGCTGTGGGATTTGATTTGATTTTTAATAATATTTTTTTCCATTTCCATGTAAAGAGAATCTGTAACATTCCTTTTTCATAAAATTCTGAGTTCCAAATTTTTTCCCTCCTTCCTTTTCATCTCCTCCTCCCTAATAGGGTAAGCAATTTGATACAGATTATATTATGTGCAATCATGTGAAATATTTCCATATTTTGTTGTGAAAGAAGAAACAGTTTGTAAAAAAATTACAGTCTATAAAAGGAAAAAAATTGCTGAGAATTTTAAAGGGAAAGGAGAGGAGAAGTTATTTAAGGTGGTGTTTTTCTTAACCCTTAAAGTTCTATAAGTGATGCTTTCATTCACACACATGCACACAACACACCCACATTCTGCATACCCTTGCATACCTATATATAAATATATACCCATACATATATGTGTGTATGAATATATGCATTACATGTGTATATGTATACTTATGTGTGTGTATAGTATAATAATAAAATCTGTATGGGTGGTATAATAGAGAGAGCCATGGTCTAGTCATCAGGAGACCTGGTTTGGGTCCTGGTTGTTGACTGTAGCTTACTGTGTGACCTTAAGTAATTCATTTTGCTTTTCTGAGCCTTCCTTTCCTCAGCAGGAAAGATCAGATTATATCTTAGGATACCTTCCAACTCCAAGATTCCATGAGTCCGTGGTTCTCTGATCTCTTGTGGGCTGTTCAGAATGCCTCTGATACACCAGACGGTGGGAAGCGTTATGTATGGTTCATAGAACATCAGATCTCAGGCTTCAAAGGGTATCTGGTCTGGCTGCTAAATAAATCATTAATCCTTTCCATAAGGGCTAATCTAGCCAGTTCTTGAAGCCCTCCTACCTGCATGGATGGCCCATTCTCCTTTTAGGAAGATCTCATTGTGGGGAATTTTTTCCTCATGGGGAGCTTAAATCTATATCTCTGTGATCACTACTCATTGGCTCCTATTTTTACCTTTTGGGGCCAGAGGGAACACATCTAATCCTTTTTTCTTTTCTACATGGCAGATGTTAGAAGACAGCTGTTATGTTGTCTTTGAGTCTTCTCTGCTCCAGGCTAAACATCCATAGTTTCTTCACCAGATGCTTGAATGGCCTATTCTGTAGTCCTTACGTTACTCTGACTGTCCTTAAACACCTTCCTAAAATGTGCCCAGAACTGTTTACAGCAATGTAGATGTGGTCTAACCAAGGGAAATAGTTGGGCTAGCCTCTCTACCTCTATTAATACAGCCTAAGACTGAGGGTTTTTGGCTGTCGTGTCACACTGTTCACTCCAGTTAAGTTTTAGTCTACTCACACACACATACACACACACACAACACACACAGACGCACACACGCACACACCCCTTCCTCCTCCAGATCTTTTTCTCCACAAACTATTTTCTAGATGGGCTGCTTCCATCCTGTACTTAGGCAACTGATTTTTTTGAGTCCATGTGTAAGCTTATGATGTAATGAAAAGATTCCTGGATTTGAGGAAAAGAGGATGGTGGCAGGGAGCAACTCCTTTGATCTCCTTGGGCATCATTTTCCTGTCTATAAAATAGAGAGGGATTCAGTGATCCCTCTGAAGCTCATAGTTCTCAGCTCTGACCCAGTTCACATTTATCCCTGTGAAATTTCTTACATTTTGCCCATCATTCTGGTCATTCAAGGTATCACTGGATCCGGTGTTTTGGGAACACTCTCTTGTCCCTCTAACTATGGCAAGCCTTTTGTCCTCTGGGTTCGTCTTCTTTCTCCTCCCCATTTTGCTGTCTCTTCTCCATGTGAGTTCTTCCTCCACTCTCCTGCTTGGTTCTCACATAGAATCACAGGCTGTCAGAGCCAAGAGGGAGCATAGTGATTATATAGTTGAGGCCTCTCCTTACAGGGATGAAGAAACTGGAGCCCAAAAGTAATGCATGTTTTTTCCCAAAATCACAACACAAATTACTGGGTGCGTTAGATTAGAACCCAGATCTCTTGAGTCCTAAGCCAGGTCTTTCCTCCCTGCACTGAACAACTTCCTGGGTTGCTGTCAGATTGACTGCCACACTGAACTGGCGATTTTCTGTGTTCCTGATAATCCTGTTATCATCCCCAAGCCACTCTGGGGTCACTGCCACTTTTCCTTATTTCCAGACTTCCATACGTCAAATGAACCAAACCAGATTTTATGTGGTGGAAAACAGCGATGCCACCGCACAAGTGAACCTATTTGTTGGCGGCCTGCCCCCACAGCTCTCTGCTGAAGAATACACTCATATCCTAAAGGAGGATTTGGCTATCAAAAGTGAGTAAAAAAAAGAAATTCCCCCCTTGCTAATTCCCTTGTCATTTTGATTTCCTTTCTATTTATTGACCATATAAGAATTTTCTGAGCAGCTTTGGATTCGGTCAAAGGGCACCTAGAGGGCCATATGTGTCCTCAAGGCCACAGGTTACCCACCCCTGGATACCAGTTGTTTAAAACTCAGTATAATTTAGGTACAAAAAGCATGTAAAGGACTGTCAGTGGTTAGGAAGGGAAGTTTTTGTTGCCTATCATAGTCAGGGAAGGCTTCCTGCATGAAGCTATTCTTGAGGTAGACCTTGGAGAATTGTAATAACCTTGAGTTATTCTCACCTTTTTGGGGGAGAGGGAGGCAGTGTCCAAAAAAATAGTTTGTGTGGAAAAATGTCCGGGGAGTTTACTCAACAGAGTGAACAGTGTGATATGGCAGCCAAAAAAACTTAATCTTAACCTGCATTGGAAGAGGAAGAACAGTGGCAGGGAAGAAGGCCAGAGTCCCAACTGTTCATTCCCTACCTTGGTTAGCCCAGCACTTGTTAAACTGTTGTGATTCACAGTTTACGAAGTGCTGATAGGGGCTGTGAGTGAAAAAAGTTTAAGAAGCCCTGAGTTAGAACACACGTACAGGACCGCAAATAGTCCTGGGCTAAAATAGAATTCTTGCCTAATTTTTTGGTGGGCATTTCATCAATTTGGTTGGCACTGTCATTGACTCGCTTTGTGGGTTTGGTCAGTACAGCTGATGTTTATAACTGTAACTAAATGGTGGGTGTTTGGAGTCAAAAGTTACAGTCTCTGCCATCAAGGACCCTGCAGTGTAGTTAGGGAGATAAGCCACTGGAACGGCTCATATTCCTTAGTTTCTCAGGTGCCTAATTATCAAGCCAGGCTTCTCTTTTTGTGTTCATACAATGAGCACGTTGAACTAAAAGGTCTCAGCGTCCTTATATCTCTCTGGAATTCCCCAGATCGAGCCCATGTCTTCTTGATCGCTCCCATTAGTCAGCTAATGGGAAGATAAGGGGAATTCACTAAAGGCAGGGTTTGAATTTGTAGGACTCCAGTCTCAAGGGTTTGGGAAAACCATGTGCATGCTGGAAGTTGGAAGAGTTGACTTTTCTTTTTTATTTTTACAGCAAATCTAGTGACAGTAACTCATGTTTACGCAAATCAAGGTAAGGAGAGTGTATTGTATATGCATTACATAGCTTATATGTCTATCTATATCTGTTACGTAGCTTATATGTCTGTTATATAGCTTCTGTCTCTTATGTCTCATGTCAAAAATGTATTTTGTCCATTTTTGAAGAGTATCGATGACATCAGCAGGATGTTGTCTTGACTTGCAAGTGAAGTGGATTTAAATGAAGCAGTGTGTACGTTTTAGTCATCAACCTCACATTGTGTAATTGTCCATCCATCCGTGTGTGTGTGTGTGTGTGTGTGTGTATTTAGTTAATTTATTTTCAGTCTACAACATTCAATTCCACGAGACTTTGAGTTTTAAATTTTCTCCCCCTCTCCCTTCCCCAAGATGGCATGCAATCTGATAAAGACTTTACATACACATTCATATTAAACATATTTCACATTAGTCGTGTTGTAAAGAAGAATTGTAACAAATAGACATTGTATATATTTATAAGGTATGTCATAAAGAACCTTGGATTTGAGGGCCAGAAGGCCCAAGCTAAAATTTAATCTCTTCTGCTTGACAGGGTCACATTAGAAAGTCCCTGTAGCTTTCTGAGTCTCAATATTCTCAGCTGTAAAATGGGGATAGTACTTTTACTCCCTGACTCACAGTTTTGTTGTGAGAATTGAGCAAGATAATATGTAACTTTGCAAATCAAGAAAGCACTATGTAGATGTCAGCTAATGTTCTCTAATGCACGCCCTGGGTGAAATGATGGTTTTGCTAATTCAGGTGATATGTAATCAGTTATGCTTCTTCTCAGCTCCACCTTGAATAATTTATACATCTTTTCTGGCTGGATCTGTCTCCTAGGGAAACAGCATGGATTCAAAGTGGCTGGTAAAAATTATTTGTGATGTTGAATATATTCACTTTCAGATTCATATTTGAAATGTTTCTTATAAAATAGGTATAGAAAATGGAGATGGAGATGCGTGGTTCCAAAGGATGTTGTTGCCACCCTCCAAGTATTTCTGTTAAATATCAATATCTCCTACCCACAATTCCATATAGTGCAGTAATGTGGAAAGTAGAAAAAGCATAGACTGGAAGTCAAGAGACACAGGTTCTAGCCCCAACTCTGTCACTGATTTTCTGTGTGACCTCAGGCAAGTAATATCTCTGTTCTTAGCTTCAGTTCCTTTCTCTGAAAATGGAAATAAGGTTACTTCTAGTCTTGCTGACCGCCTAGGATGTTGTGACAATCAAAGGAGAGAATGGAAAGGATGGAATTCCATAAGTGCTAGGTAGTATTATGAAAACAAAGAGGAAGAGAGAGAGAGAAAATAACATTTTGCAGAGGGACATAGAGTCAGATTTAGAATTAAAAATAACCCTGAGTTAAAGGGCCTGGTTCTCCTGGCCAAGTCACTACTACTTTCTGGGTCTCAGTTTTTTCATTTGTAAAAGGAAGAAAAGGAAGGAGGGAGAGAAGGAAGGAGGGAAGAAGGAAGGAAGGGAGAGAGGGAGCAAGGAAGGAAGGAAAGAAGGTTTTATTACGTACCTATAATGGGTTATCCCTACTTCACTATTGTGGTCACGCAGATAGTAAGTATCTGAGGTCGATTTTCAACTCAGGTCTTCCTGACTCCAGGTCCAGACTCATTTAGCAGACTTGTGAAGCCCTTTGCAGAATAATAATTTTAAATTAATAAAACAAAATACATGGGATTAAAAAGGAAACCAATTATAGTGCAATAGTAGTTATAACAAAGTATTTTTTAAAAAAAAAAAAAGTTCAGAGACTCCAGGTTAAGAATCCCTAGGTTTGATACCCTAGAAGAAGTCCCTCCTGCCTCCAGCATTCTATGATACGAATTTTCTTTGACACTCAGAAATGGAAAGGAGCCCCAGAGGTCTCTGATTCAATCCACCCCTGTGCAGGCATCCTCTCTGCAACATTTCTGACAAGTGAGCATACAGCTACTGCTTACATTTCTAATAGTAAAGAACTTGCTGCCCTCCTGTGGGAGTCCATTCATTCTGCTTTGATTATTAGGAAAATCTTCTTTATAATAGGGTGTCCCCAAAGGCAGTGAAGTTTTAAGCTTTAATAACCTAAATTTTATTATATATTTTAGTTAGTTTCTGTCATATAAATATTATTTATATATTCTAAGCTTTAATAGCTTATATATTGTGTATTAATATTGGTTATATATTATTTTAATATTTAATAGCTCTTAAACTATTAAATATTTTTATATCCCTGAAGTCTCAGTGCAGTTTAAAAGTTTTAATAACTTAAATAGAATTCTATATTAATGATATATGTTATTTCATTTTAACATGTTTACAATATAATATTGTCATATGATAAATATGACATGTAAATATAATACATAAGATAATATAATCTGTATAACATTTAATCACTTTTGATAAGCCATGAAAGCTTAAAATTGCAGTAAAACTTTGAGGATACCCTGTATTGAGTCAATACCTCTTTTCCTATAACTTTCCTTCATTACTCCTAGGCTTACCTTCTGGGACTGAGCCGAAGAAATTTCAAATTCCATTTCTATATGAGAGACTGACCTTCAGATACTTTGAGATAGGTCTTATTTAGCTGAGAACAT
This sequence comes from Bettongia penicillata ogilbyi, assembly GCA_023548195.1. Lineage (NCBI taxonomy): Eukaryota > Metazoa > Chordata > Mammalia > Diprotodontia > Potoroidae > Bettongia > Bettongia penicillata. The sequence continues at coordinate 5,709,993 of JAJHZJ010000177.1, read as the reverse complement.
TGCCCAAGTGACTGTAGCAATTGAGGTCAGAGCTGATGTTAGCACATTTAAGCTATTGGCCATCCAGGTGTGCCAGGCTTCTGCTAGAGTCACTGAATTTTGCTTGAGAGCAGTTCTTAAATAAAACAAAATGAGATTGGGAGGGGGGTTGGAGGAAGCCAATAAAAAGACAGCTCTCATTCTTGCTTCCCATCCCCTTTCCCCTGCCATGTCCCATCCTCACAACCAATGTTTTTTGCTCCCCATTTCCTTCCACTGATTGTTACATGGCGTGATGTCTAGTCCTGTTCTGACTCTGGTCAGTTTCTAGTTTATCAGAGACCCACATGGTGTCCTTTTTGCATGCTCCTTTTGGGGAGATGCTTCTCATATGGAAAATATGACATACTTGTGAGGTTGGGGTAAACAGCTGATGCTCAGAGAGAATTCATAAGATTGACTTAGAGCTGGTAGGGACTTTAACCCAGGATTGAGGGCTTTCATCTGGATCCCTGGAGGGCATATTAATATTGATGAGATCATGGACCCATTGAAGCGTCAATATCACAGGGAACCCAGAACTCATTTAGCTGATTCCCTGTGTTACTGAAGCCAAGACAGAGGAAGATACTCATCCAAAGTCCAGTGGGTGATAGGTAGTAGAGCAGGGTTTTGAACCCAGGTTCAAACTGACTCCAGATTTGCTAAAATGGTTGCATCTCTATGTGTTTTTTTCCTCCAGTGGCAGGCACTATTTGATGCTATTGTATGTAGTAAGACTCCAGAATAAGATTTCCCCCACTTTTCCCTAATTGATTTATGGGTTTCTCGCTGATTTTACTGGAGTCACTAGCTGGACATAAAAGCAAGTTGTTTTTATTTCAGGGGCTGTTGTACTTGACATCTCCTGTTTTTCGGAGGCAGAGAGAATATATATGCTCATTAAGGATACAGTGATCCAGGACAGGCAACTGACTGGAATTGTGATGCCCGAAGTGATGGTAAGCTACCTGGTCCCTTTAGGCCAGGTCCCCTAGAGTTTGTGATTTCCTTCAGGTGACACAGAGAGAAAGCAGAAGAGCTGTAATTTGAACCAAGGTCCTTAGACTCCAGAGCCATTGTTTTTTCTGCTAAAATCCACCATTTAAATCCACTCTTTCTTATGGGAGTGGCCCAACATGAGACAGGAAGGGGGAGGGGAGGGGTCAGAAAGAGGACAGGAAGGGCACCATTTTTGGAAATGATGAACAGGGTCCAAAATTCAGAAAGCTAAGTCATTGGCTAATTATAGTCCAAGTTAATTTAATTATAAATTTAAATAAAAACAAAATGGATGTGAAAAGAACTGTGAAAATTGTGAAGTGGGAGGTGGGGTTATTGATGTCAAAATTCTGCCCAGTGATTGATTAGCCATATCATGGAAGACCCTGGTACCATAGAACCAGGTTCATTTGGGTCAGTTAAAGTGTATTTACTGTTCCCTAGGGTGCACTGTGGGGGACACAGGGATGGGGAAAGCACTGTTGCTTCCTTCTAGAAATCCTAGAATGCTATAGTTGGGGAAGAAACCTTAGAGACCATCCCATCTTAATGCATAGTCTAGTTCAAAAACATACATTGACTCTTGTCTCCTGGAAAATAAAATATAAATTCCTTTGTCTGACTTTTAAGGCCCTTGACAGTCTGGGGTCAACCTCCTTTTCCAGGTTTATTTTGTATTTTTCTTCTTCATTTTATGTATTTTCTACATGAACTCTTCGCTTCCTTCAAGGCTGAGTTCAGGTGCTATTCCTCTAAGAAGTCTTTCCTGATTTCCTGTCTGCAGATGTTCTCTCCTTGTCTCAGATATTCCTAGAGCCATTTGTCCCCCACCATTACAAGCCACCAAGGATTGGATATATGTTGTCTCTCCCCATTCTAATGGAAACTTCTTGAGGGCAGTAGCTGAGCTTTTTTTTTTTTTTTATCTTTTTATCTCCTGTACCTAGCACAATGTCTTTCACGTAGCAGGTGCTTAATAAATAGTTATTTTGAATCTTTTCTTCTGTTACAGAAAAGCAAACTCAGGCCTATAAAGGGAAAGTGATACTCTAAAAGCTATGTAGCAGATTGGAATCCAGACTTCAGGTCTGGGACTCTTTCTTGTATATTGTATTGCATTCCTAGTTATCCCATCTTCTTTTTGAGACAAGATTGTAACAACATAATGAAAAATTAACTCCTCATACACAAACGTATATATGCATACGTGTATGTATATGCTAGAAAAAAAAACTGCTGCAAAGAGTAGTGGCTGTGAATTAAGATCCAAGGGCTGGGGTGGTCAGGGAGGTCTTCTTGGAGGAGGTGAGATCTTGTCCTAGGTCTTGAAGGGGAGAAAAAAGAAGTTAACTCTTCTGGAATAGAGGGAGATTATGAGCAAGGGCTCAAGGTTATGAATGAATCTCCTGTGTTAATAGAATAAGAGGCTGCAGAGACATAACACGAATGTGACTTGGAGTTGAGAGACCTTCTTGGACCCTCATTAAATGTGTAAACACTGCCTGCTGGATGTTAGTCTGTTTTGTAATGAATTGTCCTGTTTCTGCCATGCTCCATTCCCTGGCCCTGTCCTCATAGCCTTGAAAAGGGGCACCAGCCAACTGCATCTGGGTACCTTTGTAACTGGCCAACAGGTGGCGCTTCTGAGCTAATAAAATTGAGCTTGCCTTCAGCCTCCCCAGAAGGTGGAGGAAAACTGTCTGCATAGATCCACCAAGCTAAGTAGCAAGAGATGTTCAGTAAATTCACTACAGAAAAAATCCAGCAAGAAAAGGGACAGCATGAGATGTCTATAGACCTACATATGAAACAAACAAGATGAACTAGAGATCTTATGCAAGGAAACCAAATTTGACATTATGAATATCAGAGGGATTAACCTTTTCAGTTGGAAGCATGTACCTCATTCAAAAGCAATAGTTTCTGTAAAAGAGGATTTGAGTGGGTGACTGCATATAAAGAAGACCTACATACGTGTGTGTGTGTGTGTGTGTGTATGTTTGCGTATGTGTGTGTAAATCCAGGAACTAGAACAGGAAGCATGGTGGAGAGCGTTGGGGTGAAAGTCACTAGCACTAGAAATAGAAGCGGTATTGTCATTAGTAAACCACAGAGCGCCTGCACAGAATGAGGAAATAGTTGAATTCAGGAAAGAGATGATAAATTTAGCACAGAAGTGTTTTAGCTGGAACGGATGGAGGACTTCAGTTATCCAGTCTTGCTATCACTTTCTCTGCTCAAAGCAAAGAATATCTTTCCTAATATATTAGTTTGTTACAATAATAATAACTTTAGCCTTCAAAAGGAGGAGGAACTAGTGAGGAGATCTACTACTCTGGACCTAAATTTTCAGCAACAAGGGAAAACTGGTTGCTGGAGTAGAAACAACGGGAGTCTTGAGGAAAAGTTATCATTTCTTCTTAGTGTTTGTGATAGAAAAAGAGAGGCAAGCTGGGCATGATCTGATAGGCACACTGGATTTTTGGAGAGCAAGTGTCAAAGGGTCCACGCAGAGGAGAGTAAGTGAAATACTGAAGGCACAAAATTTTATTGAGGATGTAAAGAGGGAGATCATGTGGATGCATAGGAAACTTATTGACCCGCTTAGGTTAGAAAAGACATGTACAGAAAGACTCAAGGGCAGGTAAATGTTCCATGAATACAAAAACATGGTACAGTCTTTCAGATTTAATGTCTGGAGCACTGATTCTCAAAATGAGCTGAGAGTGGCAAGGAAAGCTAAGAACAGCAAAGAAGGTTGGGGCTTTTTAAAAGTTTTGTTATGGAAAAAAGGATCAAAGCAAGGAAAGAATCATTGTTCAGAGTGGATGGAGAGAAAGTAGAGCTGCTGAACTGTATGTAAGAAGATGATCTTTGAATTTGAAAGAGTGGAACAAAGGCTAATGGGAAATTGATGCCCAAAATGTACCTGGAGAAAGTAAGAAAACCCCAATTTCTTTTCAATCAGTCAACAAACGTTTGTTAAGTACTTATTACAGGCCAAACACTATGCTAAGTGAGGAGAATACAGAGGCAAAAGGGAATGATGAATTAAAAATATGAAGCACAGAAAAACTACATATCAGGGCATTGAAAGAAATGGCAAGTGTCATTGTAGATTGTGGCTTTTAGTAGACCGTGACCTCAATGAGTCTACTGAGTGATACAGCAGACTAAAAAGCCTCTCTGAAAAAGTGGAGACAAAGAGATTTTCAGGAAAGGGAAGAGGGTGGAATCAGCAAAGTAGAGACAAAGAAGCTTAACTTTAATTTCTGGCAAACTTCTAGAATTAAAGAGCTAATTATTGAACCCCTAGAAAAGGAAGTGGTGATCTAAGAAGCAGCAGGATTCATTAAAAACAGATAATTCTTTTCCCTTTTTGGCAGGGTTAGTAGACTCATCGATCAAGGCAGGGGAATTCCACAAATTAGGTTACCTAGATTTTAGCCAAGTATCTAATTAAATTTCTTCTGCTGTCCTTTTGGAGAAGATGGAGACATATAAGCTAGATAATGCTATTGGATGGATTTGGAACTGTTTAAATGTCTGGGCCTTAAGAAATGTGGCTCATTGTCAGCTAGGAAGTCTCTAGTAGAATGCTCCATAGATCTGTTAAAGGTCTCTTTGCTGTTAAACAAGTCTATTAATAATTTGCTTGGTATTTGGGGAGGCCATTGTTGCACTGTATTCTTCTCTGCTTTGTCATTGCGGAGAGTGTTGTGTTCAGTGCTGGACATCACATTTTAAGAAGCACATTGACTCTCCAAAGGAGGGTGACCTTCTCTGTTGAAATTGTGCCACACATGCTTGGCTGAAGCATCAGGATTCAGCATGGAGGGAAGAAACGATGTGGTGGGAGAGGTGGGGTGAAAGGATAGAAGATATGAGTTGTCTCTAAGAATTTCTTTCAAAGGTCCATGTATGAAAGAGAGATTTGACCTTTTTTTTGTATGGAAATAGAGGGACAGAACTAGAGACAGTGAATGCAAGTGGTAAAGAGGTAGGTTTAGATTTGATCTAAGAGACGCTTATTAATAAGAGCTGTTCAAAAGTGGGGTGGGCTTCTCCAGGAAGTAGTTGGTTCCCCCTCTGCAGAGGTCTTCAAGCAAAGACTGGGTAGCCACCTCTTTGGGTGGGTGTTAGAGGGAGTTCTTAAACTCGACAACTGCTGAGATTCGATTTCCCTCGTTGCAGCTCTGAGACTTAGCAGTGAGGGCTTCAAGGCAGAGGTGGAAGTTGAGCTGGACCATGAAGGATAGGCAAGAGAGGCGGACTGGAAATGGAAAGTTATTGTAATTAACACTAATAGCTCCCCTTTGTGTAGGGTTGGCTTTTTAAAAATTAATTTGTTTTCAGTTTTCTACAGTCACTCCCTGCTCCCTCCACTGAGATGGCATGTAATCTTATATAGGTTTGTAGGGTTCACTTTTAGGCAGCACTTTCTTCATAACAGTACTGTGGGGTGGGCACAGTGATGGACTTGGAGTCAGAAAAACCCAAGTTCAAATCCTACCTCAGACACTTATTAGTTGTGTGACCTTGGGCAAATAAATCATTTAACCTTTTCTGCCTCAGTTTCCTCATTGGAGACAATAATAACACCTACCCCAGCTGGGGTTGTTGTGAGGATGAAATTAGATAACATTCGTAAAGAGTTTTGCAGATCTTTATCTTGTTTAAATGCCAGTTTCTTGTTAACTTTATCATCTTCATTTACAAGTGAAGATACTCAGACTGGAAGAGATAGTCAGAAATTTGGGAGCTGGTACTCATGCTCGAGTCTTCTGACTGATTTCAGTTCATATTCTTGTATGCTACTACCTCTCCATTCCGGACAGGAGGAACAGTGTGAATGAAGGTGCAGAGTGAGATTGCATATGATCTCTACAAGAGTATGTGGATGGTCTGTTGCTGGGGAGTTTCCCCACTGACATTGGCCCCATTTCACTTATCTCTCGTCCCTGGCTAGGACTAAGGAGAGAAGTCTGTTGGGACATTAGAACCTGAGGCAGCCCCTGCTCATGGTGGGTACAATTCAAGGGAACCTCATTAGAGTCTCTTCCCCAGCCAGATGCCTTTTTCTGATTATTTCAAGCGTTTTCAACATTTGTACATCTCAAGACACTTTTCCATTCATTATCTCACGTAAATCAAATCATTTGGCATTTTTTTCAAGTACTTACTATGTGTGAGGCACTGTACCAAGTGTTGGGGATACAAAGAAAGGCAAAAAAAAAAATCCCTACACATGTAACCTGTATAATACTGAGAGGAAGAAGGTCAGGCATGGGTGATTGTTGCCATTTTGCAGATGAAAACCTTAGCTGCAAAGACCTCAAGCAATGACTGAGAGGTAGTGAGAGGATTAGAAGACCTTGGCATTGAGGATCATTTGAAGGAACTGGGAGTGTTTAACTCGGAAGAGACTTGCAGAAAGGAGGATACAATCTAACTATTTTAAAAGTTGTCACATGAAGGGTGGCTCGTACTTAGAGGACAGAACCAGCACCAGTGGGTGGACACTATGGGGAAGTAGGTTTTGACCCAATATGTAAGAATTACTACAGTGCTTTTACATCTATTTTCTTGGATTAATTTACCCAGAGAGAAACTTCAGTAACATAGACTGCTTTACAGGTGAGAAACATTGTTTTAAGGCGTTCAGGAAGTCTCTGGTCAGCCTTCAGGGACTCTGTTTCTCAGAGAGGGATCTTCTAGGAGCAATTTACAAAGATTTCTGTTTGTATGTTATCAGACCTAAGTGCTGCCCTTGGAAGTCCCCATTCCTGTCCTTTTCTCCCCTTAAGTCACACATTAATCCATGTTTCCATAAAATTTTACTTTCTACAAATCAGTTTTAGTGAAGGTAATTTTATCCCCATTTTACAGATGAGGAAACTGAGGGAATGTGACTGTCCCATGGTCACATGGTAAGGAGTAGAACCAGAACTGGAACCCAGGTTTCTTTACTTCCCATTCCAGGACAACACATTGCTTCTCACACTGAGCTTTAGTCCTTTAAATTTATACCCCTTTAAGCAGCAGTGAGAAGTCAAATATGCCAAAGTTTTGTTCTTTTCTGGTTTGTTTGTTTTCATGTCAGCCGCTTTTCCAAGATTAAAAAGGTAAGTTGTAACTACCTGGCCATTCCCTGACCATGTAGTGATGAGCTTCTTTATTAGTTCCACTGCGTGTTTAGTTTAGAGTAGATGTGTGTTTGAGAGCAACCCTCTTCCTCCTGCTCTGTGCAGTGTACTGTGTAAGATAGAAGATGCCGAAATTCTCTCGTGTTGTTCTGTTTATGATCCTGGCCAAGCCCGTTTCATCCAGTTCCAGGTATCGTCTTGTCTGTTTTGTGTCCCAGTAAAAACCAGAGGTCCACCTGAGGCATTAAGGGAAGGCTGAGGTGTGAAAGTTGGTAACCCTGAAGGGCTCCTTGCCTTAAAGCTACATTACGCAAATTAATAACATCCTCATTATATGTCATCAGAAATTCATTTTCCAGTTCGTTTCCATCCTGTGAGCTTGATGTTTTAGATCAAGTTATGATGGGATCTTGGCCATCTGCTTTCTTTTACAGAAGAGGAAACTGAGGTCCAGAGGCTGGAGGTAATGACCAAAGTTACATAGATCATAGAAGAGCCAGGGATTGATCCCAGGTTTTTTGATTTTACCTTCAGTGACCTTTTCACTGAATCACAATATTCTAGAGCAGGAAAATAAAAGTGTTTAAAAATAATAAGCCATATGATTAGAAATTGTGTGTGTGTGTGCGCATGTGTGTGCGTATGCAGACACTAAAGAATGGGTTGGATGCCTGAATTTAATTAATTATGCTTCATGTTAATCACACCACTTCAAGAACTCTCCTTCCAGCCTCCATGTTGTGAGTCCATTCTCTGCAGCCCTTGTATTTTCAGCAAAATGGGAGAGGGATCCAAGCCATTTTGCTACTTCCTCCCTTATCCTTCAGTTTCCCAAAAGAGGATGAAAGGAATATCTCAGCCATCCATAGAAGGTGCCTGAGAGCCTTGTTTCTACTCTGGAAGTGTGTTGGGCTTCTTAACGTTTACTGCAGATGATCCTGGGAACCTTGGCTGCACCCCATGATTGCCTTTGTACAGCTACACTGCTCATTCTTTCTTGACCCTTAGTTGTTTGACCTTTACACAGCTTCTACTGAGAGTGGGCTAACACTGCAGTGGGCTTCCTGAGCTGCTGCTGCAGGTAAATACCTTTCTCTGCAAAGCCTTGTTAAGGGGAGATCAAGCCAAAACTCCAGGTTCCTTTGAAATTTCTTCTCCCACATTCCTCTGCCAGTTTCTTCTTCCTTCCCTGCTTGTTCTCCCCTCCAACTTAGAAGTTTCTCATGTGCTTTCTTCCCACATGATTTCTTAGGTGAAAAGAAACCAGAATTTGGGGATTAGAGTTTCCAAAGAGATCCCAATTAGAGATGTGGTTATAGTCCTGACTTCTAAATTAACTGTTGGTATGCTGAGTTCCAGGTCCTTGTTCAATGACCACATATTGGACTTAACTTCTAATGAAATTGAATTATAGTGATTTTGACATTCTTGCTATAAACAAAACCAAAAAACCCCCAAAGGATATGTCGGCCAAATGGAAGGCTGGCTCACAGGTGACCTGGGAAAAGCAAATTAAAGAATTGGTTGAGTTGCTTTCTTAGTGTGTCCAAAGGCAACAAGAAACATCATTTTATGGAATCTTGGGTTGTGCCCCTTATTTGGGACCACAGAAGATAACAGCTTATACACATCTGTTACAAAATATAATGAGGTAGAGAAATTCTGTGAAGAATTTCATAAGACCCTCCAAATTTAATTTTCTATTTTTATATTTAGGTACTGCAAGGCAAAAGTGAGAAGATGGCAAAAAGTATGTTAGAAAACATGGTTTGCGAATAGCAAATAAGAAAGACCAAATTCTTATACAGGTGCCTGTATATGTGTGTATATACATACATATACACATACATATGTAATTATTTGTATATATAATTATGTATATATAATATTTATATGTACTTAAATTAGATGTGTTATTATATGTGTATAAGGTATTTATATTTATACACGTATATACACACACGTATGTGTATGTAGGTACATAGGAATGAGGCACCTGTATAAACATTTGGGCTCTTTTATTTTTTACTCAAGCCATATTTTCCAGTATACCTTTTGCCATCTTCTCCCACACCCACCTTTGCGTTGCAGTACCCAACTGTTAAAGTAAATGTTAATTAAATTTGGAAGGCTATATTTTACATACATACATACATGCATACACACAAACACTTTTTTGTTATTGGTCAGTCCTGTCCAACTTTCCATGATCCCATTTTGGGGTTTTCTTGACAAAGCTGTTGGAGTGGTTTGTCCCTTCCTATTCCAGATCATTTTACAGATGAAGAATTAAGGCAAATAGAGTTCAATGATTGCCCAGGGTCACACCGCTATTAAGTGTCTGAGGTGTGATTTGAACTCGAGAAGATGAATTTTCCTGATTCCAAGCCTGCATTATGTGTGTGTGTGTGCTTGCATGTACACATATATGTGTATGTGTGTGTATATATATGTGTGTGTATGTATGTACATAGTTTTGTGAGTATATTTTTCAAGAATGTAAGGCTTGAAATAATATTGCAAAAAATTAAATTGATTATATCCCAAGAAAAAATAACTGGTTACTGATTTTGTAATCATTTTCAGACCAGCAGTGTACAGTCAGATTACTGACTGCAAATGTAAAAGTCATTCTCAAATTAGAAGAAAGAAGATATGACATGATGGAAAATGCTATCCATACCCATAGAAAGAAATATGGAGTCTGAATACAGATTGAAGCATATCATTTGTTCTCTTTTTTGTTTACTTTAGTTTTTTTCTTTCTCATGGTTTCTCCCATTTATTCTAATTCCTCTGTACAACATGACTAATGTGAAAATCTGTTTACTAAGAATGTATGTGTACAGCCTATATCGATTGCATGCTGTATTTGGGGATAGAGAGGGGAGGGAGGCAGAGAAAATTTAAAACTTATGGAAGTGAATGTTGAAAACTCAAAATAAATTAAATATGGCAAACAGTTGAAGCAATTCCACTGACACTTTTAACAACAAAAGATGGAAAACGGTTAAAAGAAAAGTCCTAGACTGTCACCATTTTCTAAGGTATTTTAACCAATGTTAATCAATCACCTCAATAAGGAGAGAAAAAAAAATCTTCAAATTTACTCTACCAGAAAATGCTAGATCTGGTTGCCATGTGGACAGATAGGACAGCCAAGGTCTGAGCCAGTAGAGAATATAAACATGTTTGTAACAGGGCAGCTCGGTGGTGCAGTAGATAGAGTGCCAGGAAGTCAGGAAGACTCCTTCCTGACTTCAAATTTTACCTCAGGTGCTTTTAAGCTGTGTGACCCTGGGCAAGTCATTTAACCCTGTTTGCCTTAGTTTCCTCATCTATAAAAAGAGCTGAAAAAGGAAATGGCAAACCATTCTAGTATCCCTGTCAGGGTCACAAGTAGTTGGACACAACTGGAAAAAACAACTGAACAACAAAACTTTTTTGTAAAATGGTTTAGAAGTTGGGAGAAAATTATCTATAGTAGTATTTCAAAAAGGAGTATAAGAAAAGAAACCAAGTTTACAGAAAACTTGGCAAGAAACCCAATGAAGTCACATTATGCCAAAGGAATTTATAGATCAAACTGGAAGAAATACCATAGACAGGCAGAAGAGCCAGACAGCTGGTCTCTCAGTATGTAGAAATCTTAGACAGATGCTGCAACAGACAATGAGTAAGAATTTTAAAAACAAAATAGTCCCTCCCTTAAGGAACCCTACAATCCACTGAGGATGGGGAGATGCAATGCATATACATTTAAGTCAATGCAAGGTCATTTTGAGGAAGGAGATAGAAATTAGCTGGTGTAGGGGTGGGGGGACCAGGGAAAGGTTCCTGAAGAAGGTAGTACTAGATATGAGCCTTGAAATAATAGGTGCTCTTAATAGTGACTGAATGATAAAGCAAAGGTTGAATTCCCACTAATCTGAATATAGGCAGTATTCTTCCCCACAAAATTAGCTTGTAAAAATCTGAGTGCAAACTAAAAATTAATGTTATTTTTCAGTGTATGCCAATATGGGTTTTTATTCCTTTCAAAGATATCTTATTTTAGGAACATAGCTTTTTCTTTTTTTGGCCCAATATGACATGCTCTGCACCCAAAAAAAGTTTAAAATAAAAATTTTTTGTCATCTTGAGGCATAATAAAAATTCAGTCATGCAGAACTCATTTTTCCCTGGAGATACCATATAAATGAGATATAGTGATGCATGGATCAGTGTCACCCTAGAGGGAAAGTTTGTAGTAGAGTGCCCTAAGGACCTGTCTTTCTGCTATGCACTGCCTTAATCATCAACCTTGATGAAGCTATAGATGGATGGCATGCTTTCCATGCTAACCATATTAATAGATAATATAAATCTATTGATGGTTGACAGAGAATCCATATCCAAAAATATCTGTATCTTGTGGACTGCAAATTCAGTCCGAGTCAATAGTCAAGAAAGCCAGTGTGTTTGAGGTTGCATTAATAGAAATAGAGACCATGTAGTCATATTGTACTGTCCTTGCCTGATCACATCTAGAATACAGTTCCCAGCATCACAGGACATTGATCAATTAGAACACATTCGTAGGAGGGTGGCAAAGACCGGAAGGGGATTAGAGACCAAACTATATCGATAGTGGTTGAAATAACTAGAGATGCTTAGTCTGAAGAAGAGGCAGTTTGGAGACGTGTCTTGCTAGACATGATAGTATCTTCATATACAAGTCGGTTAGTTCTACTTGGACGCAGGAGATGAGGGAGCAGTGGGGGGTGGGGAGAATAGTTACCTGTATGATTGGTTAATTTAAGGAAAACTTTCTAACACCGCTGTCCCAAAGTGAAATGAGCAATATCAGCAGGTAGCAGGTTCCCTGTCTCTTGGAATGAGATTTTAGCTCGAGACTAGATGATATGTGCTAGGCATGTTATAGAGAAGATTTCTACTCGGGAATGGGTCACACTAAACGACTCTTCTGATTTTGCTCTTCGTTGACCTCTGAGAAACTGTGAGTCTATATTATTGTGATCATTGGAGCCAAATCTGTCTTAGGTGAAGGATGTTTCTCCTGAAGGTTGGATGGGTGGAGTTCCTACTGCAACCTCTTTTTTCAAGAAAAGGAAAAACTTTCAAAGAATCGGAGCCATCCATCGAGCCATCTGCCTTTGACACGTCTCAGCTTTCTCATTTTGACCTCTTCTGTGTGTTTCATCATTTCCTGACTGTATTGTGTATCTTCTAATTTTTCTATTTCCATAACATCTTATTTCCCTACTGGGTTGCAAGCTCTTTTGAGAGCAGAGTCAGTGTATCATATTTCATCTCTATATCCCCAGAATCTAGCATATTGCTTTGCATAAAACAGACATTTTAATAAATGTTTATTGAATTAAATTGGGTTGGATGAAAGGGTTTGATTAAGTAATTAGTTCCCTGGCACTGGAAGTATTCAAGAAGAAAATGATTAACACTTGTTGGGATATCCTAGAAGGAGAGTTTGTTCATCATCCATTTGAGGGCTATTCTAGATGGTCCAATGGATTTCTTCCTGCTGAGATTCTGTTTAAAAAACAAAACTTTCTAGAATATCTAAATTTAATGAATGTGATATACTTTTTCCCTACTGACTCCAGGGGCTATTAATTCTAAACACCAGTTTTTATTCTTCAGGATTACAGATAAGGGAAGATTTAAGAAAGACTGAGTTGGATGCGGACTGAGCCCATGATGCACCCTAGAAATTGCTTTTCTAAGTCTCTGATAAGAGTTTGTTTTTCTATTACTTCTCTAAAAATTTAAGTCAGATGCTGGGTCCATGTAATTTGGGCTTTGGGGTTAGAATCTTGGTTAATCTCAGATTTAATAACAATAATCACTTTTTTAACATTTTGAGCTTTATGAAACCCTTTCCTCACCACAGTTTTGGGAGGAGGAAGGAAAGGTAAGAATATCCTCTCCATTTTTTAGAAGAGAAAGCAGAGAATTGACATGATTCACAAACTGCTAACCTTCAGTTCTTCTAAATGAGATAGAACCCAGGTGTTCTAGCTCCCAGACTACTGCCTGTCTCCTCTAACACTGTTTTACTTTGACCTAATTAGCCCAGCCTCAGGTTCTAGTACAAGGTGGTTGGGGGAACAGAGTTACCAGTAAGGGAAGAGCAGAGCCTTTTCTCTGATCCCTTCAAGCTGACTTAGCCAGCTCCAGTTTGGTGGAGTCATTAAAGACGTGGGAGTACAAAAGGCTTCATTTATATGGTTTCTTCTCTTTGAGTGAACCCCAACCATCCCATGCTCCAGGATTCCTCTGAGGTATCCCCGTGGGAATGGCATTATAGTTTAAAGGAAAGAGTGTTTTGGATTTGATGTCAGGTGACCTGGGTTCCTGTTTGCCTTTTTCTAAGTGTGTGACCTTACACAATTTACTTCCTTTCCATGAGCCTCGGTTTTCTTCTCTGTAAGATGGGGCTGATCACACTTGTACTGACTACCCTATATAGGAATAGTTGTGAAGTAGTAGTATGTATAATTCTTCCTTTAGGGTTGTTGTGAGAAGTCTATGTTGTAGAACAATCTTGGTTCTGGAAAGCTAGCTAGAGGTCACATAGTCCAAACTCATCATTTTATGCATAAGGATTCTGAGTTCTAGAGAGGTAGTGTGGCTTGGCCAACATCACACAGGTAGGAAAATGCAGAACCAAGATTTGGAAGCTGGTTCTTGGAGTCCAAATCCAGGGTTTTCCCACTTTCCTATGCTGACTTTGGTCACTTAACGCGCTCTCCATGTCTCACTTTCCTCAGTTTTAAAATGGGGATGCTAATATTTGCACTCCCTGCCTCCCAGGGAGGAAGGAGCTTCATAAACTTTACAATTCTTTAGAAATGGGAATCATTGTTATTACCGTAGTACTTCTGTGATTGCTCCTTGATCACTACCACTGGTCAGTGTGTGCGCTAATTATGTGCCAGGCCGAAGCACTGGGGTTGCAAAAAAGGCAAAAGACTGTCTAATGGGCAGACAGTTGCTCAATCCTAGGTCAAAGTGTCCTGGGATCTGAATGAAGGAACCCTAATGAGCTAGAATCAGGTTTGGGAATTTCCCAAGGAGGGGCTGTCTGCCATTGGTTAAAGCCTCAGGTAAAACCCATCCATCACTCCTGAGATGAATGGACAAGTCTTACCTGAAATGGTGTTGGCAGCCTGGGCACAAATATTCCTGTTTGTTTCACCTCCCTTCACAGTACCTATTCATTCTACATAGGGAAAATGGAAGTCTGGAGATGGTACCAAACCTTCATATTATGTGGCAGGAAATGGAAGCCTGAAGGTGGGAAGTAATTCACTTGAGGTCACATCATAGCTTAGCTCAAAACTGACCAGAACCCAGGTGTCCTCACTCCCACTCAAAGGACCTTTCTGTGTCTAGTGCTGCTCCCAAAAATTGTCCAGATTTTTATAATCCAACAGTTTAACTTAATCTAATTAACTAATATATTAATCGATCTAATTGTGGGAATCATAATTATATAATATAGGACTTAAAGAAACTTCAGTGATCTTGTATTCCAATATGTCCTTTTTAAAGAGGTAGAAAACTATGGCCCAGGGAGTGGCATGGTTTGTCCAAGCTCACATCAAGTCAAAGCAAATGCTTACACTTTCTGGTCATAAAGTAAAGCTGTTTGGGATTGAGGGGGTATAAGCATAGAGTTGGAAGAGAACTCTGATGTCATCTAGTTCAGCCCTCTTTTTGTTTAGACGGAAGGAAGGAATAAGCATTAATATAACGCCTGCCATATTCCAGGCATTGTGCTAAGCACTTTTTACAAATATTATCTCATTCGATCCCCACAACAACCCTGGAAGGTTGGTGCTATTATTATCCCTATTGTACAATTGAGGGAACTGAGGCAGACAGGTTAAGTGAATTACTCAGTGTCATAGAGGGAGTATTTGAGTCTGCATTTGACTGCAGGCCCAGTACCTTATTCCCTGCACCACCAGCTATCTTCAGAGGGGAAGCAGTAACCCAGTCTAGGGGGGTGGTGTTTAGGGCTGGGATAGGGAGATGTTGTTTGAGTTGATGTAGATATTATTTGGGTAGAAGGGGATGAGTGTTTGAAGTGAGCAAGTCAGGTCAACAAGCATTTATTTATTAAACCTTACTATATGCCAGCATCGTGCTAAGCAAAAAAAGAGATTCTCCCTACCCTCAAGGAGCTTATATTCTCATGGGAGAAAATAACACATGGAAGGGAGTTGAAAAGAGGAATGGATAATAAGCAACTCTGATCAAGATTGACACCTTGGACTGATCTGACCCCCAGGGTCATGTCCTTGACACTTGGGAGAATAGCCTGAGCCTCCTGGGGTCCCATTCACCCTTTAGGGCTTTACACCATGATAGTGAAAAGAACATTAAAGTTAGAAGGCCTGGGTCCCAGTCTTTTTTCTGCCACTAACAGGTCTTGTTTCCCATCTGAAAAGCAATCATCCAGATGGGTTGACTCAGGAAAGACAGATTGAGTCGAGTTGCATGGAATGGATGGGAGTCCCACTGAAGTCAGCCAATTTACCCATGGCTCACAGTATTGCTATTTTCATAACATGGCCTTTCTGTATTTATCAGCACACGAAGCTGCCCTCAGACTGCTGCCCACTCCTTGTGTTTGTGAACCCGAAAAGTGGAGGGCTGAAAGGCCGGGACCTGCTCTGTAGCTTCAGGAAACTGCTGAATCCCCACCAGGTTTTTGAGCTCACCAATGGAGGCCCTTTCCCCGGGTAGGTTGCCACTGAGCTGTAAGTAACATCCTGGAGAGATGTCCTTAACTTCTCCACACCCCCTCTCCCTGCTCCTACTTCCCATGCAACCAGTAAATTCTACCTTGGACAAACAAGTTAAGTGTTCAAGGAACAGAGTTGGCCTTGTTGTGGGGGTGGGAGGGCAGTAACTATTAGTGACCATTAGTAAACAGATTCCTCTGACCTTGAATTTCCCTCCAGGAAACAGACATACAGCACAGCTGGTCCTTTGATAGCCCACCCACCCTTGGGATTAGGGCAATAAGTAGGATTGAAGTGTTTAGTAAAAAAACCCAAACAGATCAATGAAGATCTGTAAATTGTTAGGTTGGAGAGGGATTGCAGACATCATCTAATTCAATTCCCTCATTTCATGGCTTAGAAAATTGTGGTCCAGGGAAGGGACAGTGACTTCCCCAGGGTGATACAGGCAACTAGTGCTAGGAGGGATTTGAACTCAGATCTCCTTACTGCTAGTCCAGTGCTTGCTCCCCTAACATTTAAACTGCTTGCTGGCTAGTTATTCTTTGCTGGTAGAAAGGTACTGAGACTAATGTCAGGATCCATATTTAGATGGCCTTCCCTTAGTGGACCATCTCCAAGGATTCAGTCCTTATTCTCCAGGTGCTCAAGCTTTTTTACTCAGGGGCAGCATTGTGGAGCGCTGGGCCTGACTTGTTCCAATACAGCCTCAAACATTTATTAACTGTGTGATCCTGGGTAAGTCACTTAACTTCTGCTTGACTCAGTTTCCATATCTGTAAAGTGAGATAATAATATCACCTGCTTCCTACAGTTGTTGTAATGGTCAAATGAGGTAATATTTATGAAGCTTTTTACAAATCTTAGAGGGATATAGAAATGCTATTTATAATGGTATAGTTGAAAGGGCACTAGATTTAGTCAGGAGAGACCTGACTCATCTCCATGCATCTTTTAAATGTGTGTGGCATTAAATGTGTGACACTTGGAAGAATAGCACTGGGCCATACCTGAGCCTCCTGGTGTCCCATTCACCCTTTAGGGCTTTATACCATGATAGTGAAAAGAACATTAAAGTTAGAAGGCCTGGGTCCCAGTCCTCTTTCTGCCACTAGCAGGTCTTGTTTCTCAACTGAAAAGCAATCATCCAGATGGGTTGACTCAGGAAAGATCATAGGCCACTCATTTAACTGCTGAGCCTCGGTTGTATCAACTATTAAATGGGCATAATGACACCTAACTCATGGTGTTGTGGTCAGTCTCAGATGATTTATATAAGGGTGCCAAACCTTAGGGTGCTATGTGAATATCAGCTATTATTATTTCTCAAGCCCTAGTCTCTGGGTACTCAGTTTAATTCAGTTCAATTAAGTATTTGTTAAGTGCATACTCCATGCAAAGACCCTGTGGGCTAGACTTCAGGGATAAAAAGTTTTTTAAAATGACAGTCCCTGCCCTCAAACCAAATAGTAAGCACTTATAAATGCTTTCCCACCAATTAATTAATTAAGGTAGCTAGGTGGTGTAGGATGGGCCTAGAGTCAGGTAAACTTGAGTTCCTATCTGCCCTCAGATACTTATTAGCTATGACCCTGGACAGGTCACTTAACTTCTGTTTACCTCAGTTTCCTTATCTGTAAAATAGGGATGACAATAGCACCTAAAATCCTAGGGCTTTTGTAAGGATCAAGCGCAATACTAATGTTAAAATGTTTAGCACAGTGCATGGTAGGCACCATGTAAATGTTAGTTATTACTATCATTCATTCATTCATTCATTCATTCATTCATGGAGCTTATTCTCAGCCCTTACTCTTGAGGTATTTCAGACATGACAGATGCTGACCATGTTGTTCTCCAGATTGTCATTTTGGAATCTAAACACATACTCTTTATCCAGTGCATTCAGCTAGTATTTATTGAGCCCCTGTTGTGTATCTAGTCCTAGCCTGAGAAATGGATCTCCTTCCTAAGACTCGTGGGATAGAAACAATACCGAATGTATGTGGTTCTTCTGTCTAGCTTTGCTGGCATAGCTGTGTCTGGCCATGCTGTCTGTGAGATCCCCACTGAGTGCTTGCCTTTTCCATCAACAGCAGAGCATAGTGTCTGTTGCCTTCTGGCCTCCCTAGGGTAGGACCTCTGTGTTTAAGGATGTGAAAGTGGCAGTCACTTTCCTAGCATCAGTCCATCACCTTTGACCCACCAATGGCGGCATAGTGTTCCTGTCTCTGCCCAATCCCTCCGTCATGGACCACTGCCATCTTTTGTCACCTTTGCCCATTTGCTGGATATGATGTCAAACATTAGAGTTATTTGGATATGCGTTTCTCTTATTGTTTGTGATTAGCCTTTCATAAAGTCATTCATAGCTTCATACACATTTGAACAAATCCTGGTAGAGAGCAGTTTTGGCTATTTTTTTTTATAGGGAAGAGAGGATGGAGGTAGTTGAATTCTCTTTTTAATTCCTTTGGCCATTATTTCCATAATTTTTAAAAGTGGCAAGCATCTTCCCTCGCAGTTACTAGAAGTGGCATGCATTCAGGCCTAATCTAGCTTTTTTACTCTGTTTAGTGGGCTAGCCCCCCTTCCTCCTTCCTAAGAATCTGTTTGGTCCCCTTTATTTGGTTTAAGAGAGTAAATATCAGGTAGATACAAATTGGTTGCCTCTAGAATGTAGAGGTCTTTGAGTTGCCTTCTCTGGCTAGCATTCTTATTGCTAGCCCCAGGATCTGAACCTAGGTTGGTCCGTAGCCTAAAGAAGAGGGGAGGTAGAGGACAGTAGCCATGATATCTCTTGTTCTATTTCTAAGGGTTTAGGGATTGTCCAGGCCAAGTATTGGGGTGGAGGGCAAAGAGAGACACATGTAAGGATGAACATGGTAAACATATATGCTAAGACATTGGCCTCCTTTCATTGGTCGCTGAATGAGAAGGCTTTTCTTTCTGGGATGTGATACATGACTCATTGATACTAGATGCATATGGATCCAAGCCATGTGAGGGAAATAGAGACTTGAAAGTTCCAGGGACTACCCCACTGCCCTGTAATTTCCCTTTGGCTATCTGGGGTTGGTTCGTCCTGGAAGGGTCCTAGAGAGAATGAGTGATTCCTTCTCACAGGTCTGATGTTATCCTTGAGTGATGGGGACTTGGGGATGGAGAGAGAGGATGCTTTTATGCATGACAAGGATCTTTAATCTATGTTTCCAGGAAAGAGAATAGGTTTGTGCCAAGCCAGGCCCCTACTGGAGAGCTACACAAGCATCTTTTCAGATCATCCAGTCCAATCTCCTAGCTGAGAATCAGAGAAGAAAGTAATTTGCCTCTCTTTCTGCAGCTACTAAGTGGTTGAGTCAGGGTGTTCAAAGCCAGAACTCTTAACCCTCCCAGTCCAGAATGCCACAGCCCACATAGGCAGGACTCAGACCTGTGCTCTTGGCCTCAGCAGGTAGCTAACACCCCACCACAGGCCTGACTAGCCCTTGGGCTTAGAGTTTCCTGCTGTCAGGTGTTGTCTCAGAGGCCCTAATGGATGACTGAGGAAACAGACCATAAAAGAGAAGAAAGCTGTAAACACACTTAAGGGTTTTTTGGGGTCAGTAATTCTTCTGACAAGTTCTTCCTGCCAATTTAAGAGAATAGAAGGCTCTTGTTTATCATTCAACAACTGAACTTTTAAGGACAGCATGAAGTATTCGGATTTCTGCCCAGAGAGGCCAAAGTCACATGATCTTGTCTCCTGGGTACCAGAGAACTGAGCTAGCAAAACAAAACAGAAGCCTCTTGAACAAAACAGAAGACGTCCTGCTCTCTCCTTCTGGGTGTTTTTCCTGCTGAGGCTGTGGCATGTCCCTCTGAAGAGTAGGCGGATGAGCTGTGATCAGAATAGCTCCTCCCATTGCCTTTCTCTCCCATGGAATATTTCACCAAATCTCCGGCAGGGCAGAGTTTATCATTATCCCTTCCCCCTTTCACACAAAGGCTGAGCTTGCATCACTAACTCCCAAGTGCATATCCTCTGACACTTATGAGCACTGCGACCCTGGGCAAGTCACTTAACTTTCTTCTTTTGGCTTAGTTTCCTCATCTGTAAAATGGGTATGATCATAATAGTACCTACTTCCTAGGGTCATTGTGAGGGTCAAATGAAATCCTGTATGTAGAGCACTTTAAAAACTTTAAATTGCTGTGTAAATACTGGTTATTACTATTATTGTTAGCTATTATGACAAAAAGATGGCTCAGAAGGGAAGCAACTAGATGAACCTCTAAGGTCGCTTCTAGCGCTAAGATACTCTGACACCATGATCTAATTCAGGTCACTTGTTGACTTGGTGACATCCAGGTCCTGAATCCAGGCTCTCTGATTCCCAGTTACTTCTCTTGTCTAATCCGTGTTCTTACCTAGAAGGCAGAACTCTCTCCAGGCATCATACTTGATCATTTCCTTGGTTTCTTATGTAAATCTCTCTAGGTAATTAAAAAGTGACAGTAGATGTGTGTTTTGAATGAAGAAGCTTCTGCTCATGTTAGTGAGAATTTGTTAGGAATGAGTGTGATACTGCCTTAGAACCCCTGAGTAAGTGAGATGCTTTTTTTCTTTCTCTAATAAGGTTTCACATGTTCTCGCAAGTCCCCTCCTTCCGGGTCCTGGTGTGCGGTGGGGATGGCACCGTGGGCTGGGTGCTGGGAGCCCTGGAAGAGATCCGACACAAACTGGCATGCCCAGAGCCTTCTGTGGCCATCCTGCCTCTGGGCACAGGTGAGCATGTTCAGATCCTGGATGTGAGGAAGTAATAGGGGATGGTATAACACCCTGGGGGAGAAGGAGAGAGAATCATTTCATGGGAGCAACAGTAGACGGACACTGTGAAGACAGCCTATGTCAAAATATTCACGCTGGTCCTCGTTTCTCTAGCACCTCAAGGTTTCTAAAATACTTTGTGCACAACGACCCTCTGGGGTAGGGAACAGAAGTTGTATTTTCCTCATTTCGTAGGTAAGAAATCTGAGGCCCAGGGGAAGGGGAAATAAGTAACCTAGTTTACAAATCCCATTCGCCTGAATTTTGGCAAGTCCAGAATTCTTTCTGCTGCCTCACTGACAGTGAAAATAAGACTTGCAATTGAAAGAAAAATAATAACTCACATGTTTTTAGTACTACTTTCCATATACCTCTAGTCAGAATATGACCTTAAGTCATCTTATTCAAGAGGCAGAGAGCTGGAACCCTTAGAAGGTGTGTTGGTGACTGGGAAAGACCTCCTATAGGGGTGCCATCTGGGTAGGAATTTAAAGGATGCAAGGGATTTAGCTCTCTGACAAGGACAGCCCTTTTCAATTCCTTAGGAACAGTTATCCTCTCTGAACTTTTCCCATCAAACCTGCTCTCAAGAAGTAATAGAAGCTCATTGACACTGAAGTATGAAGGTGTTGGTAATTGAGAAGAGCTTAAATTGTGGCTGTGCCTTTCCTCCATAGAAGTATTTGTATTTAAAAGGCAGTGGGGCAGCTGGTGGTGCCATGTATAGAGCACCAACCCTAGAATCAAGAGGACTTGAGTTCAAATCCAGCCTCAGACACTTGACACTAACTGGCTGTCTGACTCTGGGCAAGTCACTTAACCCCAACTGCCTAGCCAAAAAAAAAAAAAAGGCAGAAAGGCCTTAGAGAGGCAGTGTGGTCTATTGAATAAAGAAAGAAAGTCTCTTAAACTCTTAGGCAAGAGTGTCTTCAAAAGGATGTACCTAATGCCAGTGAAATCACAGGTCCAGTATCTACCCTGTCCCTATCCAGGAGTAGAGGCAATGGAATGAAGCTGCTGCTGAAAGGGAATTCTAGGTATTAACAGGGCAGCTAGGTGGCACAGATATAGAGCATCAGACCTGGAGTCAAGAAGCTTCATCTTCCTGAGTTCAAATCTGTCCTCAAACACTTTCTAGCTGTGTGACCCCTAGGTAAGTCACTCAACCGTGTTTGCCTCATTTTCCTCATCTGTAAAATGAGCTTGAGAAAGAAAAGGCAACTCACTCCAGTATCTCTGCCAAGAAAACCCCAAATGCAGTCATGAAGAATTGAATGTGACTGAACAGCAACAGTAACAAGGGTGTTAACAGCCCCAGATTAGGGGGAGCTACATTTTCCAGTGCTGTGGCTATCACACCTTCAGCAGCTACCTATTCGTGTATTCTGCCTATTCTTTGCAGATACAATCCCTGACTATGCTGATGGAGAAAAAAGGATAAGTAAGACGTAGTCTTAGCCATCAAGGAGTCTTCACAGTCCAGGAGGAAAAGGGGGAGGAGTTAAGACATGCTAGGTACACGAGAGGCAAAAGGTAAAAGGAGATCTCTGACGATGAAGAGACTGTATACAGCTGGCAAGATTAGAGAAACATTCTCTGATGAAATAGCCAGCTCTTAGAGCCAGAGGGACCTTAGCTTCCGTGTAGTACAACTCTTTCATTTTACAGAGGAGGAAACTTGAGGTTGAGGGAAGTTAGATTTGTTTGCGGTCACACAGCAAGGTGGGGACTCAAACTCAGCCTTTCTAAGGCTCAGTCCCTCACCTCTATACCACCGTATCCCTCATTTGAAGTATACTTCAGGATGGTTTCAGAAAAGCCTGAGAAGACTTGTATGAACTGATACAAAGTAGAGCAAGAATAATCAAGAGAACTGTTTCCACAGTAAACATTGTGAAGACAATCAACTTTGAAAGACTTGGGAGTAGGACCAACATAATAACCAACTACAAAATACATTATATCAGACAAAGCTGATGGAACGAGAGTGCAGATTGAAACATTTCCTTTTCCTTTTTCTTTTTTTTTTTGACGTGGCTAATGAGGGAATTTCTTTTGCATAACTGTTTGTAAAGTGTTTTGTTTTTCTTCTCAATAGATGAGAGAAGGGGAGAAGGGATGGAGAGAATTCAAGAACTGAAAAGAAAATGGAATTAAAAAATAAAATGAAGTGTAACTCAGTGGATAACTGAGAATAATATGGACAGAAATGGGGAATTGGGAGTGATTTCATATATAGGGGAAGGCCTGAGCAAAGATAAGGGGAACTGTTTTGAATATGTTGGAGGGCCTAATGAGTCTTCTGGTCTAACTAGAGAATAGAGTAGGTAAGGAGAGAGATTTTAGAGGTGGGAACAGTACCTCAGGTTATTTCATTCTAGTCCTTAGCTTTTCAGACTCAGTTAGGACATGGAAGGTAATGGTTATTTCCTTTGAGTGTTTTAAGGAAGTATGAGTGACTGTGTCTCTTTATTTTCCCAGGTAACGATTTGGGCAGAGTGCTACGATGGGGAGCAGGCTACAGTGGGGAGGACCCATTCTCCATCCTGGTGTCTGTGGATGAAGCTGACGATGTCCTCATGGATCGATGGACAATCCTTCTGGATGCTCAGGATGTTGTCGAGAACACTGAGAATGGGGTGGTTGATCCAGAGCCCCCGAAGGTAATCTTTTTCATCATCTGAAATAATGGAATAATTATTCACGCAAGATTCTGGGGCTGGACTGAACCATAGACCATAGAATGACAGAGTAGGGAGAGATCCCAGGATATATAAGCTTTTAGAATTGGGAGGGAACCTTAGAGATTACCTAGTCAAACATCTTTATAGATGAAGTGTGAGAGGCCCTCCACTCTCAACCCCAACATTGAATGAGTTGCCCAGAGTCTGCATGTAATAAATAGTCAAGATTCAGATCTTTAACTTTTTTTCTTACATGCCTGTTTATTAAAACATCGTGAGGTGTTCTATTTCCTTACTGAAAACAAGCTTCATCTTAAAAACCCACTTGTTCTGACTGTTCGGGCACCATTGGAAAAGTCATACGACCATAAATCTGGGGACCTCAAAGTTCACTTAGTCTAGTACCCTCATTTTACAGACAAAAAGAAACCCAGAAAAGTGAAGTAATGACTTGCTTGTGGTCACACAGCCAATAAATGCTTGAGCCCAGATTCAAGGCCAGTTTGATGCCATGTATGATGTTTTTTTTCCCTTACTATATGGTACAATATGTTGGTCTATACCTAGTTTCTGCCACTGTTTTCCAGTTTTCCCAGCAATTTTTGTCAAATAGTGAATTCTTGTTCCAGAAGCTGGGGTCCTTGGGTTTATCAGACTCTAGGTAACAGTGCCATGGTTTTTTTTTTTTCAAAAGAGATAATATTAAATGCTGAGCACAGTGCCTGGCACATAGTAATGACTTCTCCCCTTTTACAACTCTAGTATTATCCTTCCCCTCCTGGTCCAAATAAAAGTAATTATTTTTTTTTTTATCATTTGCAAAATGCATCCCCCACAACAACCCTGTGAGACAGGTAGCATTACTCTTCCCATTATACCAGTGAAGGACATTTTGTCAGGAGAATATCGCCTCCTGGATGCCCTGCAGGAATCTCAAACTCATGATGTTTCAAATAGAACTCATTATATTTTCCCTCCCAAACTCATCCCCCTCCAGACTTCCCCATTTCTCCTGACGTCACCACCATCCTTCCAGTCATCCAGGTTTGTCATGTTGACTCTTCACTCTCCCTTAATGCCCCTCGCTAAGCTGTTGCTGAGCCTTAACTCTACCACCAGAACAGTTCTTATGTCCCTCCCTTTCTTTTTGCAAACAAGGCCTGTACCCAAGTCATCTCTTGCTTGGATTTTTGCAGTGTTGGTCTCCAGTCCATTCTCCCGTGGCTACCTAATGGATATTCCAAAAGCATAACCCTGCCCCATCATTCTGTTACTCAGAAATCGTTCTTTCATTTGCTAGGATAAAATGCAAAGTCTTCAGTCCGGATATTTAAAGCCCTTTACAGTGTGCCTCCCACCAAATGGCTCCCATCAGTCTTATTTCCCATGAATCCTCCTCATACATCCTCTGGTCTGGGCAGACTGGCCTGCTAGCTGTTCCATGCACACACAATTCCATTTCCTGCTTTGATGTTTTGCTGCCAAGTTGTTCTCTGGATGTGGCATGCCAAGGAAACTCCCTCCTTCCCTGTGCCCCTCTGACTTCCTTCAGAGCCCAGCTAATGTGCCATCAACTATATGAGGCTGTTCCTGATTTCATAAGCTTCCTTTTTCCAATTACTAGCATTCTTTCTTTCTTGCAGTTACTTTGTATATACTTTCTTATTTACTTGTGTACACATTTTTCTCACCACCCCCACCACTTCCATTTAATTTTTGTATCTCTAGCACTAGCACAATGCTTGGCACATAGTAAAAGCTTAGTAATTGTTTTAAAATTTAATTGGGAAAGCTCAGGTTCAAAGAAGCAAATTAACTTTGTCAGGGTCACACAGATGATGTGTATGCACCCAGGTCCCAGCTGTCTCTTCACTGAAATAGGTTTTCCAAGCAAGAAGTACTATAGGAGGGGTAGACTAGCAGTGCTGTGTGGAACAGATGAGTAGTAACAGAGTAGGGTCAAGGCAGGGAGGCCAGGTCCAAGGTTTCTGTAGCAGCCCAGGCTGGATGGACTGGGCACAGGCAGGTGGGGGAGGGCAGTTAATCTGTTCCCTTTGCACTGAGAGATGAGGCCCTCAGGCCTTAGCATCAGCCTCACTCAAAGGGACTGAAATCGGCTACCTTCCTTTTGTGGCATTTCTTTTATATCCCAGGTGATAAGGAAGGTGTAGCCCAAAAGCAGCAAAAATGGTCAGAGACCTGTGACTCCTCATGGTGACATTTCCATTTTGACTTTGCTTCCTCCCCTCCCCCAGATCGTACAGATGAACAATTACTGTGGAATTGGAATCGATGCAGAATTGAGTTTGGACTTCCACCATGCAAGAGAAGAGGAGCCAGGCAAATTTACCAGCAGGTAGTCATCATGGACTTTCTAAAACCCGTGTCCAAAAGCCTGTGACCAAGGGCTTGGTGAAATTTATACTGGGCTTGGTGGATCCTAGGGATCCGCCCTAGGATCTTGAGATCATAGATTTAGAGCTGGGAGGGGCCTTGAAGATAGTTGAGTTCAACCCCTGATTTTGTAGATGAGAATACTAAGGCCTGGCAAGGGACTCATCTCAGACAGCTGTATAACCCTGGATAAGTCACATAGTCTCTTGCCTGCCTCAGTTTCCTCATCTATAAATTTTTGATAATAATTGCACTCACCTCCCAGGGTTGTTGTGAGCATCAAATGAGATAATATATGTAAAGCACTTTGTGCCTAGCATGTGCTTAATAAATGCTTATTGCCTTTTCCCTTTTCCCCTTAAAAGAGGCTCCCACATAACCAAGTAGCTCAAGGTAGACCAGACAGCCCTCACTTTTGACTTGCCAGTAGTAATGAGGGAAGGGCTGGAGACACCAGTGAAGGTAAGGATATTTTTTGTCTTTAGATTCCACAACAAAGGAGTGTATGTCAAAGTTGGGTTACAGAAGATCAGTCACACCAGGAATCTCCACAAGGACATTCGACTTCAAGTGGATCAGCATGATGTGGAATTGCCAAATATTGAGGGGCTGATCTTCATCAACATCCCCAGGTAGCAAGCGTTCAAATTGCTGGTACTCAGTGGGTTCCAAACAAGGGGTTGTTCAGTGAAATTTAGTCAACATTTATTGGGGACCTGCCATGTTCTGGGCACCAGCAATTCAAAATTGAAAAGCAATCACATATTTTCTGCCCTTTTAGGCAGGGGGGTGAAATGTGTACACAAATAAGCTTAATACAAGTTAGAATATGATGAGATGCCCAGAAAAGGCCAAGTGACCTGTGATGGCAGAGATAGTGGGGATGGTCACATTTCCAACTGGGGAGATCAGGGAAGGCTTCATGGAGGAAGGACACCCAAACTGGACCTCAGAGGAGGTTTTTTCATCCATCCTGAAGGATTAGGCTCTTCAGGAGCAGGTCAGTGTGAATTAGTAGTTTGGATTGTGAAATATTTGAAAAGAGGCCACCCCCCCCACACACACACCCCCACACTTCTTTAAAACATGGTCCCAGATCTTTCTCACTTTCATTGCTCTTGATTTTGTTGATGCAGCTGGGGCTCTGGAGCTGATCTTTGGGGGTCTGACAATGATGCTCGGTTTGAGAAGCCACGGATTGATGATGGCCTGCTAGAGGTGGTTGGGGTGACGGGAGTTGTTCACATGGTAAGTCCTTTGAGAAGCAGTGTTTACTTCTCACTGCTGTTGAGAGCCACAAGTTGCTGTGACAGGGTTCACAGAGTACAGTTGGGTTTCTCTGGGGTCCAGACGTTGGGGGAAGGGATAGGGAGAGGGCTGTCTTGAGAAAGAAGACTAGATCCAATGACGTGGCATCTGGTGAGTTCAGGAAGAATCTCTGGTCTCCTTATAGTGCATTTCTTGGATCTCTATGGTTATTTGCTGTTCTGACTTCATAGAAGTCTGTTTAGAATTTTGCCTTTGACTTGTTAGGGTTGGAAGTGCTGACTAGGTCCCTTCATTCTCACAGGGCCAAGTGCAGGGGGGATTACGCTCAGGGATCCGAATTGCCCAAGGTTCCTATTTCCGAGTCACCCTCCTCAAGCCAATCCCAGTACAAGTTGATGGAGAACCATGGATCCAGGCTCCAGGCCACATGATCATTTCTGCTGCTGGACCAAAGGTACTTATTGCTTTCTGGGCATGGCAATCATGTATTTAATGTGATTGTATTATCCCAGTACAGTAGCTTACAAAGTGCTTTCAATATTTTTCAATTCATTTCATCTTCACAGCAAACCTCTGAGTGAAACAGAGCCACTGTTAACTCAGTTAGTGACGAAAATGAGACACAGATAGGCAAAGTCATTTGCATGAGTTTATCCTACTGCCAGAGCCAGTATTAGAATGGGAGAATCTAAGGACGTCAGAACTTCTTGGAGGGAGGTGTGTATTGAAAGGAGCAATTAGCTGTCATTAAAAGCAAAAAAAATAACTATGATAGACAAAGGGAGGAATGTGAACCCAGCCCCAGAGGTTAAAGATCTATATGAAAGACAGTAAGAGCATAGATTTCCCTGGAGTGGAGCAAGTTGTGTTAATAAGTAAGGTATGAAGTAATAAATGACAGATGGGAGTGCCTATGACAGGCATGAGAGTTGAGATCTTGGGCAGAAATGGTGCATTAGAAAAGGTCACAGAACCTTGGTTTCAGTTCCAGCCATGAATTTTACTAGCTGTGTAACTGGGGCAAGTTGTTCCATATTGTCAGTCAATTTCATTTGCCCCAAATGAGAATTATAAATTCTGCCCTTCAGTAACGATCCCACAAGGTTGTGAGGAACAATGCTTTGTAAATGAAAGGCCTTAGAGATGAGTGGTTATCATTATCTAAAGGATGATACAGGGTTTTAATATGTCCCTTAGTCAGAGGATGTGATAGGGGCCAAGTTCCAAGATGATTAAGACAGCAGGGTGTGGGATGAATTAGGGAAACAGCGTTTCTCTGCACCTCCCCCCAAACCCCTTCATTGCAAAGGCTGGAGACAGAAAGTGTGAAGTGTTCAGGCTGGGCTGGGTTGGTTTGTTGATTAATATTGCTGTGTTGCTTTTAGTTTTCTCTCTCTTTTCTATTCTTTGTCACAAGGGTTGGCTCTCTGCCCGAGGAATATATTGAAAAATGAAAGTGATGGAAAAACAAAAGACATCAATAAAAAATGTTTAAATTTCCAAAGGGAAAAAAAATCTAGCAGTTTTCTTTCAAGAGCAAAAGAAAAGGTGTTTTTTTTTCCTTCCCACTTCGCAATGAGAGCCAAAACTTCTAGTGAATGTGCTATTTGGTTAAGATTTTAAGGTTATTTTCTAATAATCATAGAAAAATTAGACTTTTTGTTCTTTTGCTGGCAAGACAAAAGATGTGACCTTTTCTTAAGTGGCTTGCATTCCTTGCATCCATTTTCTAAATCAGGCTTTGTATGACCTCATCTAGCAGCAGTTACATTAGGAAAGTATCTTGGTGCGTGAGGGCCCTGCCACATCTGGACTGGTCATGTGATATGTCTCAAGGTTGTAGCACAAGAAGCTGGAGAACAGTGTGCGTAATAGCTAGGAAATGGAAATGAAAACGTCACTACAAATTAGTTATCTCTAATTAACCCTAATCTAGGTCCCAGGGAACACAGGGTGGAGAACATCTTGGAGATTGCTAGGTGAACCTGTGGACGGAGTACGAGTCTGCAGACATGGGGATCTAAGTTCAAATTAGCCTCAGTTACTACCTGGGCAAGTCACCGAAGTGCCTCAGGTTCCTTAACTTTGGTCATTCATCCTTTGTTTTCAAAGAGGACCGATGACATCATGGGCTGATGACTTTCACATGAATTGGATTTAAGTAAGGCAGAGTTGCACAAAGTCCTCAGCCTCTGTCTTCCAGAGTCATGGAAGCAAAATGGAGACAATAGGACCACCAACCCCCCAGGGCTGCTGGGAGGATCCAATCTGATAATATTCGTCAAGCACTTTTCCTTCCTTCCTTCCTTCCTTCCTTCCTTCCTTCCTTCCTTCCTTCCTTCCTTCCTTCCTTCTTTCCCTTCTTCCTTTCTTTTTCTTTCCTTCCTTCCTTCCTCCCTTCTTCCCTCCCTGTCTCCCTCCCTTCCATGTTCCCTCTCTGTATTCTTTCAGTAAGCATGTGAGACACCACAGGCAGGGCCTACGTATACACTGTTATATACACTGTCAGATGTAATCATTTATACTTGATTATCTGCTTTTCTTTATTTTAATGTAGATTTTGGAGTGGGAAGTATTTATGGAGAAATATTATTCTGTAAAAACAGAAAGCATAGATTTTTTTAAAAGGCATCATACTGATAAGTTACTTGTTACATGACCTTGGACGAGTCCCTTCCCTTTTCTGCCGATGACTTTCCCATAAGTAGAGGGGGAGGATTTGTAGAATCTTAGATTTAAAGGTCATCTTGTCCAACCTCCTCATTTTACAGATCAGGAAATTGAGGAAATGAGGAGCATTGCCCTAGGTCGCATAGGTTGTAAGGGGCAGAGCCCAGGATTCAAACCCAGTGTCTCTCCCTCTAGATCCTCTGGATTATCTTTAAAGGCCCTTCCACCTCTAAAGTGCAGTGATTCTGTGACCTCTGACTCAATTATATAACAATTTAATGACAAGTTTTCATTTCTTTTTTCCTCTACCTTTACAGGTTCGCATGTTGAAAAAGTCAAAGCAGAAGCCGAAAAAAGGAACAGGAAGCATGAAGGATGCCAAAACAGAGAGCTCTGGAGGCTCAGAAGGAGAGATGAAATAGAAGCAAGTGTGGAGTCCAAGGCCAACGAATGCCTCCCAGTGCACCCCAGGGCTGGGGCAGGGAATTGGAGAAGGAAGCCTTGCTCATATACATGTTCATCGCTACCCTTTCATCGTGTTTCCGTCTGTTAAGTCCCATCTGCCTCTTGTACTCTTTGGCTTGGAAATGTGTGCATTCCGTGGCTTTCAGGGAGCTATTCCTTCATCTTAAGGTTTGCCATATAGAGAAATTAGAAGAAGAAACATCTCCCTGGTGTAGGCTTGGGGACAAGGCCACTCATTGACTTGTACCAGAATCAAACCATAAGCATCTATTTATCCACTGAATGCAATTTCTGGCCCTTCTTGTCAGACTCTTAGGATATTCTTCCCAGACAAAAAGGGTTTCTCATGTATACAACTGCTCCCACGGAAACAAGAATCAGAAAAGGTGTGGGCGTTTACCTCACTATTGAGGTTAGACTCGTCCTGGCACCAAGCTGGTATTTCGTTAAATTCGTGGTTGTTGTGGATGTTTGCAGAAAACTCTAGTGATGCCTTCCAAACAGTTTTAGCTTTGGTCACATCCTATCCAAAGCCATAGTTTAGTAGTACAAGTTAGATTGAGGCCCTAACCATAGCCAGTTTATTCCCTCTGCCTTTGGAGTGTTTGATGGAGACATTTGTGGGATCAGTCATATTTAGCATATCCCCTCCTGCCAAGTGCCAGGTATTGTTGTGTGTATACATATATATGTATGTATGTATGTATGTATGTATACACAATGTATGTATACACACACACCTAACTGGATGACAGAAGATGTCATCTCTAATGGAGGCTGTGTGCCAATCTTTAAATGATAGACTTAAGGGTGCCAGAGACCCCCAATGTGTATATTGAATTAAATTGAATTAAAACTAATATTAAAGACAAGAAATACTCTCTGGAAAAGATTTAGGGAAAGTGAAAAAGAACAGATGCAGTTTTGAGAAGGTGAAGGACAATGGGAGGGATGAATGCTGGTGCACATTTTTTTTGTCCTCTCCTTTGAACAGTATCGTTCAGAGGAATCCTCACTGGAGGACTTTGCACTGAGAGTGATGTTGCTATAATGTCTTATCTTTCCCCGTCATGTGTTTCCCTTGAAGGGTATTTTCTGTCTTTACTCTCCTCTTCTTTATACTGGCCTGTCCGTCTTTAGCATCTTGGCCCGTGCAGTAACTAATTTGATCATGTGGACCTAAGAATGATACTTTGCTAATGTAGGGACAAGAATGCGGCACTCTTTCAGAATGAAAATTAGCACAAAGAGTTAGGCATTTTCCTCTGGGGGAGAATGCCCATTATGTAGATTTCCTTATTTTGCCAAATATGTGGGGTTCCAGAGGCTGGATGATGCACTAAAATTAGAAGCATTTTCTGAAGATTTCAGAGGTACTCCGATTTGGAAGATTAAGTTAACAATGAAAAGGCATTATTTCTTTGTCTTGATAGTTTTACACCAAATTCTTAGTCTGTGCCACAATAGTGACCTCTATCTGAACATCTGGACCCTTCCATGCCAGAGAACTTTTCCTATGGAACCTACAGTAAGCTGGACCAAGGCAGAGAATGAGCGCATGAGTGGTTAGATCTTTCCTTCCTTAATGGTACTGATAGATGTTCCTGGTGCTCTTGGGCAATCAGCTTCAGATCCTACCCTTCAGACCTGACCCACCTCCCTCAACCTCACACCCTACCTCTGGATTATTGTCAGGAGCAGTAGTCACAACGTGACAGGGACCATTTTGGTGAAACATTCCACTGGGGTCTCTTCTGTTGAGCTGCTGTCAGCTTTATGATGGGTGCCTATCCAGTCTTCTTTAAATGGTGCTTTGACCACAAGACATTGGATCCTGGGGGCTCTAGCCTCATTAATTAGATGAGTGTCCCTTAATATATTGCCCCTTGAGTAGATTGACTGTTATTAAATAAAGAGGCAAAAAAGTTTACATTTTGTCAGAATGTGGGATGGATCCATTTTTCAGAGGCTATGAATATTTTTAGGAAATAGATAAGGCTGTCTGCTGATTTGAACTCCTAAGGTGTTTCAATTGCAAATGCCTGTTTTACTTCAAAATGGGGATTTTAAAAAAAAGCATATATGCTAAATTCAACCCAGAACTTAGATAGAGATTACAAAGTCTTCCTGTGCACTAAGTCAAGTCTTCCACTCCTTTGTTAATCCTGTGGTAGTGTGGAATGAGCCCTGCCTCTAGAGGTAGGTCAGATCCCACCTCCCCCACACCGCCCCACTGCCAGTACTCACTACCTGTGTGGCCCCGCTCCTTAACCTCAGTTTCCCCATCTAATGGCTTCTTAGGGCCATTCTTGTCCCAAATCTTCGTTCCTAACACAGTGTACGAGAAATATGGAGATATTTCATTAGAAGAAATGATCTACAAATGCTTTAAAATATATGAAGCATTTTTTATCATCTCATTCTATATTTTATGGTCAGTATTTTTATATTAAATAAGCATTGTGATACTTGTGGGTACTTGATCTCTCAGCAGGAAGGTTCACAGTGAGTAATCCCTCACTGATAGATGTCAGAGCCTGCATAGAATCCCTCTCATCCCTGATGGAGTGAATTGGAGGAAATGTAAGGCTAGTTGGGCTTATAGACCTTGTTTCCCAGGGGAGAACAGATGAGGCACTTGGCACTTTCCTGCCTGAGCCAGACAAACCCTATGTTTAAGTGTTTCAATTTTTGTATGAAAGTAGGTGGTTATTTGCTCTGAAAGCTAAAACAAATGAAGCACAAAAAATATTCCCTTTTCTTTTTAAGATATTTTCAGATAGTTGGTCCAACAATGTCTCTAAACTTTCCCTTAGCATGTGGGATGCTGGCACTTTTTAGTAATTGAGAACACTGACCATTACAGAACTGGAGAGCAGCTTTGAAACCTTTGAGTTCAGTCCTCAGGTTTGACTGAGCAAGACAGTGAAGCCCAGAGTGAGGACATAATTTACCCAGGCACCTACATGGGAGGGCTGAGATTACACCTCTCCCGGCTCTCAGTCTTAGGTTCTTCCCATTCATTAGAGCAGCCTGTCTCTGGTAACTAAAACTGAAAAGCCTGTCTCCTGCTTCCAGAGGTTGGAGGGATGGGGAGATTGTAGTGGATACTATCATGCTGGGGGGGAATCAAAGATGTTCGTTTACATTTTAGTTACTTTAAGTGGGCAATTTAATTTCTAAGTGAACAATTGGTAGCATGGTATGGGCTCAGATAGCCAGTCAAGGATAGCAGCCCCCCATGGCCTTTCAAGCCCCTGTTTTGATTATGTAGATACTTTGGGTAAGAAGAAGGGATGAAAGACAGGATTCTCTGTCCTGAGGGAGAGAAGGAAAAAGAATTTTTCCCCTCTTGTATAATTATTTGTACTGAGATTTTCAACTAGCTGATGATAGACTGAGGATTAGAGGAGTAGACTTTTGTCTTTCTAGAAGCCAAAAAACTGTAGACATGAACATCCATACATAGTTAAACTATAGGACTCTCCACTGAGATCTTTCCTGTATCAGTCCTTCCTGGGATCCTGATGGGTCGAATACCAAGCTAAGAACAATCAGGGAAGTATTTATTTAGGGCCAGCTAGTGCAGGGTAGTTGAAAATGATTGCCTAAAAAGATCTTTTGATTCTGAAAATCATGTGTAACATTTCTTTGTTCAAAAATCCAAAGATGACTTCCCCTCTCTGTATGTTCCTGGAAGATGTGACTTCTTCTTTAAGGCATTTGTGCTTTCAGACATGAGATATGTATGTTCATGAACTTTGTGTTCCCAATGTCTGTGTCTGGGATAGGGTCTAGAAGGGATGGGGCCTCCTCTTTCAACTCTTGCCTTCCCTGAACTTCACAAAGAATCAATTCCAACTGCCAGAATATTGTTAGCCTCGTTTATTCGGAACTCTCTAGATCAGAATTTGTAAGTCAGGACCAGACTTGGGCCAAAGTTTACTTATGAATATAGCTTTACTGAACAAGTTAACAGTATAAATAAATATGTTTGAGCAGGGTCAAAGCAACTTATAACTTACGAGAACAAATTGTTCTCAAGCACTTTAGAAGCACCCATTTACTGATAGATAATATTCAAATTGCAAATAATTCCTATCAATTCTTTGAAGCAGCCTACTTATTTTGAGCCTAGTTGAGTTTCTGAATGTACTTGAAAGTAGTTAAGACTGAATTTTTTTCTACAAGTTTTTCTAATTTGAGTTGTTCATTCATCCAGACAGGCCTTCCCCAAAGTTAATCTGAACCAAGTATGCTTGAATTCTAGCATAAAAAGGATATAAACTGGTTTGTGTTTGGCCTTGTTACCCCTGCAAAGCAAGGCTAGTTTTTAAAATGTTACTGTAAAGATAAATGAGATAAATTTACATGGGATGTCCTTTGAGGACCCCTGGAAAGAACTTTGGGTGTTGCTATTTCTGTCTCAAATTTTATTTCTATTTTAAAAGAACAGAAGATCCCTTTATTACAAAGAATCTAATTGGGCCATTTGTCTCTATAGAGTAGATGCTTAAGAAACATTGATGAATGATTGACAGATTGTGTAGTATTCCTCCTTATGTTTTGAACCAAACTAGTTTCTGGAGATAATAGGCCATTATGTCCCCAGGTGTGAAGACAATGGTTTTCAGTGTTACTCAGATGGCCTTTGCTTCCCTTCAGTGACCTTTCCAAAAGTGTGATGTGAAACAGAGAGTTTGAACTGGAGGCAGCCTTTGTGGAGGAAGCTGGGATTAGATATCTCTCTGTCTAAACTGATATCCTTTAGTGTCTTTATTTCATCAACTGTTGGCAATAAAGAGTGCCCCCAGTTTGGATCCTTGAAGTTGTGGGCTTTGGGGAATGCTTCTGATGCATTCCATTTCTTGTTGTGGTAAGAAAAGAAGGGGCTAAAAATAATTTTAGAAGGAAAGAGTAGACTGGACCAACCCTCTTCAAGATGAACCAGGTTTGAGAAGCTGTGTGCCTCAGTTTTTGCTAATATTGATTTTTAAGTGTTAAAGTGGAACCATGTAGCCAATACCAAGGAACCAGTCCAAATGGGTCAGTCAGCACCTTCCAATTCCGATTTCTTGCTTATCCTCCTTCAAGCTTATGCCAAACTCTGTGAACAGATGAATTGTACCTGTAAACCATTCCGTAATGGAATACCATTTCCTCATCATGTGCCTCCAGTATGAGAATTCTCATTGTATATGTTTACTTGCAGTTTTTCATCTTAGAAAAAAAATTTAATGGTGTTACAAGTTTCTACTTGTTGCTTGGCAAGCCACTCTGTTGGTTCCTGATCTGTAAGAATTATTGTTTCTAAATTGTAGTCAGTGTACAAAGAAAATTAAGGTGAATTTTTTCTTTTTATATTTAAGTATGAGTTTTGTTTTCATGTCCCTAGACTGTTTTCTGTATATATTTTGCATTGTAGCCATGTGGTGGTTTTCTTCTGACTGCACTTTGCACTGACCTGAATTCTGAACTCTATGTATAATTTATGGGTATCAGAAATAGAAAATAATTTATATCTGTGACAAATACAGTACTGGTCATTTCCATTGTATTTTGGTGTCTGATTTATGTGTCTTTGAGATTTGGGGTTATAATGATAACAAGTTGCAATTATGTAGCAGAGGCAGCCTGGCTTGATGTACTGGGTTTAAGTTCTGCCAATGACATTTACTAACTAATGATATTTACTAACATTATGGGTAAATTATGTATCCTGTCTGAGGCTCAGGCAAAAATCTGAATTTATAATAAGGGAGAAACAGACTATGACCTGCCTCAGAATTGCATGTTCCTACATACATGCACACACACACATGTATGAGTGTATATGTATGTGAATATATACATACTTGTACATGTGTATAAACACATCTGTAACAGTATCTATCTAGCTATCTAAATAGATATTTATATGTTTCTATGATGTAGATATCCATCCATCCATCCATCCATCTATCTAGTCATCTATCTGTTGTGGATCCTTGACTTATAGGTACATGTTGCATATTTGCATGTGGTTAAAGGAGTTGTTCCTCCAACTGACTTGAGTAGGAGCCCTGCCACCATCAAAGAGGCCGAAGAGTTCTGAAAGAAGAAGTCAAGGATGCCACCAGACCAAGGGCTGTATCAGTTGTAAAGGCAGCAGAATATGGAGGCCACAGTAGATGGGGGCAGTACTTGTACATGAGAACAGCTCATAGCCCACAAAAAGTTGAACCCACAAAATAGCCATCCTGAACCTCACTGTTGACTCCCTTCTTCTTGGGATTTCAGCTAGGCTCTTCCTATCTATGGTCTCCCTGAGAAGACACTCCAGACTAGCTCTCTCTTCCTTAAGCCATCTTGTCCTCTTTGGGATCCACTTCATAACTGATTCCTGATTCATAATCTTCAGAGTCTTACTTGTTAGACTCAGTCCTGGCATCTCTGCCCAAACCTGGATAGAATTTTTCAGGATAGAATTCCCAGGAGAATGTAGTTCTTGGAGGACACTAGTGTCATCTAATTACCCTGAGGAATACAGGTCAATATGGCTCCTACTTCAGAAGACCATTACCAGTCCACTCATTTGTACAGTGGGGGGAAGACTTGACATTGCATGCTCTACACTTTTCAGAGCAATATAGATGAGTAGATACTGAAAAGAATGGCCTAGGGCCATAGGCCTAGCTAAACTACATTAGTTTCTAAGGGCTATTTCCTCTTGTCAGTGGATCCATGGGGTCCTTGCCCAATCTTAGCACCTACTTCCTTTCTTCCAACCATTGTCTAACTACTGCATGTTCTAGACTACTAGAGTGCATTTTTAAGGTATATTTATAATAAATAAATAACCAATTAAGGTAAGCAGAAAGACAAGTGACCTTTATAGTCTCTGTCATGGCAGAGGGATGACCACTTATAGCAGCAAAGTTTGATGTATGCTAGACTTCAAAGCATTTCTACAATGAGTGAACTTGCATGAGAGTCAATGCTCTGTCTTGTTTGAGTGTCTGGGAGATTTCCTCACTGTCATCTTTTAAGTCTCACCCTGAAAAAGGTCAAATTGAGTTCCCAGGCACGGGGGCTTTCACCCCTACACCCTCTCCTCAGGATGGTTCTAAGCAGGTCCTTATGTTCATGAGTTTCTCAACAAGTCTAGTGAAACCCAATGTTGTTAAGAATCCCCCCAATACCTACAAAATCCTGCTGGGGTCACAAAGTTCCAGGGGTGGTGTGTGGAACTGCATTCGGAGTCTTGAAAACAGTTTCCAAGAATGTTCATACCTGAGAGCCAGCGGACAAATGGAGCTGCCAGAAGACAATAAAATTCACCCAAGTGGAGAAAAGGCCACATCTTCATTGTAAGTATAGTTTCTAGATGTCAGTGTTTTGGATTAGGAAAACAGGGAATAAAGAAAATTCCTGGGACTTTTCCCTAAATAGTCAGAGGTGATGGGATCATCTCTTAGCTGCTCAAACTAGGATGATGGCCCACTGCTCATATTTCTCCTCCAAGGCAAGTTTTGAGGCAATAGGCAATAGTTAGATTCAGACCCCTGACATCGGTACTCATGCCACATATTCCCCTATAATTAATGTACCAGCAAGGCCATCAGAAAGGCCTCCAAAAACGATAAAGGCAAACACATTACTCAGGACACAGTATGGTACAGTAACAATATGCCAGTTTATAAATACATGTTTTCTCACGTATCATCTCACTTCATCCTTACAAGATCTTTTGACACCAACAGGGTGGGTATTCTTAAAGTAGGAAATGAAAGCTAGCCAGGTTCAATGGATTAGTCATTCTCACATGGCTGCTGAGTTGGGGTTCAGACTCGTGTCTCTTGACAAGGCCGGATCTCTTCCTACTATGATGCCGCATTTCAATAGAAATGTAAACTGAGGTTTGTCTTATTTTTCCATGACTGGAGTAAGGGATGGGCAAAATAAAGGAGACCAATGGTTATGAAGACAGTCAATGATGATTTATAAGGAAGTTTGCTCTCTGTGCACAGAAAGAGTTGCTATGGAACTTTAATGTCATTGGGAACATTTTTCTCACTGCTCTTATTTTTTTTTAAAGGAAAATGGTTTCTTTCTGCAGATATCTTACAAAAGTAGCCACAGAAATGGGTAGGCAGGCTGCAGGAATGTGACCCAAAACCTTGGGGAGGCATCACAGCCAACTCTCAATTATTCAGGGACTGATTAAGTGTCGGATGGAATATCCAAGCCCTTTACCGTTCTACTTTCTTGTAGTAGTGCCTTCCTATTGACCCTGATTCTTCTTTGCCTCTTTACCTGATCAAGGGAGGTGGGGGAGAAGATGTGAAATAAGGGTGCCCATAGTAGGCACTTGTAAACATTTGCTGAATCAAATATCAGTCTCTGTCTCAAGTGACTGGATTTCTGTTTCTTCTGTAACCACACTGAATTCAGGGCTGACAGTTAAAAGAATCATGACTAATCCTAATATTTAAAAACAGTCCTCCTCTGGTGTGCTTTTGTTTCCAGTGAAGATGCTGACTTACCAGTAAACTGAGTCATAGATGCTCCAGGTTATTGGAAACAAAGCACAATTGCTGAGGCAATTCTTTCTGGAGGCTACTTCTTTTTTTAAATCAAATAATATTTTATTTCTGCCCCCCAATTGCATGTTTTTAACATTTCTTTGAAGCTTTGAGTTCCAAATTCTTTTCCTCCCCCTTCCCTGAGAGTAGGCAATCTGATATAGGTTATACATGTTCAATCATGCGAAACATTTCCATATCAGTCATTTTTTGCAAAAAGAAAAAAAACTCGAACAAAAAAAGAAAGAGGGAGGAAAGAAGGAAAAAAGAGAAAAAGTGAAAAATAAGCATGCTTCAGTTTCATTATTCTTTCTCTGGAGGCAGATAGTATGTTTCATCATTAGTCCTTTGGGATTATTTTAGATCACCACATTATTGAGAATAGCTAAGTCATTTGCAATTCTTCATAGTACAATGCTGTCATTACTGTGTACAATGTTCTGGTTCTGCTCACTTCACTATGCATCAGTTCATGTAAGTCTTTCCGTGTTTTTCTGCAATCACCCTGCTTGTCATTTCTTATAGCCCAGGAATATTTCTCCACACAGGCTGTCTCACATGCCTAGAATACACTCTTTTTTTCTGATCTGCCCCAAAGTTCACTTCAAGGACCATTACATACAGGTCTTTCCTGTTGCTATCAGCATCTAACGTCTTCTCTTCTGAAATTACCTTATATTTCCTTTTACACATTAGAAACCATGTTGTTGCCTATAAATTAATGTAAGCTCCTTGAGGGAAGGGGGAATGTTTTATTTTTGTGTTTTTCTCCCCAACACCTGGTACCTGCCATATAGTAGGCACTTAATAAAGGCTTGTTAATCAACTGAGTTGAAACAGGACTGAGAGTTGTACCTGTGTGGGGGATATGCTGTAACAATAAGGAAAATAAGGAGTTGTCAGCCTAGTTAAAATATTTTTTGTTTATGTTTATTGTAGGAAAAATAAAGGTCTGGGAATGTCTAAAAAGGTCAATATGACTGTACTAGGAGTTCTGAGATGAACTCAAGGCAGGAATTTAAAAGTGTGCCCGCCAAGCAAATAGTTAAGGATGAATACAAAACTAACACCAACCTATGTCAGAAAGGCTAAAGCTTAGGATCAACTGAGGTTTAGGAAGAAAATTCTAAGAACAACAAAAAGGTATATACTTAGCTGTTCTGAGGATCGAGAGAGAGACAGAGAGAGAGAGAAGGGGGAGGAGAGGGAGACAGAGGGAGGGGGGGAGAGGGAGAGACAGACAGAGAGAGAGAGGGAGCAACACAGAGAGAGACAGAGACAGAGAGAGAGGGAGGGAGGGAGAAAGAAGGAGAGGGAGGAAGGGAGAAAGAAGGAGAGAGAGAGAGACAGAGAGAGAGAGAGAGAGAGACAGAGAGAGAGAGAGACAGAGACAGAGAGAGAGAGACAGAGAGAGAGACAGAGAGAGAGAGAGAGAGGAGATCCTAGCAGGGAGAATGGATCAATTTCTATTTTTTCTATACCAACTTTAGACTGAAAACAGTAAAACACAAAAGGGTTAATCATGCTGGAAAATCCCATCCACATCCCGAAAAAGAACTCTGGAATCTGAAAGCAGATCAAAGCACATTATTTGTTTCTTCTTTCTCGTGGTTTCTCTCATTGGTTCTAATTCTTCTTTACAATGTGACTAATGTGAAAATAGGTTTGATATGAATGTATACGTAGAGCCTATATCAAATTACATACCATCTTAAGGTGGAGGAGGGGAGATATGGGGAGAAAATTTGGAACTCAAAATCTTATGGAAGTGAATGTTGAAAACAAAAAATATTTTTTTTTAAAAAAAGGGTTGAAAGGGAATTGAAACCCAAGATAAGGGAGAAGATAGTAAGCAAGCTCCTGGTTTCTCTAAATGATTTTAAGGATCCAGGCTCAGACAAATTACAGACTGGGGTTTAAAAAAAATTATCAGGCATTTGCTGTGTTCCAGGCATTGTCCTAAGTGCTTTACAATTAATATCTCATTTTGATCTTCACACCATCTTCACACCTGGGAGGTGGGTGCTTTTATTTTTTTTTCCATTTTACAGTTGGGGAAGCTGAGACAGATTAAGTAATGTGTCCAGGTTTATACAGCTATTAAGTTATCAGAGGCAGAATTTAAACTCAGATCTGCCTAAACTCAGATCCAGTCCCAGCACTCCATCCCTCTGTGACACCTAGCAGCCTCTACTGAAAGAATGTTTTGGATTTGATTGCTGAACCACTGCTAGTAAAATTGTAATCCTGTGATTCTCAAACTTTTTTGGTCTCAGGACTCTTATAATTGAATATCATCTCTCCAAAAGAACGGAGGCCACTCTCTTAACACTAAATTTCAGAGCAGTTGCATAACTGAGTTATTAGAAGGAATTTCTTCACCTGGAGAAATCAATGACATCACAGGCCCCTTCCTCATCATCATCACAATTACATTTCACTTTGATATGAGCAAAGCACTTTACATACTTAATTTCATTAGAACTTAACAGACCCATAAAAGATAGTATCCAAGAACTATGTCTTATCCTGTTTAATATTTTTATTACTATGTTAAAGACAGTGATATATTTCTGCCATAGAAGAAGGATGGCAGAAAGCAAGGAGGAATCACTAATTTATTGGATGAGAGAAACATTGTCCAAAAAGATTTTGAAGGGCTAAAATCATGGGTCAGTCCCTTATGACGGATTTGGAGGCAGACACAGACAAGAATAAGCCAAGAAAAGAAGATTCAGATGAATTGTGAATTGCACCATTGGAGGGAGAACTCACAGACCCATTTAAGTGTCGAGGAATTGAATCAAGTCTATGGGAGGATAATAATGATAGTAATTAAACTTGAAATCCCAACATATGAGAATCAGTTGCAAGAACTGGAAATATTATGGGAAGAAAATTTGGAACTCAAAATTTCATGGAAATGAATGGTGAAAACTAAAAATAAATCTAAAAAAAGAATTGGAAATATTTAGCATGAAAATAAGATTTGGGATGAAGAGCTGGGGATGATTACTATCTTACTTTTTTTTAAGCTTTTACAATAGAGATAGTTGCTGAGAATCTACAGCAAGAAGAAGCACAAATACCACCCTCTCAGAACTGGAAGCACTCTCAGGATCCGGGGAGAGCAGGTTCAAACTGGGAGTGGTTACTACAAAGCATTTGCTCCACTAAGTTCACTTTCTTTTTTTGGTCCTTTTTAAAAATTAATTCTTTTTTCAGTTAGTGAAAATACTTTCTTTCCCTTCCACCTTCTCTTTCCTTCTTCAATGAGAAAATAAGTAAAGCTTAGGTCACTTTCAAATGCAGCAGAGCTTAGGGAAGATGCAACTCCCTTATTTGCAGAAACCAGAAACTTGTTATGGATCCACTTCTGGTCTGTGTTAAGCAAGTCACTCTGGAATTTACTCTGCGCCAGGCTTGACTGCTCACAAACTTTGGCTTTGACTCAAGTTCCTGGACTGTTGGTGTTCTCCCAACCTTGTGAGCTCACAAAATTACAACATAGTCTGTTCTGTATTCAAGGCTTCTTCCTCAGAGACAGGAAAGAATACACAAATCAGAAACAGAAACAGCTCCAGTGCCACGTCCTTATGAATTCCTATTAGCCCCCTGTTGATAAGAGTAGGCAACTGGTGAATCTCCCCACTTGGAGGTTTCAGCAGTTCTTGCCTCCTCACTCAAACACATCCAGGGAAGAAAGAACTATCCTTAAATATCTGAAGGCCTGTCATGTGAAGAAGGGATTACCCAGATATGGCCAGGGTGGAAAACAAAGGAACTATCACTTCTTGATTCCTAGAAGCTATGCTCTTAATGAAACTCAAAATCAAATTAGCTATTTTTAACTGCCAAATCTCATGATTCACTCATATTGTATTTCCAACCCACCCCAAACCCCCAATCAATTCCAGACTACTCTCTGTCCATCCTTACCCCATCTTGTACTTGGAAATTCATTTATTGCACTGATGTGTAATACTTTACATTCATTCTATTAAATTTCATCTTATTAGATTCAGCTCAATGTTCTAACCTTGAAGATCTTTTGGCTCCTGACCATTATTCAGTGTGTTTGCTGCCCCTTCTAACTTTGGTCTGCAAATTTTACAAGGATTTAATCTATAACTTTATCCAAATCATTGATAAAAAATATGTAATAGGACAAAGCCAACCACTGATCAAGTTGACATGAAACCATTAGCAAATGAATGAAAAAGTCTTTGTTAAACACTTACTATGTGCAAAGCATTGTGCTATGTGTGGGGGATACAGTCAGAAAAGCAAGACAATCTCTGCTGTCAAGAAGCTCATTTTCTAATAGGAAGAAACACTCATATCGGAGGTTTCATCTGTGAGTAAGAAGGCATATCCTCATAGTAATTCAACCAAATTCATTTAATTATATTATTCTCTAGCTTATGTCTCTAAATCTTTTCTGTAAGAGTAGCATAAAAAACTTCATCAAATGTTTTGCTAAAACCTAGGGACTCTATATAACATCTCCATGATCTGCCAATCTCCAACAATCTAGGTTATATTCTTATATATGACAAAAATATACCAGTCTGACAAGATCTATTTTTAAAAAGTGAAACGAAAAACATGTTTATTGATATCTTTGTTTTAATACCATAGTGATTTCCAAGTACATCATTCACACCCTTTCCTAACTCCACCCTGTGGTCATTCTTGTGCAACAAAGAAAAAAAACAAAGCAAAAACAACTGAGACACAGCAACGAGACCTGATCAAGAATTTTTGATGAAACCCGGATGTTTCTCTGTGATCACTAGTGTGTGAATTATTTGGGTCAAAGTAAAACAATTACATGTATTGACTTACACAACAAACTTTGATAGCTTTTAAATTTGTTCATATGCACTCATTTTTATGCAGTCATTTGTTTTACATAATTTGGCATTGATTTCACAAGATTTTGCACATTTTTTAATTCTTCATCATGAAACCACAACATTACATTGGATATTAGGTTTAGCTTTGATAAACAGTTCATTTTTCTAAGGTTAGCCTTGATTATAGCCCATAGCTTTTCCCCCTTAGTTTAAAATTTTAGTTTAACATTTCTGAGTTTAAAAACAAAATGAGCATTTTCCACATTCAAAGGGGAACCCAAGAAAAGACAATACACAAAACTGCAAATTTCTATTATGTACAGCTTGTTTTTCCTTTTAAGAATACAATAAATCCAATATATACCTTTTGAAGCTGTATGGCTTAAAATTTTTTCTTTTGGGTT
This sequence comes from Bettongia penicillata ogilbyi, assembly GCA_023548195.1. NCBI lineage: Eukaryota > Metazoa > Chordata > Mammalia > Diprotodontia > Potoroidae > Bettongia > Bettongia penicillata. Next base: position 5,665,934 of record JAJHZJ010000177.1, on the reverse strand, counting down.
CTCTTTTATGCATTTAAAATGCTTTGATTACCCTTTACTTTCTTTTTTGGAAGGGGGAACTTCTCACCACCTTTCATAATCCTCCTATTTCCCTTCCCCCATCCACATCCCACAATTGCAGTAGGAAAAAAAGTCATTGTAACAAAAATGTCTAGTCAAATGAAACTAATTCCCACATTGTGTATGTATGAAATTACATGTCTCATTCTGCATCTTAAGTATATTACCTCAGTGTCAGGAGGAGATAGCAAACATGTTTGATCATCAGTCTTCTGAAATCTATTAGTCATTGAATTAGAGTTCTTACATATTTTAAAGTAGTACTGTTATTGTATACAATGTTCTCTTGGTTCTGATCAATTCACTTTACATCAGTTCATACACATCTTCCCAGATTTCTCTGAAACTGTTCCTTTCAACATCTCTTTGGTGTAAGGAAGCCAAACATTCTGGGATCATTTAAGTCCACAGTATTAGTTACATAGAAGTGCAAAGGAAAGTGTGTTCAAAAATGAAAAACAATGCCAAACAATGACAAATTATTGCTGCAAAATAACCTAATCAATCCTCAGAAAACAAGCACAGGCTACAGAGGGACCTAGCAGCTAGAAGGATTGTTACTGATTCCTCTGTGTTGTGAAGGAGGAGGAGAAGAAAGAGAAGAAGTAGGAGGAGGAGAAGGAGAAGAATGAGGAGGAAGAGGAGGAGGAGGAGAAAGAGATAGGGAAATGGATAGATTTATACTCTAAATCAAACCTATTCACCACAGTTATTCAGAAGTAATGAAAAGTCTTCAATTTCCTTACACCAACGGATACTGCATTGTCTCTGAAGCATACACTTTAAAAGCTGGAACTTTTGAATGTTTCTTTGAAATAATATCTATTCTTAATATCTATAGAATTAAAAACATATAAGGAGGCTTGATTGAGCATCCCTAGATTGCCCCATGCAGAGGTGCTCTGCATCCTCTAATACATGGGAAAGAAAAGTGTCCTTTGATTGGCTGTGTAATCAGAATAGATTGCAACTTTAAAACTGACCAGACCAACACAGTCTTTTTCCTGCTACTTCCAAAGGGTGAAGATCACAGTTCATCCAAAGAGAGAGTAACATGACTTGAACCTGAAGGGGGACCACCTCCCCACTTCTCTTTTACTCAGGCTCTGAAAAAATGGGCCTGGGGATGTTTGTTTCTGTTCTGTTTCTTTTGTCTTCAGTTTCTCAGTTTTAGCTGGCCAGTTGTGATCCCCAAAAGACCCATGGGACTAGGAGTTTGAGCTTATGATGACATTGAAAGCAGGCTTGCAGGAGAGATGTTGTAAGGAAACCAAAATGCCTGGGACTCAAGCCTAAAGAGGAGTTTTGGACTTGGAATTTGAGTCTATGCTCTATAGGTATAAAGCTAAGTTATTAACCTAATTCCTTCCCCCTCCCAAGAGCCTGAAGTGGCAAGGGGGGGAGGTGTATTAAGTCTTACGTTTTGGGGAGGAAGTTTGTATGTTTGTGGTTATGCCTTTTGAAGCAAATGTTCCTTTGTAAAAGCTAATCTGTTAGTGGTTAAGTAGAACTGGGGTGCAGGAACCCCCTTGCCCTACAAAGGAAGCATCAACAGTAGGGGCTGGAGCCATTGGCAGAGAGCCTAGACACCCCCAAAACCCCTTAAAGGTACTGATGAAGACTAGGGGAAGGTCAGATGTAATCTACCTGGACTTCAGGCAATGAGGACAGGATAGTCAGTGTCGCACTCCCTTCTCCCTCAAAAATGGGCCAACAAAACACATGTGAATGGCATGAAATCCAGCACTTAACCGACAAGAAATTAACCAAAAGTGAGGAAATAAGCTCATTGTGATCCTGTTTGTTCTCTTAGGTTCTGAGTCAGCCTAGTGTCAGCAGAAGCAAGCACAAATGACCATTATGGTCAACAAAAGAAATTAATTGCTTGTCGCAAGTAATTTGCATTTTAAATGTTCACCGACCATTTCCTTAATGAAATAATGGATGAAAATACATTTTTTAATAAAAAAACATATATGTTAGTTTTTAATATTCTCTTTTGTAAGATTTTGAGTTTTAAATTTTCTCCCCCTCCTTTCCTTTCCTTCCCCCCTCCCCAAGATGGCATGCAACCTAATATAGGTTATACATGTACAATCCTACTAAATGTATTTCCACATTAGTCATGTTGTAAAGAAGAATTAGAACCAAAGGGAAAGATTTCGAGAAAGAAAAAACTAAAAAGAAAAAAAAGGAAAAATAGTATGCTTCAATCTGCATTCAGACTCCATAGTTCTTTTTCTGGCTATGGATAGCATTTTTCATCATGAGTCTTTTGGAATCGTCTTTGATCATTGCATTGCTGAGAAGATCTAAGTCTATCAAAGTCAATCATGAAACAATGTTGCTGTTACTGTTACAATGTTGCTGTTACTGTGTACAGTGTTTTCCCGGTTCTGCTCACTTCACTCAGCGTCAGTTCATGGAAGTCTTTCCAGGTTTTTCTGAAATCTGCCTGCTCATCATTTCATAGGGAACAATAGAATTCCATTACATTCATATAACACCACTTGTTCAGCCATTCCCCAATTGATGGGCATCCCCTCTATTTCCAATTCTTGGCCACCACAAAAAAATCTGCTACAAATATTTTTGTACATATGGGTCCTTTCCCCATTTTTATGATCTTTTTGGAATACAGATCTAGAAGTAGCATTGCTCGATCAAAGGGTATACAAAGTTTTATAGCCCTTCGGGCATAGTTCCAGATTGCTCTCCAAAATGGTTGGATCAACTCACAACTCCACCAAGAAGGCATTAGTGTTCCAATTTTCCCACATGCTTTCCAGCAGAAAATGCATTTTTAAATTCTCCCTATGTGCCAAATGACTTCAGAATTTGTCAGTAACAGATGTTGAATTTGCTGATCTATGTTTTCTATATTCCATTTCCCCCCCTTTTTTTGAAGATCAGTTCAGTATTTTTCATTCTCCTAATCTGCAGTACCTCTTTTGTACTCTTACGATCTTTTGAATATTAGTGGTTCATGTTCCTGAGTCCTCTATAAGTGCCCTACCTATTACATCCCCTGATTGTGACCACATGTGTGTATGTACATATATGTGTACATATACACACACATATACACATACATAGATAAACACATACCTGTCCTGACTCTTGGCTGAAAAGGAGAATAGCTATAACCCAACAGTTCATTGCTGCAGAGCTGGAATTACCTGAGCCTCAAAGAACCCAAGAGTTGGAAGGGATTTCAGACATTAGTCCAATGAACATATGTGAACAAGAATCCTCTCAACAACATCCCTCACAAGGGTTCACTCAGATTTTGCTTAAAGACTTACAGTAGGGGATAATCAACTACTTCCCAAGGCAGCACATTCCACTTTGGCATAACTCTAATTTAGGAAAGCTTTTTGCCAAACCATAACTGTGTCTCTTTAGCATTCCCATATTGATTTTACTTCTGCACCCTGCTCAAACAGAACAATTGCTCTTCCACACGATAACCATCCAAATATTTAAAGAGAGTGATTGTGGATATGCCCTCCCCACCCCAAATCTCCTCTTAGCCGGTATAATATTGTTGTTATTCAGTTGTTTTAGATTCTTCGTGACCCCACTTGGGTTTTGTTTGTCTTTGTTTTTGCCAGGATCCTGGAGTAGATTGCCATTTCCTTCTCCAGCTCTTTTCACAAATGAAGAAAATGAAGCAAACAAGGTTAAGTGACTTGCCCAGGGTCAGCCGGCTAGTAAGTGTCTGAAGCCAGATTTGAATTCAGCTCTTCCTGACTCCAGGTCCAGCACTCTATCCACCTAGATACCCTTCCAGTATTATTACCTCCCATATTCTAGAATATTGCCTCTCAGTTCCTTTAAATAATCATTGTAACTCCAGATCCCTAGATCTCTCTTTATCCTAGTTAACTTACTGAACCTAGTGCACTGTGTTGATGTTCTTCCTAACCAAGATGCAATGCTGCAGATGTGGTATGGTTAATAATGGGACCTACTTCTTCATTTCAGACACTATACTCCTATTAATGTATTCTGAAGTTACATTAATTTTGTTTCTCATATTGACTTGATGTTTTTCAGTGTAGTATTTCACCTAGCTCATATTTTATTTTCTAGTCAAATAAATTCAGGAAACATTTATTAATATAGATCATAATATTTATTTTATAATTTACATTTTTGTTGCATATCACTGTATCCCATCTAATACTTGCACAGTCTTTTGCAATCAATGGGTGCCTAATAAATGTTTATTAGATTAAATGAAATGCAATGTATTCATTTCAGACCTCTTTTACCTAACTGAATGAGATTTTCAGCTGTCTGGCTAAGTTGGAATATGAGCTCTCTGAAGATAAAAGGATTGCCTGAAATGATTTTTCAAGGTTCTTTCGAGCTCTGTGATTCCTTCATCAGCTTTTTTTTTTTAAATGACTTTAATCTACATCTTCTAAAAGGCAGGCATAATTTTCTCTCCTACATCCTATTAAAGAGTAAATGAGCTGCTTTTAATTCTTCTTAACATGTTAGTTTTAAGTACAATTTTTCCAAGTCTCAGTGTATCTATAATCACATTAACAGAAGGCTACATATTCTGAAGGAAGTATTGTATAAGTATAGGCCAGAAAATTATCCATAAAATAATTTCAGTTGTCAAAAAGAAGAGAGGATGTATTCTTACCTCAAAGTCCTATCTGCAAAAAAATTCTCACGTAATTTAAGGAAAGCTTGTACCCCTCTTACGTGATTTTCAAAATCCTTTTTAGAGCTCTTCCATGGACTGAGACAAATTCATATTTTTCTTGGAAGTTTTGGACAGAGGAGCTTTGACCTTGTTGTCTTCTTTTGAGAAAGTGTTTTGTTCTTTGTCATCATAGTAGCTGTCTGTAGTCAGAGTTTTTTCCGTTGTTTGCTCATTTTCCCAGCCTATTACTTGACTTAACTTTTTTGTTAAAGTAGGGCTCTGCTTCCAGAGTAGAGGGCACACCATCCCAAACTTCAGGGGTTTATGCAGATGTTTTCAGAGATACTTATAAGGACCTGTAAGTTTTCAGTTTTTCCAAGGTAGTATGATACAAGGAGAGGTGTTTACTCCTCTCCTGGCATGTGCTTTGGTCTATGAGAGACCACAGTCACTCTTTTCTGCTCTGGAACTGTGATGAGGGTTTCCCCTCTGCTGTGGTTACAAGCTCTGCTGTGCCAGTGCTCCTCTTCACCCTGGGACTGCCACCCAGATCCTAGTATGGGCAAAACAACAGAGTCCTGTCCCAGTTCTAGCAAAAAGACTCCTGTAATCTTCTTCTGACCATTTGTTCGACCCCCTTACTGTCTTTGAGCCGAGAGCTCCAGAAGCAGCCACTGCAGCTACAGCTGCTGATTCAGTCACTCCCAAGGTCTGCTCCTGGTTTGCTAGGGACAGGGTTGTGCTGGCTTGTCCTATGCAAGACTACACTTCACTCTCACCCCAGTGTGACAGCCCATTCCTGTTGACCTTCTAAGTTGTCTTTGGCATCCAGAGAGGTCTGGAAATTGCCACTCCTATTAAGGATATAGTCACCCTGAGACCTGCTCTGGATTTGCAGAGGCCCAGTGTATGCTGGTGAAGCCTGTGCCGGACTGTTCTTTTCTCTCACCCTGGTGCAACAGATCTTTCTTACTGACCTTCCAAGTTGTCTTGGGCTGGAAATTTGTTTCACTCTGTCTCTTTGTGGGTTCTGCTGCTCTAGAATTTGTTTAGAGTCATTTTTAAAAGGTATTTAGAGGGGTTTGGGGGAGAGCTCAGGCAAGTCCCTGACTTTCCTTCACTATCTTGGCTCCTCCCCCTTAAGAAAAGCTTGTGAGGATTGTACTCAATCACATTGCTACACCACAATATATTGGCCATCCCCTTAGTTTCTAGTTTTGTTGCCACCACAAAAAAAGCTGCTATAAATGATTGTACATATAGTCCTTTTTCCTCTTTCTTTGATCTACTTGAGGTATAAACCTAGCAGAGTATTGCTGGTCAAAAGACATATACTACTTAATAACTCTTAGAGTGTAATTCTAAATTCCTTTCCAAAATGGTGGGACCCCTTCACAGAAATGAGGAAAAAGATGCCTCCAAAGAAACAAGGAAAGATTTGGATGAACTGATGCAGAATGAGGCAAGTAGAAATAGGAGAACTATACCATCAATATTATAAAAACAAATAATTTTGTAAGTATTGAGAATTCTGGTCAATTAAATGATCAATCCAGATGACTGATAAAAAATACTGCCCCCTTGATGACAGAGAGATGATGAACCAATATGCGGAACTCAAAATACATTTTTGAACAAGATTAATGTGAGAATATGTTTTGTTTGACTGTGCTTGTGTGATACATGGGTTCCTTCTCTCTCTTCCTTCCTTTCTCTTCCTTCCTTCCTTCTTCCATTCCTACCTTCTTTCCTTCCTGTCTGTGGATGAAAGAAAGTGGAAGGAAAAAATGAATGCCTGATCATTTTTTTTAAAATAAAAAAATTTTTAAAAATGTTTTCTAGGGTTTACTTCCCATGTTTTTATTTCAGAATAACCTATGAAAGAAAACTCCCCACAATTTTTCCTTATCATATCCCAAATCTCATGAATACAATAAAAGAGTCCTGTGTAGAGAATCTCTCTCAGGTATCCCTGCAAATGTGGAGGACACAATGTATGGCTCTCATGTGATGATTGAGCCCTTAGGTGGAGTGAATAGCCTAACTTTCACTTGCTCTGATGAGTCAGGTCCCCAGAGAATGACTACTACCTCTCCTCAGGACTCTAGGGGTTGCCCTGAGAGGTTGAAAGAAGTTGTTTGCCTAATGCTATATAACTCCCCAGCCCTCACTGCTGTGCTTGCTATTATGAATACGAGTTGGCTGTTAACAAGTTAGCGAGACTCCCTGAGATTTTAGAAAGTACATCAAAGTTCAGGGAGAAATGGGAGCAAGCTTAGAGTATGTATGGAAATAGGTAACTCAAAATTCCTGGGGCTGCTGCCTGTCCTTTTCTCCCCTTCCTGGGGTCCTTTTAAGCTTGGGGTAGTTTCTTTTCTGGGCTCCTTGTGGAGTTGCAAATCTGTTTGAGGTCTCCCTTGGCTCTTGATGTTGCCAGATGTTGTAGGTTCATTGTTAGGATACTGATGGGAAGATGAGAAGTCCTTCAGATATATGCTACATGTGCCTGGTGGGGTCATTGGGATGTCAAGGAGACCTAGCATCTCTGGTGGGAGGGCTTGCTGGGAGGGCTGCTTGTCTACCTTTGGTATCCACCTTTCATCCAACTCTGACCTGTGGCTCCAAGAAGCTGTGGCATGCACAGCAGTCACACTCAGCCATTATGGCAAATGGGCTAAGGTAACTGACAGGCCTCTAACCCACTGGTGAGTTAGGGGGATGTCTACTCCAAGCATCTGAAGACTTTCCCTGATGGAATGTGAAGATGAAAACGTTTTGTTCCAATAGCCATGAAGGTGGCTGAAGAAAGTCCCATGAAGTGCTTACAGCTTGGTCAGACATTGAAGATGCCAACAGCATCAACTGCATCCTGGATCATTGTCAACCTTCCTGACTTTTGTCTTGCCAATGGACTTCAATGAATCTGGAAGACAGTGAGGCTGATTCCTTTGTGCAATCTGCCTCACTTAAATCCATTGTGCTGTCATTGGTCCTTTTCCAAAATGAAGGACAGACAACAGCATGTGTCTGGGATAGATACTGGATCCTATGCATCTGTGGGGAGAGAGTCTCCACCTGGCACCTTAGTTACTAAATTCTCTAGTTTTAAGATCCACCAGAGAAAAATTGGCAATATTTTTCTCCTTTCCATTTTTGGACTGCAATTATAGTTAGTGTGTTTCCTTTAAAAAATCAGATCAGTTCTTCAAGAAAATCTTTACCTGTTTAAATTCTTATCTATTCTATATTATATAATTCTAATTATATAACATCTAATTCTATATTATATAATATATTATATTATAATTCTATATCTATTACATGACTGTACTCAGTATCAGTATTGCAGAAAATATGAAAATAGATTTTGTACCCCCAAAATATTTTTTGCTGTTCAGTCATGTCTGACTTTTCATGATACCATTTGGGGTTTTCTTGGGAAAGATGCAGGAGTGGTTTGCCATTTCCTTCTCCAGTTCATTTTACAGAAGAGGAAACTGAGGCAAACAGAGTTAAGTGACTTGCCCAGGGTCACATAGCTACTAAGTGTCTGAGGTCAAATTTGAACTCAGGAAGATGAATCTTTCTGATTCCAGGCTGGGCACTCTAAAGGTTTGCCTAAAGCACATTGATAGCTCATAAATACGTTTCTTTTAAAAGAAATCTATTTAATCTTTTAAGCAGATCTGGAATGCTTGCCCTGTCTGTTACATGAGTCTAGACAGATTGTCTGAGATCTGTATTTATTTTGGGTCCACAGGAGGTTTGCCTGCTGGCCTAGAAACCCCAAGCAATACCTAATCCCTTTCTGGGACTTCCACACCTCTTTGAGGGATTTTCTAATTAGGTCTCTGTTAGGTTGCTTGTCCTAGGGAGGGGTGAATTAGAAGGTCTCATTTGTATTACATCTGCATTGGCAGAGATTCAATTAGGGAAATTCGGGGAACCTTTTGGAATAGGGACCCAGAGAAAATCTGCCTTGACCTCTCAGGGAAAAACCTTTAGTACAGAGAATCTTGGAAAAATATTGGTGTACCTATTATAGAAAAAGACACTTGGAAAATTTAGCCTTATGCAGTAAAGGAACAATGGAAGCATTTTTATGCTGAACAGTTTGTTTTCTCACCTAACAGGAGAGGGAATGATTTCTGGTTGATTCCAAGTCCCTAATTCCTGTGGAATGGGCCCATGTACTCTGGAATCTTTTGAGGAATTAAACTTTTCTTCTGACACAGGAAGCTTGATTTTCTTTTCCTTTTAAAATTAGTTAATGATTAAGCCCAGTCTCAGTGGGTAGGTCTAGAATAGAGGTGCTTTTTGGTAGAAAAGGGAAAGGATAAAGTACTCCAGGTCCCCTTGAAATCAGTACCGGTTTTGGTACTCGGTATCCATAAGAGCCTAAGTTAGGGGGGGACCTTCCATGAGAGAAGAATTAAGACCCCAATACCCCTGGATCTAGAAGACCAGAGTTGTTGCACAAGCACCAAGCCAAGTTAGTTTGTTTTCTCACCTCAAGGTGTGAGATTTCTTGTTTTTGCAGTCAACCCAATCCCTGGGGGAAGACCCCTGCATGCTTGAGGGACTCTGAAAGGGACTACACTTTCCCTTCGAGAATAGAAGCTTGAGTTTCTCTCTTTTCTTCTCTTTATTGTTTTTGGGTTGGGGAAAAGTAATTTTACAAAGAACAAGACAGGTGTTAAATGAATAGAACTTTATAAAATGATATTTGTTTGCCGAATTGCATCATCAGGTATTTAGAAGGAAGTATGTTTATTACTGGATTTGATTATGAACTATGCCACAGGCTTTTCTTCAGACTCTTTCATACAAGATGCTAGGGAAGGCATTAAAAAAAAGATAATGCAAAATTTCCCCAAGTCATTAAAGAACTGTTAGGAATTTGGGACTATGGACTTTGCTAGACCTACTCCAGTAGATTTGCTGACAAGGGCAAATATCAAAACTAGGAGAGAGTGTAAAGGTGAGGGCTGACTAAATCAATCAAGTCATTCTACCCCAGGGAAGTGATAAAATGATACTTTATAGGTGAAAACACGTCCCAATCAATCAATCAACTGAAGATTTAGACTAAGTTTTGGGAAAGGTCCCTAAACAATTGGAGTGATATTGTATAAGAAAAGTATTTGGATTGGGTGGAGAAGTTTGTTAATATCCTGTGGGGGCTGTATAAAATCAGGGAGCTGGTTTAGCACCTGAGACATTGGAGCAAGCAGAAAGGAGAATTCTGGCTATACTCCTTAAAGGGAAGCAGTAGAGGGAGGGCGATAGAATAGAGTGCCAGGCTTGGCTTTGGTTCCTTCATCTCCACCCTATGACCACAGAAGGAGCTCTTGAACTTCAGAGGTCAGTACAACTTCCCCACCTTCCTGTCAGCATCCCAGTTCAGGGGACAGCAGGGACTCTACTGAGAGCCGAAGACAGACCAGATATAGATTCCAGGGTCTACAAAGAGCCTAAAAGAGAAATGACTCCATACTTAAAGGGAATATCTTGGGAGCAAACAACTTCTAGAATTGGTGGGATTTTTTGGCTTTGTTTTGTTTTTTTGCCACATATACTCCCTAAGTTTGAGCTCAATTTATCCAGGACACTCTGTAGTTGTGGGATGGTTGTCACAGACTTTTTGGGAGCATATTTGTACCAGCTACACCACATCAACTAATACCTTAAAAAAAATTAAGTCTGGCTGACTAAATGATAATCATGGTAGATGGTGCATTGGTAGGAACTGAAAAGCCACAGCATTAGAAAGATACTTCAGTCCTTCTAGGCAAACCCTAGAGGTCTGAAGGAATATAGTAGCTACATTTTGGGGACCTGACTCATCCATTCAAGTGGGAGGTGGAATAATAGTTGTAGTGAAGCCTATGGATCCATTCTCAGGATAACTTTCAATTGTTTAAAATGAAATAAATAGGATTATAAAGGAAAGTAATTATATTGAAATATGGTTATTAAAATGTATCTTTTAAAAATTTCACAGACCAAAGGTTAAGATCTCCTACTAGCAAGATCATATGTGCTACACGGGAACCATCTTTAGTGTGAATAGGTTCACACGTTGAAGGCAGGGCATAAAGGGCTGGATCTCTTTGGCTGTAGCATTTCATGAAAGATGATAGAAGGGCTATAATTTGCATTGGTAGGTAGAGGACTCATACTGATAAGATCATATATATTTTAAAATTGAAGAAAGTATGAAATCAAAATGATCATTTTAATGTTGTTGCCTCTATACATACACCTTTGTATTTTATAACCCTTTCTACATACGTAATGAAAGTCTGCCCTACTTGTCTGAGTCCCTAAGAATTGAGTCTCACAAAGACAATCATATATGGATGTATGAACAAAAATGTAAATGTATGTATGTATGCTCACTCAGTTCAACCAAACTCTATGTGAGTTTGTTCCCTTTACTCAATCAAACAATAAACATTTATTAAGTTCCCATTATGTCCTAAGCCCTGGTGATACAGAAACTAAGAATGACACAATTCCTACTCTCCAGTCCAAATAGAAGCACATACACACAGAATAAAAGTAATTTATACAAACAAGAGACAAGGTAGTTAAGTTGAATGTAGTTAGGGAAGGAGGGTAGATATTATCAGTTGAGGAGGATCCATAAAGGCTTAAGCTTCATTTTCAAATCTGGTTGGACTGCAGAGTATGGGAAAGGGAGATGATGTATGATGAAGATAGAAAAATGGATGTGAAGAGCTTGAAAAAATAAACAGAGGAACTGATATTTGATCCTGGAGATAATAAAGAGCCAAGTGAAATTTATTAAAGGAGGGGAGTGACAGGATCAGAAATATGCTCAAGGAAAGTCCCTTTGGCAGCTATGTCTCCACAGATGGACTGGAATGGGGAGATTTAAGCCAGGAAGTCTGGGAGGCTGGGGAGACCAGTTAAGAGTCCCATTGAAGACTCAAGGACTGAAAGAAATTAGATTCAAACCCAAAGAATAAGGCTTGAGGAATAAAAGTCTAAAACATATTCCTTCTCCAGAATTGATGTCTGTTACTCTTGGCCACAAGATATATCATTGTTGGGATGAATAAATCAATTGCCAAATAAGTTACTGGAGAGGGAGTGAATGGAAGATGGCTAATACAACACAGCAGATAAACCAAGAATCAACCAAAAGTGTTTATTTCTATTTAACTCAACAAACATTTATAAATTTACAATGTGCAAAGCATGTGTTAGGCAGTGAGGGAAATATGTAATGTAGATAATTCATACTTATTCTTGTTGAGCTTACTAGCTGTTGGGAAGACACAATGATGGATAACCATAATACCCAATATTACATGATAATACCCCTAAAATACAGGTAGTCTTGGTGTGGTGGCAAGGGAGTTAAAGGACTTGGATTTGAGTCATGACTCCACTACTTATGAACTTTATGACCTTAGTCAAGTCAATTAATATCTCTGGCCTCAAATTCTTTATCTGAAAAATGAAAGGGTTGTTTTAGATAACATTAGGATCCCTCCCAGTAATACTTCCCATGATTCCAAGTCCTATTATAATGTCTCTCTGTGCCATTAAGGTAACTCTAGGTTCTTCAAGGCTATTCCATCAGCAGATTGCAAAGACTGGCAGGTCCTGCCATGCATTAAAGACTTCAATATGGTTCTATTGACCAACTGGGTCTGATGTTCAAGGACCAGCCTAAAATATGCTCAAGAAGCCCATTTCCAGAGAGCTGGAAATTAAGTGATGAAATTTTTGGTCATATCAACTTATTAAAATTTCTGCTAATGCCTAGAGAGGATACAATCTGGACCAGGAGAAGGTGTCCTTTCAGACCGAGAAATCAAAAATGAAGGATTGAACTGGATCAAGGTCATCTAGTCCAGTTCAGACTGAACAGGAATTCTCTCTATAATAACTGTGACAAATGATTATCCAAGTTTTGCTTGATAATCTCTGATAACGGGGAATTTACTGCTTTCCAAGACAGCCCATTTTGCTTTGGGACACCTTTAGTTAATTGCTTATTCTTCCTTTTGGTTTAAATCTTCCTTTCTGTAACTTCTACCTATTGCTCTTCATTCAGCCCTTCAGAGAAAATCAGAAGAAATAAAACCTCTTTTCCCCCTTATGGGCCTTTCAGTATTTGAAAATAGTGCTAATACAACCAGACATCTTTTCTTCTTTAGGATAAACATACAATTCCTTTAACTATGTGACACTGTTGTGTCTCCCATTCAGGCTAGGTAGATAGAGCACTAGACCTGGCATCAAGAAGAATCAAGTTCAAATTCAGCCTCAGACTGTGTAATCCTGTGCAAGACACAACTTCTGTTTTCCTCAGTTTCCTCATCTGTCATATAGGGTTAGTAATCAAACCCACCTCCCAGGATTATTGTGATGATCAAATGAGACAATACCTGTAAAGCACTTTGCAACCTTAAAGTGCTATATAAATGCTAGCTATCATCATTATTATTCTTTGGCTCCATTCCAGTTTGTCATTGCTCCTCCTAAAATGTAATGGCTAGAACTGGACACAATTCTTCATCTGTTGGCTCACTATATACTCTCCTGAGCATTATTAGATTTCTTTTAAAAAATTCATTGCTCACTGCAAGACAGATTTCTATTAAGATAGGCTTAAAGACTTTATGTATTTAATATTAATGGTATGTGATGACTCCGTAGAGAGATCCCAGACTCAAAAATCTTTATACCCTGGGGTACATGTAAAGAACGTCAAGGAACTGTGAACCAGAAGTCTCGGAGCAAGAGGAATGAACCTCAAGAATGCTGAAAAATGCATATTGCCATACTTTTCCTACTCTCCTAATTATCTTGTTGATCTAATTTCTTTCAGACAACTTCCAAGAAGTATTAGGAATGCCAATTATTCTGCTGTTGTGGAAAAGATGAAGAAATAGGAGGTAGAAAATAATATAATTAGATGTATTTGGAATTGGTTGAATGACCAGGACCAAAGAGTAGTTAATAATAGTTCAATTTCAATTTAGAAGGAAGTCACTAGTGGACAATCACAAGGATCTGTGCTTAGCTCTGTGTTGCTTAATATTTTATTTGTAGCAATGATTTGGAAAGAGGCATAAATAAACTACTTATCTCATCTGTACATGAAACAAAACTAGGAGAGATCTACACACTGGGTGCTGGGGTTAGGATACAAAAAGATATTGACAAGTTAGAAAATCAAACCAAATAGATTAAGAGGAAATTTAATAGGGATAAAATGTAAATTTTAACATCTGGGCATAAAAAGTCAACTTCAAAAGTGAAAGATAGGGACAGCATAGTTTAATAGCAGCTGGTCTGAAAAAGATATGAGGATTTTGCAGGTGGGAAGCTCAGTATGAGTCAACTTTATAATCTGGCAGCCAAAAAAAAGGTAATTTGATTTTGGGTTGCATCAAGAGAGCATAGCTTCCAGGAATAAAGTGCTGCTCTTGCTTTCTAACTGCTTCTGGAATTTTGTGTTCAGTTCTGCATACCACATTTTAGAAGGGATATTTAATGCACAGCAGAGTGTCCAGAGAATTTAAGCTAGGAAAGTCAAGGACCTCTAGTTCACATCATAAAAGAGCTGGTAGAAGGAAGGGGGGATGAGAAGACTTAAAAAGGTGGGGTTTACTGTGGTCTTCAACTAACTGAAAGTATGATTAAATTTGCTCTGTTTGGTCCCAGAAGGAAGAAGTAAGAGCAATAAACAGAGGCTGCAAAGCAAGAAATTTAGACTTAATTATAAGGAAAAAGTTCATAATAATGAGAGCTATCCAAAAATGGAAATGAGGTACCTCAAGAGATAGTGGATTCTTTCTTATTAGAAGTTGCCAAGCAATGGCTAGATGATCACTTGTCACTCATCATGTAGCATCTACTGTGTGTCAAGTACTCTGCTGAGCACTTTATAAATATGTCATTAGTCAGGGATATTTTTGTAGGAAATTCTTTTTTTTAGGTATGGGTTGGGGGCAGTCACTGAGGTCCATTCCAGCTCTGAAAATCTGTAATTCTATGATCCACTGTTGGGCATACACTCAAAGCTTTTTTTTTTTGTTAGCTTGGCAGAACCTATCAGAGCCTGTGTTTGGTTCACATGGCTTTTGATCACTACCATGATGAGTTACTGGAGGAGAATTTTGCAGAGCATGGCGGAACAAAACCAAGAACATAATTGTGTCTAGACAGGCCAGTGGGAGGTGAAATCTGAGGTTGAGGAAACAGAGGTTTGCTATTGAGCAAGTAACAGGTTTTGAACTAGATAAGGAAAATTCCCTTACATTTCTCTGCCACTCTACAGATTCGTGTATTTTTTTTTATTTAACTTTTTACATTCATTTTCACAAAATTTTGGGTTCCAAATTTTCTCCCCTTCCCCCACCCCAATACACTGAGCATTCTAATTTTCCCTATAACCAATCTGCCCTCTCTTCTTATCATCCCTCCCTTTTCTTGTCCCCATCTTCTCTTTTGTCCTGTAGGACCAGATGACTTTCTATACCCCATTACCTGTATTTTTTATTTCCTAGTAGCAAGAACAATACTAAACAGTTGTTCCTAAAACTTTGAGTTCCAAATTCTCCCCATCCCTCCCTCCCCACCCATTCCCTTTGGGAAGGCAGGCAATTCAACATAGGCCCTATCTGTGTAGTTTTGCAAATGACTTCAATAATAGTCCTGTTGTGTAAGACTAACTGTATTTCCCTTCATCCTATCCTGCCCCCCATTGTTTCTATTCTGTCTTTTGATCCTGTCCCTCCCCAAGAGTGTTGACTTCTAATTGCTCCCTCCTCCCATTAGCCTCCCTACCATCACCACCCCCCTTGCTTATCTCCTTCTCCCCCATTTTCCTGTATTTTAAGATAGGTTTTCATACCAAAATGAGTGTGCATTTTATTCCTTCCTTTAGTCGAATGTGATGAGGGTAAACTTCTTGTTTTTTTTTTCTCAGCTCTCCTCTTTTTCCCTCCACTAAAAAGTCTCCTGCTTGCCTCTTGAATGAGATATAATTTACCCCATTCCATTTCACCCTCTTTCCTCCCACTACATTTCTCTCTCACCATTTACCTTAATTTCTTTTAAGATATGGTCCCATCCTATTCAATTCACTCTGTGCTCTCTGTCTCTGTATGTGTGTGCATGTGTGTATGTGTGTGTGCGTGCATGCGTGTACATGTGTGTATGTGTATGCGTGTGTGTGGTCCTACCAACTACCCAGATACTGAAAAGTTTTAAGAGTTACAAATATTGTCTTTCCATGTAGGAATGTAAACAGTTCACTTCTGGTAAGTCCCTTAAGACTTCTCTTTGCTGTTTACTTTTTCACGCTTCTTCTCATTCTTGTGTTTGAAAGTCAAATTTTCTTTTCAGCTCTGGTCTTTTCATCAAGAATGCTTGAAAGTCCTCTGTTTCATTGAAAGACCATATTTCCCCCTGAAGTATTATACTCAGTTTTGCTGGCTAGGTGATTCTTGGTTTGAGTCCTAGTTCCTTTGACTTCTGGAATATCCTATTCCACGCCCTTCGATCCCTTAATGTAGAAGCTGCTAGATCTTGAGTTATCCTGATTGTATTTCCACAATACTGGAATTGTTTCTTTCTAGTTGCTTGCAATATTTTCTCCTTGAGCTGGGAATTCTGGAATTTGGCCACAATGTTCCTAGGAGTTTCTCTTTTTGGATCTCTTTGAGGCGGTGATCGATGGATTCTGTCAATACTTATTTTGCCCTCTGGTTGTAGAATATCAGGGCAGTTTTCCTTGATAATTTCATGGAAGATGATGTCTAGGCTCTTTTTTTGATCATGATTTTCAGGTAGTCCCATAATTTTTAAATTGTCTCTCCTGGATCTATTTTCCAGGTCAGTTGTTTTTTCCCATGAGATATTTCACATTCTCTTCCAGTTTTTCATTCTTTTGGTTTTGTTTTGTGATTTCTTGGTTTCTCAGAAAGTCATTAGACTCCATCTGTTCCGTTCTAATTTGGAGAGAACTATTATCTTCAGTGAGCTTTTGAACCTCTTTTTCCATTTGGCTAATTCTGCTTTTGAAAGCATTCTTCTCCTCATTGGCTTTTTGAACCTCTTTTGCCAATTGAGTTAGCCTATTTTTCAAGGTGTTATTTTCTTCAGCATTTTTTGGGTCTCCTTTAGCAAGGTATTGACCCGTTTTTCATGCTTTCCTTGCATCTCTCTCATTTCTCTTCCCAGTTTTTCCTCCACCTGTCTAACTTGATTTTCAAAATCCTTTTTGAGCTCTTCCATGGCCTGAGGCCACCAGACATCCACCTGGGATGTCTGGGATACAGAGACCCCACCCTCCATGTCTTTCCCTGATGGTAAGAATAGTTCCTCATCATCAGAATTGAAAGGCAGAAACATCTGTACCCCCTCAAAGTAGCTCTCTATAGTCTTATTTTTCTTCCCTTTTCTGGGCATTTTCCCAGCCAGTTACTTGACTTCTGAGATTTCTGTCCACCCCCGCCTAGATCTGCCCAACTAGTGCTTGCGGTCTGAGATTCAAATGGGCCTTCCGCGGAGGGAGCGGCTGCTATTCAATGTGAGCTTAAGTTCTGGTGCTCAGGTGGGGGCAGGGTCGTCTCCCAGGCTCAGTTCCCTCAGGGGGTTTATGCAGAGACTTTCGGTAATGGCCTTGAACTTCTGCCTGCTGCTCGTGGAGTCCCGGGCCCCCACTGCTGCCTCTGCCACTCCCTGCACTGCTTCCTCCCAAGGCGGCCGGAATCACAGAGTCACCCTGCTCCCCTCTTGGCCAGCCCAGACACCTCTCTCACTGACCTGTAGCACCTGTGGGTGGAGGGACCTTCCCGGCTGCTGGAGATTCCGTCCCTGAAGCCTGCTCGGATCTGCTCCTCTGGGGCCGTGGCCAGGGCAGCACAGGGGTGGACTCTGCTGTCCAGGAGTGCAACGGACCTTTGGGGTTGGCTTTCCAGGGCTCTCTGGAATGGAAATCTTTTCCACTGTGTTTCTGCGCACCTTGCAGTGCTCCAGAATTCGTGGGGAGTTCTTCTTGCAGGAAATATATGGGCTGTGGGTTCGGAGCTAGCATACATGAGTCTTTCTACTCCACCATCTTGGCTCCACCCTCCCAACCCACCCCCCCCCCGTGTAAGTTTTTAAGGCTAGATTTGCATGGCTTGGTCCTTCTCTCCAGCTCCTCCTGAATTCCCCTCAGTTGGTGAGTCCTCAGCTTCGTTGTCACCCTCACTAACTTCTACAATTAGTACTCAAAACACTTGCTAGTTATTTTGATACTACCTGCCTTCTAATACGTTTCTGAGAAACCCTGACTGGATACAAACATTGGGAGGGAAGTATGGTTGGAGTCAAGTCAATCCTACTACTGGGATTCTCTTCCCTTATGTGGTATGTAGGGGTTTCATGATTTCTTGAAGGGGTCTTCTCTATTTTGGGGAGAGTGTATTTCCCTTGGAGAAGTCCATTTGTTTGTGTATCTCTGTGCAGGGCAACAGTGAACTAGAAATATGACTTGAACCAGTCAAGTTAACACAAGATAGAAGCTAGTAATACAAAATTAGTATTAAAAATTAGTATTAAAATTACTAAACAATTAGCTTAGCTAATTCAGAACCCAGGCTAGCAATCTGACTAAGGCTGTTAACAAATGCAAGTGGTCAGAAGAGTGATCAATATACTTAAAGAAACATTTATTTAATCCTTGCTATTAGTAGAAACTGTGCCAGACATCCAGACATTGGGAAAGATAAAAAGATAAATATGGTTCCTGCTCCCATGCCTTCCAAATCTAAGTAAAAATGATTTACAATCCTAACATATATACCAGGGCCTATAATACAAAACAGAATGAGTGAGAAGTCTAAACAAAGTGCTGTTTGAGATTCCACTATGATGTAAGCTCCTTGAGGGTAGGGACTGTTTTTGCCTTTCTCTATACCTGATGTTGGTATGACACATTGACTGACTGATCCAAGGAAGAAAACATTTCTCTCTAGAACAGAGCTCCTCAGAGTCCAAAGACAGAAGCTGGTTCAGATGGTGCCTTGTGTTATGCTGGAGGGATCATTCTGCTTCACTTGCAGGGTTTATACAAGTAGTTGAATCAAGTGGGGTTGAGAACAAAAGCAGTTCTTCTGAGGTGTGCAAGGGAGTCAGATATCAGGAAGGTTATTGGACTGAGCAAGCTTTTATTGGCTGGTGAAAGAGCTAAGCTGGTGGCAAGAGTCAGTAAAGTGAGTAGAGGAAAGAAATACAGTGAAGCTAGGAAACAGGGCAGCTGTAGTCTGATCACAGGTGTAGGTGTCAGATTTGAACCACAACTCATGGTTCTAGAGTTCATTAAAATTGTACACATATAAATTGGAAAGCAAATGATGGTGACACTGCGCTTTATATCTAGTATAATACTGTTATCTCAATTTTACTATCTGAACTGAGAAGAATGTATGAAAAAGAAGGGAGGGTTATTTTAGTTCGACTACATAGCCTGACTATAGTGGAAATGTGCTCAATAGGAAAGTATATGTAGAACCTATACAGAATTTTATGCTGTCACGGGGAGGGAGGGGGGTAGTGGGAGAAGGGTGGGGGTGGGATAAAATCTTAACTTTAAGGAAATGATTGTAAAACCTTAAAAATAATTTTAAAAAAAGAAAAAAGAAGGGAGATGGTATCAAATGCAGATATCATGAATAAAAAAGCATGAGAAAAGATGAATAATCTGGTCATTAAGAGATCATTGATGACTTTGCAGTGTTGGTGGAATGCTGGTGTCAGAAGTTAGACTGAAGAAGGTTTAGTAGTAAATGAACGAGTGGTTAGGAGAATGAGGCAATGAGTAGGAACTATTTTTTCATTCAGTTATTATTTCAACAGATGTTTAAATACTTAGCACAAAGCACTGTGCTAGGTGTTAGGGAGATATACAATTTAGAATGACTATAGTTCTTTCCCTCTTGGTACTTGGTGAACTAGTGGGACAAAAGAGGAACAGAGATGAGTACAATACAAAATATTACATCACAAATTCATTAGAAAGTTTTTTTTAGAACTAAGAACAACGGGGGGAATAGGTTTCTGAAAACATGGCAGACAGAAGTCACGAGGCAGCCGATCTGCTCAAAACACCCTCAAAAAATGGAATAAAACACCATATGGATAAAGCAAAGCTACCAAAAAGCACTCCTCCCCTTTTTAAACAAACTCAAAGAAATTATCACACAAAAATTGTGACTTTGAAATACTCAAATAGACCTGTAATCCCATCACTTTGGGGGTTCCCTCTAATAGTGCAAATCATGGCCCATTCATAGTTGCCCATTTTGGGGATTCTTATCAATGTCCTCCAATAAGATCACCACTGAAGGTTCCCCCAAACCATTAGAGGCTGTCTTTCTTGCAGTGGAACACTGGGGTTGCTCACCTGCCGTTCTCCCCTCTTGCTATGTGAACAGTTCATCTTTTCTTCCCAGTATGCAATTCCTTAATGTCATCCTTTACTTCTGTTCTTTGGAATCCTTATTGTCACAACCTACAATGCCCTTGTGCACTGTCCTCTATGTGTTGCTCATTTATAGTTCTTTGGAGGTGATGGTGTTCTATGTTTCACTGATATGTAGCAACACGAGTGAAATGTCGTTATTGAAAATATGGACTTTTGGGAAGCTGGGGCTGATAAAAGATCTTCATGATTTTGCAACAGCAATCTTGCATACTCTTCTCCTGTTCAAATCTTGGCCCATTTTGTTGTCGATTGTACTATGTCTAAGAGACATATATACATATGTATATACATATATAGGTATATATATATATGTGTGTGTACACATAAACACACATATACTGATGGACAATCCATTCACATTCATGTTGAAGTGTGTGAAATAAACATTTTTCATCCATTTGGCCTTTCATGTGTGGATGAATAGGTCAAACTCCTTTGGGAAATTATAGATCTTTTCCAGGAGGCTTTTCAATGTTTATGGGTTTCATGCAATCAGCACAATATTATATAAAAACAGGAACATCTAGAGGACCTTACCATGCAAGGGAAATGCAATACAAGGGAAACTGATATCTCCTCCATCACAATGGTAAATGCCTTTAGTGAGCATATATTTCCTTGTTTTAGTCTTTGCCTGATATTTACCATCAAAGGATTCACTGAAGAGTTATTTCTGGTGCTATATGATCCAAGCAATCTTGACTGAGCTGGAGGTATGATTGGGAGTTATACTGCTATAAAAGAGCCCATAAGACAGTACTTTGTTTTCCCAAATCAGGTGCTTTTTCATAATCCACAAAGAATAAACACACTGGAATGTAATATTCTTATATCTTTTAGTAAATTGTGAAAAGGCAAAGGTATGGTTAATTGCCAAATATTGCTTTATAAAGTATGTTTGTTCCTACTAATATTCTCCTCAAGGATGTCTGTGATTTATGTATTTAAGAAGAGAGTCAAAAGATGGGATAATCGTCATGAAAGGTCGGTATCTAGTGATGTTCTTTTGGTCACGTTTTCCAGTGTCATTAAGATCTGAGACTTTCCCCATATTTTGCCATCTTCTCTTCCTTCAGATAGCTTGCTCTTTTGTCCTCAAACACCCTTACAATGGTATTGCATGCAGCACAGATCACCTCTACACACCCACACACAAAAATCATGGACAATAGACTCTGATGCAAAAATTAGAAAAATATATGCTTAAACATCATCAGTAGTAGCACCAGAAACAAAGCTAGAATTGTTTGAAAACACTATAAAGTGGTTAATGAAACAATGTAGGAATTAAAAGAAGTGAATTCAGAAAAACACATAATGTAATGAAACAAGAAGGAAATACTGAGACTAAAAAAATCTCAGTTCAAGAAGACAATGAATCTCAACAGTTTGGGAGTATTTTTCAAAAATATAAACAAAACAATTGATAAAAAACCAAAACAATTAATAAAAACAATTATTTTTTAAAATTTATTTACTTAACTTTTAACATTCATTTTCACAAAATTTTGGGTTCCAAATTTTCTCCCCATTTCTCCCCTCCCCCCACCCCAAAACACCGAGCATTCTAATTGCCCCTATCACCAATCTGTCCTCTCTTCTAACATCCCTCCCTTCCCTTGTCCCCATCTTCTCTTTTGTCCTGTGAGGTCAGATAACTTTCTATACCCCATTACCTGTATTTCTTATTTCCTAGTAGTAAGAACAATAATCAACAGTTGTTCCTAAAACTTTGACTTCCAGCTTCTCTTCCTCCCTCCCTCCCCACCCATTCCCTTTGGGAAGCAAGCAATTCAATATGGGCCATATCTGTGTAGTTTTGCAAATGACTTCCATAATTGTCGTGTTGTGTAAGACTAACTATATTTCCCATCATCCTATCCTGCCCCTCATTGCTTCTGTTCTCTCTTTGGATCCTGTCCCTCCCCAAGAGTGTTGACTTCAAATTGCTCCCTCCTCCCACTGCCCTCCCTTCCATCATCCCCCACACCCTGCTTATCCCCTTCTCCCCCACTTTCTTGTTTTGTAAGATAGGTTTTCATACGAAAATGAGTGTGCATTTTATTCCTTCCTTTAGTCGAATGTGGTGAGAGTAAGCTTCATGTTTTTCTCTTACCTCCCCTCTTTTTCCCTCCACTGAAAAGTCTTTTGCTTGCCTTTTTTATGAGAGATAATTTGCCCCATTCCATTTCTCCCTTTCTCCTCCCAAGATATTTCTCTCTCACTGCTTAATTTCATTTTTTTAAAGATATGATCCCATCCTATTCAATTCACTCTGTGGTGTGTGTGTGTGTGTGTGTGTGTGTGTGTGTGTGTGTGTGTGTGTAATCCCACCAACTACCCAGATACTGAAAAATTTCAAGAGTTACAAATATTGTCTTTCCATGTAGGAATGTAAACAGTTCAACTTTAGTAAATCCCTTTTGACTTCTCTTTGCTGTTTACCTTTTTATGCTTCTCTTCATTCTTGTGTTAGAAGGTCAAATTTTCTTTTTAGCTCTGGTCTTTTCATCAAGAATGCTTGAAAGCCCTGTATTTCATTGAAAGACCATATTTTCCCCTGAAGTATTATACTCACTTTTGATGGGTAGGTGATTCTTGGTTTTAGTCCTAGTTCCTTTGAGTTCTGGAATATCCTATTCCATGTCCTTCGATCCCTTAATGTAGAAGCTGCTAGGTCTTGTGTTAATCTGATTGTATTTCCACAATACTTGAATTGTTTCTTTCTAGCTGCTTGCAATATTTTCTCTTTGACCAGGAAACTCTGGAATTTGGCCACAATGTTCCTAGGAGTTTCTCTTTTTGGATCTCTTTCCAGTGGTGATTGATGGATTCTTTCAATACTTATTTTGCCCTCTGGTTCTAGAATATCAGGGTAGTTTTCCTTGATAATTTCATGAAAGATGATGTCTAGGCTCTTTTTTGGATCATGGCTTTGAGGTAATCCCATAATTTTTAAATTGTCTCTCCTGGATCTATTTTCCAGGTCAGTTGTTTTCCAATGAGATATTCACATTTGCTCTTCCATTTTTACATTCTTTTGGTTTTGTTTTGTGATTTCTTGGTTTCTCATAAAATCATTAGTCTCCATTTGTTCCATGCTAATTTTTAAAGAACTATTTTCTTCAGTGAGCTTTTAGACCTCCTTTTCCATTAGACTAATTCTGCTTTTGAAAGCATTCTTCTCCTCATTGGGTTTTTGAACCTCTTTTGTCAATTGAGTTAACCTATTTTTCAAGGTGTTATTTTCTTCAGCATTTTTTTTGGGGTCTCCTTTAGCAAGATGTTGACCTGCTTTTCATGCTTTTCTTGCATCTCTGTCATTTCTCTTCCCAGTTTTTCCTCCACCTGTCTAACTTGATTTTCAAAATCCTTTTTGAGCTCTTCCATGGCCTGAGCCCATTGAATATTTATTTTGGATGTTTGGGATACAGAAGCCTTGGCTTCTATGTCTTTCCCTGATGGTAAGCATTTTTCTTCCTCATCCAAAAGGATAGGAGGAGATATCTCTATATGTTCACCAAGAAAGTAACCTTCTATGGTCTTATTTTTTTTCCCTTTTTTGGGCATTTTGCCAACCAGTTACTTGACTTTTGGGTCCTTTGTCAAGAGTAGAGTATACTCTGGGAATCTGTGAGATCTCAGTTCCTCCAAGGTGGCACAATCAAGTGTGTACTGGTCTGGGTGCAGAGAGGGATTTTTGTGCCCAGAATCTTAGCAGATACCTCTTCACAGCCACTTGGCCTCCAGTTCCACCAAGCCAGTACTGGGGGCTGATTTTCAGATAAGGTGGATGGGCAGGGCTGCCATTCAATTTGAGACAAAGACCAGCTCAGCCAGGGCCTCCACCTAGGGCTGAGGTAAGACTCAGCTCTTCAATGCCCCCAGGGGTTTTTACGCTCCACCAATGGAGCTTCTGTAAGGGCTTCTGTGCAGGCTTTGTAGTCATTGTCTGCTGCCAGAGATACAGGAAGGCCCTTCTCCCTTCCTGGCTAGCTGATAAAACCCCGTCACTGACCTTTGGCGCCTATGGGCTGAGGGATCTGAGGACCCGCTACTGTGACTGGAGATTCCACCCCTGAGGTGTCCTCCTTCCAGAGTCTTTTTTTTAAAAATATAAATATATTTATTTAACTTTTTACATTCATTTTCACAAAACTTTGGGTTCCAAATTTTCTCCCCATTTATCCCCTCCTCCCACCCCAATACACCAAGCATTCTAATTTTCCCTATAACCAATCTACCTTCTCTTCTGTCATCCCTTCCTTCTCTTGTCCCCATCTTCACTTTTGTCCTGTAGGGCCGGATGACTTTCTATTCCCCATTAACTGTATTTCTTGTTTCCTAGTAGCAAGAACAATACTAAACAGTTGTTCCTAAAACTTTGAGTTCCAAATTCTCCCCATCCCTCCCTCCCCACCTATTCCCTTTAGGAAGGCAGGCAATTCGATATAGGCCATATCTGTGTAGTTTTGCAAATGACTTTGATAACAGTCATGTTGTGTAAGACTAACTGTATTTCCCTCCATCCTATCCTGCCCCCCATTGTTTCTATTCTGCCTTTTGATCTTGTCCCTCCCCAAGTGTTGACTTCTAATTGCTGCCTCCTCCCATTGCCCTCCCTTCCATCATCCCCCCCACCCATCATCCCCCCCACCCTGCTTATCTCCTTCTCCCCCACTTTCCTGTATTTTAAGATAGGTTTTCATACCAAAATGAGTGTGCATTTTATTCCTTCCTTTAGTCTAATGTGATGAGGGTAAACTTCATGTTTTTTTCTCAGGTCTTCTCTTTTTCCCTCCACTAAAAAGTCTCCTGCTTGCCTCTTGAATGAGATATAATTTACCCCATTCCATTTCACCCTCTCTCTTCCCACTACATTTCTCTCTCACCATTTACCTTAATTTCTTTTAAGATATGGTCCCATCCTATTCAATTCACTCTGTGCTCTCTGTCTCTGTATGTGTGTGTATGTGTGTGCGCATGCATGTACGTGTGTGTGTGTGTGTGTGTGTGTGCGTGTGTGTGGTCCCACCAATTACCCAGACATTGAAAAGTTTTAAGAGTTACAAATATTGTCTTTCCATGTAGGAATGTAAACAGTTCACCTTTGGTAAGTCCCTTATGACTTCTCTTTGCTGTTTACTTTTTCATGCTTCTTCTCATTCTTTTTTTTTTTAATATTTATTTATTAACTTTTTACGTTTGTTTTCACAAAATTTTGCGTTCCAAATTTTCTCCCCTTTTATCCCCTCCCCCCACCCCAATGCACCAAACAATCTAATTTTCCCTATCTTCAATCTGCCCTCTCTTCTGTCATCCCTCCCTTCTCTTGTCCCCATCTTCTCTTTTCTCCTGTAGGGCCAGATGACTTTCTATTCCTCATTAACTGTATGTCTTCTTTCCTAGTACCAACAACAATACTAAACAGTTGTTCCTAAAACTTTGGGTTCCAAATTCTCCCCATCCCTCCCTCCCCACCCATTCCCTTTGGGAAGGCAGGCAATTCAATATAGGCCATATCTGTGTAGTTTTGCAAATGACTTCCATGATACTCGTGTTGTATAAGACTAACTGAATTACCCTCCATCCTATCCTGCCCCTCATTGTTTCTCTTCTGTCTTTTGATCCTGTCCCTCCCCGAGTGTTGACTTCAAATTGCTCCCTCCTCCCTTTACCCTCCCTTCCATCATCCCCCCCCTTGCTTATCTCCTTCTCCCCCACTTTCCTGTACTGTAAGATAGATTTTCATACCAAAATGAGCGTGCATTTTATTCCTTCCTTTAGTCAAATGTGATGAGGGTAAGCTTCTTGTTTTTTTTTCTTCTCAGCTCTCCTCTTTTTCCCTCCACTAAAACGTCTCCTACTTGCCTCTTAAATGACATATATTACCCCATTCCATTTCACCCTCTTTCCTCCCACTACATTTCTCTCTCACCATTTACCTTAATTTCTTTTAAGATATGGTCCCATCCTATTCAGTTCACTCTGTGCTCTCTGTCTCTGTATGTGTGTGCATGTGTGTATGTGTGTGTGTGCATGCATGTACATGTGTGTGTGTGGTCCCACCAACTACCCAGATACTGAAAAGTTTTAAGAGTTACAAATATTGTCTTTCCATGTAGGAATGTAAACAGTTCACTTCTGGTAAGTCCCTTAAGACTTCTCTTTGCTGTCTACTTTTTCATGCTTCTTCTCATTCTTGTGTTTGAAAGTCAAATTTTCTTTTCAGCTCTGGTCTTTTCATCAAGAATGCTTGAAAGTCCTCTGTTTCATTGAAAGACCATATTTCTCCCTGAAGTATTATACTCAGTTTTGCTGGCTAGGTGATTCTTGGTTTGAGTCCTAGTTCCTTTGACTTCTGGAATATCCTATTCCATGCCCTTCGATCCCTTAATGTAGAAGCTGCTAGATCTTGAGTTATCCTGTTTGTATTTCCACAATACTGGAATTGTTTCTTTCTGGCTACTTGCAATATTTTCTCCTTGACCTGGGAATTCTGGAATTTGGCCACAATGTTCCTAGGAGTTTCTCTTTTTGGATCTCTTTCAGGTGGTGATCAATGGATTGTTTTAATACTTATTTTGCCCTCTGGTTGTAGAATATCAGGGCAGTTTTTTCTCGATAATTTCATGGAAGATGATATCTAGGCTCTGTTTTTGATCATGACTTTCAGGTAGTCCCATAATTTTTAAATTGTCTCTCCTGGATCTATTTTCCAGGTCAATTGTTTTTCCAATGAGATATTTCACATTCTCTTCCATTTTTTCATTCTTTTGGTTTTGTTTGGTGATTTCTTGGTTTCTCAGAAAGTCATTAGCCTCCATCTGTTCCATTCTAATTTTGAGAGAACTATTATCTTCAGTGAGCTTTTGAACCTCTTTTTCCATTTGGCTAATTCTGCTTTTGAAAGCATTCTTCTCCTCATTGGCTTTTTGAACCTCTTTTGCCAATTGAGTTAGCCTATTTTTCAAGGTGTTATTTTCTTCAGCATTTTTTTGGGTCTCCTTTAGCAAGGTATTGACCCATTTTTCATGCTTTCCTTGCATCTCTCTCATTTCTCTTCCCAGTTTTTCCTCCACCTGTCTAACTTGATTTTCAAAATCCTTTTTGAGCTCTTCCATGGCCTGAGGCCACCAGACATCCACCTGGGATGTCTGGGATACAGAGACCCCGACCTCCACGTCTTTCCCTGATGGTAAGAATTGTTCCTCGTCATCAGAAATGAAAGGTGGGAACTTCTGTTCCCCAAGAAAGTAGCTTTCTATGGTCTTATTTTTCTTCCCTTTTCTGGGCATTTTCCTAGCCAGTTACTTGACTTCTGAGATTCCTCTCCACCCCTGCCTAGATCTGCCCAGCTAGTGCTTGGGGTCTGAGATTCAAATGCTGCTCCGCAGCCTCAGGGCTTTCAGCTGCAGGCGTGGCTGCTATTCAATGTGAGCTTAAGTTCTGGTGCTCAGGTGGGGGCAGGACTGCCTCCCAGGCTCAGTTCCCTCAGGGGGTTTATGCAGAGACCTTTAGTAATGGAGTGGAGCTCCTGCCTGCTCCGGGAGTTCCGGGCTAACACTGCCTCTGTTGCTGCCCCTGCCAGTGCCTCCCGAGGGGGCCCGAGTCACAGAGACACCCCACTCCCCTCTTAGCCAGCCCAGAAGTCTCTCTCACTGACCTGTAGCGCCTGTGGGTGGAGGGACCTTCGTGGCAGAGAGTCCGTCCCTGAAGCCTGCTCGGATCTGCTCCTCTGGGGTCATGTGGTCAGGGCAGTGCAGGGGTGGGCTCCACTGTCTGGTGCATGACGGACCCCTGGGGACAGCTTTCCAGGGCTCTCTGGAACAGAAATCTCCTCCACTGCGTTTCTATGCAGCTTGCTCTGCTCCAGAATTTGTGGGGAGTTCTTTTTACAGAAAATTTATGAGCTGTGGGTTCGGAGCTAGCATACGTGAATCTTTCTACTCTGCCATCTTGGCTCCTCCCCCTTCCTCTCAGAGTCTTGTCGCACCGAGTTGCTCAGCCAAGGCTGGTCTGGGGTGGCGCTGGGCTTCCCTTCCGGCGCAACTAACATTTCTGTGGGCCTTTCAGGTCACCGTAGGCTGGAAATCTCCTCCACTCTGTTGTTCTCCACTTCTGCTGGTCCAAAATTTATTGAGAGTCCCTCTCTACAGGTATTTTGTGGGCTGTGGGGAGGACCCTACGTAAATGTGTCTTTCTAGTCCACCCAAAAACAATTATTTTGCTAGAGGATGCTAGAGCATGGTGACAGAGGAGGCAGAGAAAACTTTTTTCTCAAATTTTTCTGGTGCAGTTTGTCCTTCCTTTGCCCACATCACTCATACTAAACAATAACTGTTTTTCTTTTACCCAGAGACCCTGAGGGTCTCCTCCCAGTTTTTTTTTCTTTCTGTTTAAAGAGGCCATCCCTTGAGCAACTACTAAAAGAAGCCTATTTATTGAATGAGTGTATCTCCCTCAAAGTCAGAATGCTATAAGACCTTAGCCAGAATCTCCCATTGCATCCTGGGTCTTCTCCAGTCATCCTGATGAATATCAGGCCACTAAACCCAGATGACTCTGGAAAAGAAAGTAAGGTTGGTGACCTTGCGCAGCCCTCCCTCACTCAAATCAGTCAACTGCAAGTCATGTCATTATAATGATGTCATGATCCTCTTTGAGAACAAAGGACAAGCACAGTTTGCAATGTACATTATCTTGACTGGTTTATATATTGCAATTCTGAGTAGAATATGAGCTCCAAAAGAGAAAGGATTGTGTCATTTTTTATCATTGAAATCTAAGTATTTAGCACACAGCATTGTACATAGTTGGCTCTTAATAAATGCTTGTTAAATTCAACTGTATTGAAAACAGAAAATTACTTAACTAGATAAAGATGTTGAAGTAATATATATAAACGTGATACATTTGGGGTATAGAACAGCAAAAATTTAAGAATAATTGAGCTTCTTGAAAACTATGAAGAAGAAAATAACTTTATAACATGCAAGAAAAATTTCTAGAAATGTAGGAGACAGATTGCAGAACTGTGGCAAATATTGGCAGAATATATAGACATTTTATATTCAAGTATGTATATTCTATAGAATAAATAGTATTTTGGCAGAATATATACATTTGATGGGAGTGAACTCTGAATTTAATTCATCCAGATACTTCATTGTCAAGCTTCAATATTAAGATCATATGGCAATGATTTTATATACAGTTAAGAATAATGAAATAACTTCAAATAATTTCTACTTGAATTATAAAAGATTTTGGAGGAGAAAAAGAAAACAGAAACTGGTATATGATATTCTGGAACTTTTCTTCCAGTAAAAAAAAAAAAACAACATTACTTTAAAATATAAAACTAGCATTCAAAAAATCATATAAATTTGAAAATTAGTTTGAAGAAATTATATTTGATAGAGAAAGGGAGAGAATTGAATGGGAAAAATAAAGTGTATATTTAAAAATGCACATGGACAATTCACAAAAATGGATCCTTTCCTGAGACTTAAAGAAATTTCAAATAAATTCAGAGAGACAAATATTCAAAAGCCATTTGTAATCCATGATACAATCACAACAGTCTTCAAGGAAAATATGATCAAAAGAAGTAGGTTTACGCATAATTGAAAATTACTTGAATAATGGTCAAAATTTAAAAGAATTATAGAAACAATAACAAAATATACTGAAGACAATGGTAATAAAATAGAATTTATGGTAATAACCTAGACACAAATTTATACCTCAAAATGTTTATGCTTATATTAACAATTAAGAAAAAGAAAAAATGAATGTGTTATTGGCAATTGAATGAGAAAATGAACAAAATATATAAAGGGTGGCAAAAAGAAATTACTGAAAAAGGAGATGTGAAAAAATAGGAAATAAAATAACAACTGATTAAGTAAAATAAAGAGCTGTCTTTTGAAAGACCAATAAAACTGTTAAGCCATTAAACATTTCAGTTAAGAAAGGTGGAAGTGAAGATCAAATTGCCAAAATCAGAATTGAGAAAGTGATCAAAATGAATACAGAATCACAGAATTTGAGAGTTGGAAGGGACCCCAGAGGCCACCTCAACCAACCACACAAGAAAGCAATCCTCACTATAAGAAGAATAAAGAAAAATAAAATAAAGGTAAAACAAAATAAAGAAAACTATTGAAGACTGTTCTATATAGGTATATGCCAATAAAGCCAAGAATGCAAGAACAAATGGATGAATATTTCCCAAAATATAAAATTTTCAGATTGAGGAACCAGGAATTTTGCAACTTAAGCAAACTAGTTTTAGAAGTAAAATTGAAATAGGCCATTAATTTGTTGGCATATAAAAACATCATCAAGATAAGATGGATCCACAACTGAGTTCAGTAAAATATTTAATGAACAAGTCATTCATATTGGGAAGGATCAGCCCAAAACTTTCATTTGACATATGAGAAATGTGGACCTAGAGAGCCAAAATGACTTGCCTGAGGCCACACACATGGTAAGTGTCAGGCTGGGATTTAGGCCCAGATTCTTGAATTTCAAAGGCAGCACTCTTTCCCCTATACCATACCATGAAGCCTTTGCAGCAGCCTTCAGTAATGTAGCTGGATGCACAATAAATCCACAGAGAGCTCCATCTATTAAGTGTCAAGAACAGAATCAGAAATCAGGTCTTTTGACTCCAAGTTCAGTCCTGTGTTTACACATCACACTGTTTCCCAACGACTACACCATGAAGGAAATGATAATGTGTGAATGAAAAAGACAAATAAGAGGCAGTAAACTCAAATTAAATATCATGGCCAATGCTAGTTCCTGAGGACAGTTGATGAAACACATCTCCCTTTTATAATAGTGAGACAGAGGAGACTTAGAGGACAAATATGACACACTTATATACTCTTTGAAGCTGGGTTGGTGAGGATGGCTTAACTATTTTTTTCTTATTGTTACAAAGGAGGGTAAATGACACAGCATGTCTAAAAATGACTGATGTAAAATACAAAATGCAACAAAAAATCCTTAAAATCTGTTCACATATAAACTGCTTTCAAAAACAGAGAAAGAGAACATTTTACCTAACCCTTTCTATAAGGCAAATTGGGTTTTAATACTCATATTTAATAATGAAAAGGCAAAGTAAGAATACTATACTATAAAGTTGCCCTTATGGGGCAACATGGAAAAAACAATGGCTATGGGCTCAGAGAACCTGAGTCCAATGGTATCTTTGATATTGGTTATCCATATGTCCCTAGATGAGTCATTTACTCTTCTAAGTGTCTTCCCCCACTTCCCACAGATTCTTTTTTCTGTAAAAAAAAAAAAGTGGCAGGATAGATAGCCTCTCAGATCTCTTCCAGTTCTAGATCTATGACCCTATGAATAGCAATGCTAATATATGAAGTAAAATGCTTGCAAGTGGAATATAATAATATGTTTTTAAAATTTACTAGAAATGCAAGAATGGATTCAGTATTGGGAAAACAAGTATATAATAAATCACATCAATGAAAAACACATGAAATCATTATTATTTCATCATTATGATTATATCAATAGAGGGAGAACAGTCCCTTGATAAACTATTATAATTCTGTTTTTTTTTAATCAAATAACAACACTTGAAAAGTACAGGAACGGTATTTTTCCTTAACATAACAAAATATATTTATTTGACTTAAAAGCTAGCATTCCTTACATATAATTTTAAAAAGACCCCAGAAGTTTGAGAAGTCACTTAACTTCTGCCTCAGTTTCTTCAACTGTAAAATGGGGACAATAATAACATCTTACCTCCCAGGTATGATATCAATGATATTTTCCTGTGCATTTCACAGAGATGAGCCTGGAACTGGTCTTTAGCTTTTCAGATTGACAAACTTCAGTTTATCTAATTACTCAGGAGTGATCAGCTCTGGGCAACTGGTTCATGCTAATCAAATTCACTAGAGACTGGTTTATAAACCAGAATGCCAATTTGCAAATTTGCAAATGGGAAATATACCTGGCATGGGAACTATCATTGGTTGACTGTGCAGGGCCCTCCCTCCTGGTGCGAAAGTCCACTCAGGAGACCAATTTATTAATTTACAATGGAACAAAAAACCTGGCATAAGAACTGGTGTTGGCCATTTGTAAAGGGCATAACCTACTGATGTCTAAGTCCACTCCAGAGACCAAGTTAAAAAATCATATTGTCCGGCAAGCATTGTTGCTCTATCGTTTTTCAGTCATATCTGACTCGGTGATCCCATTTGGGGTTTTCTTGGCAAAGATACTGGAGTGGTTTGTTATTTCCTTCTCCAGTTCATGAGAAAACTGAAGCAAACAGGGGTTAAGAGACTTGCCCAGGGTCACACAGATGGTTGGTTGGTTGCTGTCCTTTGTTCTTGAAGAGGACCAAAACGACATCACTATGTTGGAGTCAAGGTACGGTGTGTCTGACAATGACTGAGCATACTAATATGAGCTTAGAAGGCTCTACCACAAGTCGGGTGCACATAATCTACATGAAATTTGGAGTGGAGATGTCTCTAAATTTGTGCATCTCACTTTTTATTTGAGCTACTGAAATTCTGTTTTGCTCACACATTTTTTTCATGCAGGCAGATCATGCTGGACAGTCTTTTGCCAGTGTTTCCCATGTGGCACAACTGATTCCATAGTTTTTCAGAGGGACCTTGAGAACATCCTTGTATTGCTTCTTCTGACCTCCATGTGAAAGCTTACCTTGTTTAAGTTCTTCATAAAATAGTCTTTTAGGTAAATGTGTGTTTAGCATTTGAACAATGTGGCCAGCCCATCAGCACTGTGATTTCTGTAGTATAGTTTGAATTCTTGGCAGTTTACCTCAAAAAAGGACCTCAGCGTCTAGTACCTTATCTTGCTAGGTGATCTTCAGAATCTTCCTAAGGCAATTCAAATTGAAGTGATTCATAGACTTGTCCAAACTTCACAGGTATACAACAGTGAGATCAGTATAACAGTTCTGTACACCTTCAGTTTTGGTAGGCAGTCTAAAACCTCTTCTCTCCCACTCTTCTTTAGAGCCTCTCTAACACTGAGCTAGCTCTGGAAATGCATGCACCTACTTCATCATCATGTGCACATCACTGGTAAGCATACTGCCAAGATAATGAACTTATCCACAGCATTCAATATGTTTCCATTTGCTGTAACCAATGGATGGTGTGGTGCTGGCTGATGGAGAAGCTCTGTTTTCCTGGTGTTAATTGTTAGGCAAATTTAACATAAGCAGCAGAGACTCAATCCATACTTGGTTGTACCTGAGCCTCAGAGACTGCACCGAGTGCACAATCATCTGTGAACAAAAAATCATGTACCAACTCTCCCTCCACTTTAGCCTTTTCAAGTTAAATAATTTACCATCAGGACCTTGATGCCACTTTTTTTCTTGTTGAAGGCATCTAACAACATCATTCAAGTTAAAAAGCATGGGAGCCAGCATGAATTCTTGCTTCACTCCATTGGTGAATGGGAAAGTGTGAGTATCATCCATTTCCCAGAATCCTTGCAAATATGCTATCATGAAACTGATAGACAATACTGATGAACTTTTCTAGGCAACCAAATTTTGCTATGATTTTTCCCCAAACACTCATGACTGACAGTATCAAAGGTCTTGGTCAAATTGATGACTGTTGTGTACAGACCTCTGTCTGCACCTGGCATTTCTCCTGGAGTTGTTGGGCAGCGAACATAGAGACCATTCTTCTGCCCTTTCTGAAACCACACTCGCTCTCGAGTAGAGGACCATCTTCCAGGTGAAGTATCAGTCTATTAAGGAGGACTCTAGCAAGAATATTGCTAGGAATGACTAAGAGAGAGAGACCTCCCTGTAATTGTCACAGGACAACTTATTTCCTTTCCCTTTATAGAGATGGAGAAAGTGGACACATCCTTGAATTCCTGGGAAATAACCTCTTCTTGCCATAGAATCTGGAAAATTTAAGTCAGCTTTTGTATGAGCAGTGAATCCCCCACCTTATAAATCTCAGCTGGAATAAAATTAGCACCAAGCATTTTGCCACAGAAGAGAAGCCACATGGCATTCAAATCCTCTTCTTCAGTTGGAAGTTTGGCTAGAGAGGGATGGACTTCAACTTGAGGTATATAGTCAATGGTTTCAGCATTGATTGATGGTCTGTTGAGAACACTGTGGAAGTATTCAGCCCATCTCTCCAGGATCATGTCCTTATCACTAATCAATATGACCCTATCAGCATTCAGTGCACCATACTGGCCCATAAATAGCCTTCAGGGCATTGTAAAAACCATTTGGATTGTTATTATCAGTGTAAAACTGAATTTCATCTACCTTCTTACTGAGTCAAGTGTCTGAGGGCTGATTTGAACTCAGGAAGGGGAGTCTTCCTAAATCCAGGCCCGACACTCCTTTTAACTGCCCTTGGTGAACATAAATCCCAGCAAAGTGAGTTGCAAATATAGAAAGGCTGTTTCCCTTAACCTAGGTAGGATATGTTGACAAATTGACCTCAGTTGCAGGTATGTTTCTGTCTATAGAACCAACACTCGTCATCTAGAATCAGACTGTTTTTTCCCTAGGGTCAATTTTGAGATCAAGCTGCATAGATACACACTGACAAATTCTGACTTGTCTATAAAGCTTCTGTCATCCTAGCACTTAAAACAAATTGTAGCCATGTTACTGTTTCCAATTTGACAATTATTTTCTATTAGCTACATTTTATATTGATATTTTCCTTTTTTTAGGAAATCCCCTAGATCCTTAGCTGAGATTCAGGAAAGCCCCTTAGATGTATCATCAACTAATAGACGTTTTTAATGGTGGTGGATTAGGTAGCTGTTAAGCTCACTCATTCTTTGATGATTCTTGGGAGATTTCATTTCCAAATTACACTTTCTGACTTTGTCTCCAAATTTGGGAGCTCCTCTTTTCGGAGACAGCAGCCCTCTGTGCACTGTTTAAGTATTAAAAATAAAATTATTCCTGTAGAATTTCCAGCACCGATGTTGCTTCTGCCCAATTTATGCCAGTTGCTTCTTGAACACAGGCTGTTTGGTTTTGTAAGGCATTATGACCTTCTCCTTTAATAATGGTAGGAAGGTATATAGCTCTAGATCAAAGCAGATGAGGGAAGTCATGCGAAATATTTCTATTTAATATATCTTTTCAATTTGTATGTTTTGGTACTAACATGAATATAGAGATAAATGATATTCCGGTAGTTTCACTGGAGGCAAATAAAGATACACTCTGAAAAACTGTCAACATATTCTGCAATCCTGGCACAGAATAATCTTAAGAGACTATTAACACCTGTTTGCTTATAGTCTGCCAATGAACCACAACTACATACAGGCTAAAATAAGCTGTCCTTAACCTGGCAAACAAGAACCTTTGCAATGTGGTTCCCTACCTCCTCCTACTTTCAAATTCAATAAAGATCTAACATGTACGTGAGAGACAGTTAGGCCTGGGGCATACAAAGCTAGTTCTCAAACAGCTCACAATAATTGTGGGCAGAAGTGTTTGGTAAAGAAGGAATAACCATGATGTCAGGGAGAGTGAAATTAACTACCAAGGAGAGGTAGAGGCAAAGGTCTATGAGAACCATGAGGAGGAGGGCCAGGTCAACTTTTTAGGGGCTTTTCGTGTAAGGTTATATCATGGTGTAGTGGAAAGAGAAGGGAGATTTGAAGTCGGGAGAGTCTCACTGCTTAACTACTTAGCCTTTCCTTGGCCAGCTTGGGACATTTACATTTCTACTTTCGGGACTTATTGTGAGGATCACCTGGGAGCCTGAGAAGGGATGGAGGGAGAAACCTTTTCTTCTAAGACTCAAAGGGCTTCTTGGTGGGATTCCAGGAGCTACTTAAACATTTCAAAACTTAGGCATTCCTGCTCAGTTGGTATCACTGATGATACCACATCATCACTGATGATGGATCATCACAGATGATCCCAACGCAAACAACTGACGACCTTAATTTCCTGGAGAAGATTAATTTTAGTTTTTCAAAGGTGATGGCGAGGGACGGTGGTGGGAGTCTGCGGGGACACGCGAGGGGGAATTCTGAAGGGAAGATGCTTCGGGGCAGTTTTGGGGGAATTTGGAGGGAATGAAGGTGGGGGAGGAGAGGGTGGATGAGAATGGGGAGAAAGAGGGAGGAAACAGGAGAGGGCGGGGGAGAGCTGGGGAGGGGACACGAAGGGAGGTTCTGGAGGAGGCACGCGGGGCTCCTTTCCCAGTCCCGAGCCGGGATTCTCGAGAGCAGCCGCCGCCGGCCGCCAGGGGGCGCCTTCGCGCTGCTCTGCCCGGGAGCCAGGGCTGGGCCTACCCAGGGACCTCATCCATCCATCGATCAGTCGGTCCGTGGGTCGGGGCGCCCCCTCCGTCCGACGACCACGGCCTCTCTAGGTGCCGCCAGACTCCCGGGGGGCGGGGGGAGCGAGGAGTGGGCTCGCGCCAGGGGCACGTCGAGGGGAGCGCGCTGGAGCCCCTCCCCAGGAGGCCCCGGGACGCCCCCGCGGACGCCGCGCCCCCGGCCACGCGGAAGCCGGGTCTCCGACCGGCCCCCCCCATCGCGTCTGGAACCTCCACTGCGCACGCCCCAGTCGCCTCCCCACCCCTCTCCTGTCTTAGTCCCGCCCCCGCCTGCCGCCCCGCCCCTCTCCTCCCCTCTCCATCCCTTCCCCTCTCCCTCCCTTCCCCCTCCCCCTCGGCTCTGACCGAGCGGGCCACCGTCCGTCTCGTCCAGTCCGGGAGAAGGCGAAGCGGGTCCGGGCGAGCGTGTGTGTCTGTGTGAGCAACGAGAGGGGGAAGCCGTCTCTGCCCCCCGAAGATGGTGTCGGCGGCCGCCGAGGGAAGGCGGAGGAAGGGGCCGGCGGCGGCGAGCACCGAGAGGACGCGGAGGCCCCTGCCGCAGTGCCGGGGGCCGGGTCGGGGCCGGGCGGCCGTGACAGGGCGGACGAGGGCGAGGAGCTGGCGGCCCGCGCCGGGGCCCGGGCTGGGGTCTCGGCCGCTCGTGCGGCCCCCGCCGGCGCCGCCGCTGCTGCTGCCGCTGCTGCTGCTGCTGCTGCCGCTGCCCCTGCCCCTGCCCCGGGCGGCCGAGGCGGCGGCGCCGGCTGCCGTGGCGTCGGGCTCGGCCGCGGCCGAGGCCAAGGAGTGCGACCGGCCCTGCGTGAACGGCGGCCGCTGCAACCCGGGCACGGGTCAGTGCGTGTGCCCGGCCGGCTGGGTGGGCGACCAGTGCCAGCACTGCGGGGGCCGCTTCAGGTGAGCGAGCGGGCGTCGGGGCCGCTGCCGCTGCGGGACCCCGTGTCAGGCTGTGGGTGTCACCGTGTGCGTGTGACCCGGGGGGACACCGTGCGCCTGTGGGGTGGGTCACTCCGGCCCTGGCCACTTCAATGCGCTGGGGAGGGGGGGAACCCCAAAGCCCTGGGGAAATGTCAGGGCAAGGTGGTTGGGGGAAGAGGGCCGGGTCAGGGGATGCCAGGTTGCATAACCGGGGGACTCAGGAGAAGGTCTCCCCAGGGTAGGATTGGGGCCTGTATGTCTCTGGTGGGAGAAGGTAGGACCTGGGTCCCCATGGCTGGAAGGTGGGGAGGTGAAGATCATCTGGGTAGGGCCAAGTGATTGCAGTGGTGGCTATGATAAAGTGGAGGCATCTGGTGCATAGGAATGGGGCTGGGAGGTAGGGTTTGGGGTTCTTTTGTTTGGGGTTGGGGGAAGATAAGGCCATTCATTGTCTGTGTTAGTAAAGATGAGGATTCCAGAGATGGGTCTGGGAGAAGACAAAACTGGGGTGGAATGGTGTTTTACATCCACAGATCATCAATCTAGAGTTGGAAATAACTCCATTTAACTCCATTTCCTCCGATCCCCTCAATTTGTTGTTTCGTAGTGCCTTTCTCTGACCCTTTTCTCCCCCTAATTTAAAGTTTTCTTGGTAAAGCCGCTGGAATGGTTTGCCATTTCCTTCTCCAGTTCATTTTGCAGATGAGGAAACTGAGGCAAACAGAGTTAAGTGACTTGCCCACAGTCACACAGCTAGGAAATACCTGAGGCCAGATTTGAACTCAGGAAGATGAATCTTTCTGACTCTTGGCCAAGTTGGACACTCTATCCACTGTGCCACCTGGCTGGCCCTCTGCACATGAGGAAAGTGAGGCTTTTTGTCCGTTTCCCAGAGCTATAATATAGATTTAGGTGGTTTCAGGGACATATAAAGGGTACAGTTTTCTATAGGAATAGGAGCATGGGAGTAATTTGTGGGGAGAGAGTCGAGGAGGTGGCAGTGGCCATTGATTTTTGGAGTAGAAAAACATCAATATTGAAAAGGGAGGGGGAAGATTTCATTAAACTAGAGCAGAAACTTAAAAGAAGCCTGCAAACTTTAGAGGTCTTGTCTGTCCTGCAGATTAAAGTTTATGAAGTACCAATTATAGGCTAGGCTCTGGGAGAACAGTTATTAATGAGTATAAAAACAACACTTCCTAGGCCCCAAGGAGCTTAAAATCTATGGAGATGAAGAAAGTGCACAACTAAGGATACTATGAGGTAGAATATAATAAAAGTGAAGGAGAAATGAGATGAAAGGTTCTAAGAAAATTTGAGGAAAGAATGATCCTCTGTTAGCTGGATTGGTGAAGAGGGAAGTTTTCATGAAGCTGACCTGAACACTGAAGAGAAGGAAAAAGCTTTCAGGAAAATTTGAGGAGAGTATTGTGACTCTCAGGTGCCTTGTTTAGTAGGTGGTACCTGCTGGATAGAGGTGAGCATCTGGGTGTCCCTGAATGAAATGTACTTTTTTTGAGAGAAAAATAGTGATGAAAGTTAATTATGACATCGGGCTCCTCTGGTCTGATGAAATAGGTTGAGGGGATCTCTTTGATTCTTGTCACTGCCACACTTGAGAGTGATGCCCCTTGCTTTGGACAGAGTTGTTTCCTGAAAGAAGAGTTTGGTTCCAGTAAATGCCAGATATTTTTGTGGATAAGTGGTATTATTTGTGAAAAAAGTAGTTAGATTACTGTTCTTTTCCAAATTTTTAGCTCAGGTTGTGTTTTGTTTACTTGGAGCAAGGTTGTAGTTGGAGGATTCATCCAGATAGTGTCAATTTTGATTCCTGTGAAATGTCTTATTCGATTCAGACTTTTAGCTTCTATGTTATTAGGTTAAAGAGTGTTAAGTGAATGTCCTCATTTATTATTAGTTGTTTAGAGAAAGTAGTTTCTGTATTTAGATCCCACTTGAAGTCGATTGCATCATACCAGTGCTCTGTTTTGCTATCTAAGTGAAGATTTTATTGTA
Organism: Bettongia penicillata ogilbyi; assembly: GCA_023548195.1. NCBI lineage: Eukaryota > Metazoa > Chordata > Mammalia > Diprotodontia > Potoroidae > Bettongia > Bettongia penicillata. The sequence continues at coordinate 5,626,369 of JAJHZJ010000177.1, read as the reverse complement.
TTAGAAACACTGTAGCCTTTTTTCAGTTTTCATCACTGGCTGAAAATGTAGAATGGAAAGATGAACACATAGACTGGTAAAATTGGAATGATACATTTGCAGTAATTATATCCTGCTTTCAAGTGCAAGGTGCTACAGAAATGCTTAAACTGGGCAAGGATAATAGTATCACTTTAGAACCTTTTCAGAGATTTCTAAGGCAAGGAAATAAAGTTCTTCTTTTCCATATGAAAGTTTTTCATAATTCAGTTGCAATATTTTCTGCTTACCGACATCATTGAAATTTTGTTTTGTAGTATAAACAAACCCCATTAAGTTAAAATACAAACAATTAAGTGACCCTGTTATACATTTTTAGATGGCAATTTTAAACCCTTCATTTTAAACTAAAATTTAGAAAGAATTATATGACCCAGGATAAGCAGCTGAACTTCTTAATGTCGTGGGCAATTTTCTATCACTGTTAAGTTGCTGAGCAAGTTTCAGTTTATTCCCTATGTCAGTGAAGTCATGGGCTCAGTTTTCTCTCCCCTTCCTCCCTCTAAACCTATAGTTGAGACAACATTTTTCTTAATCTGACCTTTCCTCCTGAAAACCTTTGGCTTACGCAAATTCCAATAAATATTTTGGAAACTGAAGGTAAAGAATAGGAGTCAGGGAAAGGAAAACAGGTTTTACAAAAATGAAATCAGTTTTTCTTATCTAGATCTATCATTGCGTTCATAGAATGTGGCTCTGTTCACCTGCCTGCCCTGGGAATGTAAGTACCTTGTGACTGACTTAGTGGTAGTCCTTTAAAATTTTTATTTTTGGAAAATGCATTTTTTTAAATGGGAAAAATGAAATGATGAAGTTAGCTGTCTTTAATTAGTTGCTTATAAGCAGTGATGTTTACTTGTAATCTCAAATTTCTCCCAGTGAAACAAATAATTGTAGTTTTTTAAAAGTTGCTTCTAACAGGACTTCTAATATACATCTCTAATCCTGACCAAATTTCTCTTGAACATTTAGTTATATATCCATTGTTGTCTATGTGTCCTACTATCACCTTAAATTCAGTGTATCTAAAGCCCAACTCATTATTTTCCTCCCCAAACCAGTTCTTCTCCCATGCGTTACTGTTTCTATCAATGGAATCACCATTCCCAGGCTGTCAGTCTTGAAACTTTATTGTCATTCTTACTCCTGATTATTAACCAGACATGTCCATTTTTCCTTTTATAAAGTTATTTCCAGATGTCCTTTCCATTTTTACTATGACCACCATCCTAAATTCTCCTCACCTCATGCTGTGTGTCATGTCTAGACTTAGAATACTTTTCTGATAGGTTTGTCTGCCTCCAAAGTTCTCTCTCCAGTTTGGTAAGTATTGTTAGATTCTTTTTCTTCAAAGACTACTTGCACGTATTTTGCTTGTGCTCAAAAACCTGCAGTTCTGTTCCTTCCCTTTCACCTCCCCCTTATAGGATAAAGTCTAGACTAGCAGACTAGGAGGGACATAACTGATGACTTCAAATATTTGAAAGGCTGCCCTGTAGAAGAGGAATCAGATTTATTCTACTTGGCTCCAGGGGAGAGATCATCTAGTTCAGCCTCTTCATCTCACAGATGAGTAAACAGAGGCTCTTTATGCATATGTACTCTTCTTGGACAGAGATTTCAAGCGGAAAGGCACCTTAAACATCAGCTGCTTCATCCTTCTCATTTTACAGATAAGGAAATGGAAGCTTAAGAAATGTACTTAAGGTCATATAGGTAATAAGTGACTATACTGAGAGTCAAACTCAAGTCCTCTGATGCCTTTCTGCTGTACTGTACTGCCTCTGTCATGTGCTAGTAGCAGATTTGAATGTGTTCTGACTTGAAATTCAGTGTTTTTTATCCTATGGCAGTCAGGATATTTATGACCATTGCCTAAATAGGTGCTTGTCCTGCTGCCTCTCTTCTCTTGTTCTCCTTGTCCTATCATTCCTCTCCTCTTTCCAAACATTATCCCTGAATCATACCTGCCATCTGCCTCTTCTACTCCTGCTTATGAGCTTCTGAACCCACAACTGTCCTGGTTGGATACATTACAAATTCATATTCTTCAACCTCAACTGAGCCTCTTTGAAGCAAGGCAGTTTTTTTATTTTTCCTTAAGTGATTCTCTATTTCAATCCCCACAGAAACTATTCTAAATCTTTTCTTTCTTCTTCAAGCCTCCTCCACTCAACTCCTTCACAACCGAGGACCTTGTCTCTAATTTTACTGAAACAAAAATGAGACCATTCAATATGAACTCATCTTTCATATTCTTTACCTCAAAATCCCTTGACATTATCTCATACTCTACTCTTTTCCTCCAGTTTCTGACAAAGAGATGTCCTTTTTCTTGCTGATTCCAACCTTGATGTGTATACTTGAGTCTTTCCTCTCTCATGATCCTTTTTAAAAATTGAATTTTATGTTTTTCAGTGAACAGAAATCTATTTTTTTTCTCCCCTTCACCTACCTCCATTGTTGGGGAACAAAAAAGAAAAAAACTTCTTGTAATATATCTTTGCAGTCAAACAGAACAAAGTCCAAGATTGTCCATGTCCATCACCTCTGCACCTTGAGACCATCACCTTTCTGTTATGAAGTCTCTAACAAGCTTCATCATCAGTCCCCTGGAGTCATGATTGATTATTGGTCAGGATTTAGGATTCTTAGGTCTTTCAGATTTGTTTGGAGGCAGCTAAATGGTACACTATGTAAGAGTGCTGTAGCTGAACTCAGGAAGACCTGAATTCAAGTTCTTCCTCAAATATTTATTAACTGTGTGACCCTGGAAATATCACTTAATCTCTTATATAGCCTCAGTTTCCTTATCAGTAAAATGGGGCTAATAATAGCACCTACCTCCCAGGGTTGTGGAAGGATCAGATGAGATAACACATGTACTTTGAAACCTTAAAGTTCTATTTATATAAATGGTAGCTATTATTATTATTATTCCAGTATTGTTACTGTAGAATTTGTTTTCCTAGCTGTGCTACATCACTGTATCATTTCATACAAGTCTTTCCAGGTTTATCTAGAACTGTCCCTTTTAACATTTCTTACACCAAAATAGTACTAAATTACATTCTTATGTTGTCATTTGTTCAGCCATTCCCCAGTTCATGGAAACCTTCCCTTCCCATTTTCTTCCTCAGATGCATTGTGAACATTTTCATGTTTTCTTGAATCTTCATTCTTTCCCTATCAACTGATTCCTTGGCCCCTTCCTTCAAATATGGCAAGTCTCCCCCATCCTTAAATACAAAAACAGCAAGAACAACAAACCTCCAACCTTTACTAAAAAAAAACCAAACCCTCAGTCTCTCCTCAGGCTGTCATCTTTTATCTTTCCTTTTCTCAGCCAAATTCCTTGAAAGAGTTGTCTGCGTCAGTGTCAAGCTCCAATAACTGTTTCATATTGTGTTGCTATTTATTTTGTTAAACATTTTCCATTTACATTTCAATCTTATTTGGGTTGGTGTGACAACTCTGGTCTATGCTCAATGCATCTACTTCCTTTCCCCAATCCTCCTCAATCCTTTTTAATCTAGCTTTTGACCTCATCATTCAAATAAAACTGCTGAGGAAACCAGTAATTTCTTAATTGTCAAATCTAATAGCTTTTTTCCCCTCAATTCTGATCTTTTTTTTTTTTACTTTTTTGCTGCATTTAATATGTTGACCATCTTTTCCTGGATATTCTCTCTGTGTTTTCGTGATTCTGTGTTTGAGAATATTAGTCTCTTTTGCTGCCTTCTCATTTGCATAATGGGCCCTAACTCTGAATGTTTTTTCCCAGGTCCTATCTGGAGTCCTCTTTTCTTTATCTTGCTCTCTCTGGATAACTTCATCAGTTCCCAGCAGGTTAACACTCATCTCTAAGCAGAAAATTCCCAGATCTCAGTATCCACCCTCAGTCTCTCTCCCAACCTTTAATCCTCAATCACTAGTTATCTATTGGACATTTCAAACTAGATGTCCCAGAAATATGTTTAAAACTGAATTCATTCTTTTTCTCCCTAAACTGCATTTCTTCTAGACTTTCCTATTTTTTGCTGAAAGTCCTTGCAGTGCCTTAGTTTCCTAATCTTAGCTTTGCTCTCAGCTTCTTACTCTCCTTTACCCTGTGTAACCAATCATTTGCTGTATTTTGCCTTTTCTACTTTGACAGGGTCTCTCCACTCAAAGAGCTAGCTACTACTTAGTTCAAGCCCTCATCCCTTCTCATGTAGATTGTTGCCTCACCCTCCTAATTGGTCTTCCTGCTTCAGATCTCTCATTGTTGTAGTCAGTCCTACATGCCGCTGCCAGAGTGATGTTTTCTTTAACAGATCTGACCATGACTACTCTATTCAGCACCATTGGCTTTCTGTTGTCCCTAGAATAAAATATAAACTGTTTAACTTTGAAAGCCCCATACAACCTAACGCTAATCCACCTTTCCAGACCTACTGGACATTATTTCCTCCTCTCATTGCCTATGATCCAACCAAATTGTCCTACTCTCTATTGCTCACTCACAGGACACTATCTTTGTTTCCCAAGTCTTTGTATTGACTATCACTTTGCTCAGAATACGCTTTCTCCTTACCTCTTCCTTATTGAGTACTACCTCTTTTCCTTTAAGATATATCTTAGTCACCATCTTCTGCATGAAACCTTTTCTGATCCCAACTGCTAGTGGCTTCTCTCCATTGTATGTGTATACACATATAAAGATATAACTAGATGTGTGTTTTGTGTATTTATCCACTTAATATTTATGCTGCAAATGTCTTTATAGATACTTTTATTGGAATGTATGTTCATTGAGAGTAGGGCCTGTTTCATTCTTTGCATTTTTGTCTCTAGTTCCTGGTGTTTTTAGGCACTTACTCACTGCTTGTTTATGGATTGAAGTCATGTTAGTAATAGCCTAGAGCATTTTGTGAGAAATCAAATGTAGCTCTCCAGTTTATCAAGAATTGAATGGCAAAAGAATTTTGTAGCATATTAGGTGAGGAAGTTATTGTTACCTATATGTGGATTTATTTATAAAATCCATGTGTAAGATTTCTTTCTGATGCTTAGATGATAATTTATTAAGAACTTAATGTGTGTCCATCACTGTGCTGAGCACTGCGGATCCAAATACAATCAAGCCAATACAAGTCAACTTGTATTCTAAAGGAGTTTATATTCTGGTGGGTGAAGATGGCACATAAAGATAATCTGGGCAAAAGGAGAGGTGAAGGGTTATGAATCTGGAGCTGGTGGCCTGGAAGTGAGGTGCAGGCTTGGTTAAAGACCAGATAAGGTGAAAGCTCATCATCTCCCATAGCCAGGGACTGTGTGTCATCACAACTTTCTATTTTCCCCAGTGCCTACGATAGTGCTCTTGGGATACATTCAATTCTTACACATTCGTAGCATCATAGATTTAGAGTTGGAAGGAACTTCAGAGCTCACTAATGGACCCTTTTCTGTGCCTCTCTCTCCCATATTGTAGATGAGAAAATTGAGGCTCAGAGAGAGGAAGTGACTAATCATCAGAGCTAGGATTTGACCCTAGATATTCTAACTCCCAATCCAACGTTCTTCTCACAATGAGTTACCTCTAATGAATGAGCGAATTTGTGGTTGGAGTAGAAGTTGGATCAGAAGACCTCTAAGAATTTTTCCAATTTTACAATTCTAGAGTCACTTAACAAACAATTTGTTTAGTGTGTGAGTTGTTTAGTGTAATTGTTTAAATTCTGGTGTATTTAGAGACAGATTTATGAAATTTTTATAGCACAAATTTTCAAGTCTTAAAATGCTTGTATGAACCAATAGATGGTTTATATAAAAATAACTTTGTTCTTAGCCATATAGAGAACCCAAGAGCTAATAATTTAAGAGCTCCAGAAGTCTTTAGGATAAAAGCAAAGTCTGATTAAAAACTCACTTTTAATCTACTTTGACATTAGAGCTCATTACAAATATTATTAGAAATATCTATCTTCTAAATGTTATACAAATAGAAAAGTAAATGCTAAATCTCTTTGAGCAAAAATTGAATGTTTTTATGCTGTTTTGTTTTCAGAAGTGGTATAGATGAAACTAGCATTGGTAATGGTAGAGAAATGTGTGTGGAAAAGGACAGACCTATTATGAAAACATTCCATTGAAAACATTCACTTCGCCATATCTGTAATCCATCCTCCACTCAGCTGTCAAATTGATGTTCTTAAAGTCTGACCATATCATTCTCCCCTGCCTCCCCTGCACAATTCTGTAAACTCTCAGTTGCTCCCTCTTACCTCTAGAATCAAATATAAAATCTTCTGTTTGACTTTTAAAATCCTTCAGAACTTGCCATACCCCCTGCTTTTCCTGTCTTCTTACACCTTATTCCCTTCCACGTACTCTTTGATCCATTAACACTGGTCTCTTTTTTATTCCTTAAACATTCCATCTTTTAACTTTGAACATTGTTATGGGTTACCTCCATACCTGGAACTTTTCCTCCTCATCTCATCCTCCTGACTTCCTTGGCTTCCTTGAAGTCTCAACTTCTTCCACTTTGTGCAAGACGCGTTTCCAGTCCTCCTTGATGTCAATGCCTTCTCTCTGCGAATTTATGCCCCCACCCCTGCCTGATTTATAATATATACCTATATCTTATTTTATGTAGTTATTTTCATGTTGTCTTCCTCTTTATACTTTGAGCTTCTTAAGAGTAAGGGCTGAGTTATTTTGCCTTTTGTTTTTTTTTTTTTTAATATTCCAGCTCATTGCACAATGCTTGGCACATAGTGGACACTTAATAAATGCTAGTTGACTCATTACTGATTGATTGATTAATGAAATATTTTTTTTTCAATCTCTTCTTTCCTGTTTCATTGTGTCAGGGTTGCTGCCATCCTTGTAATATATTTGTTCATTTTTCTTCTTAAAGTCAGAATGTTAGAATTGGAAGGAACTTATTAGATCATCTAGTCAGGACTTAATTCCCTTTTCCTCCAGTTTTTTATTTTTTACTTTATGGTATTTGTATTAATACCTTTTATTAATATTATTCATTTCTGAATATCTCTTTCTCATTATTATTAATCCCTTATGTTATATTATGATTAAAAGAAAAGAAAAAAAAGCATTTCAACAAAATCAACCAACATATTAACTGTGTCTGATAGTTTGTGTGTTACTTCACACCCATCGTCCTCCATCTTCACCTCTAAGGGAAGGAGGTGAATTTCCTCTACTTTTCAGGAACAAAACTTCTTGATTATTCTAATTATAGACAATTTTTGTTTACATTGCAATTATTGTGTTCATTGTTCTTTTCATTTGTTCTTTCATTGTCGCTTATTTTACCCTGCATCAGTTCATGGAAGTCTTATTCCCCAATTTCTTCATGTTTATAGTTTCTTATGATCCAGTTTATATTCTACTGCATTCTTATATCACAGTGTGTTTAACCATTTCCCAGTTGGTAGACACCAGTTGTTTCTTGTTCTTTGTTTTCACAAAAAAAGCTGTAATTATTTTGATGTATATGAACCTTTCTGTTTTTGAGATCTTTATAGAAATCCCTGCTATGAGATCTCTGGGTCAAAGGACTATGGGACATTTTAAACATTTTTTTTTTTATTGTTGCATAAATACACATTGTATACAGAATGGTTGGATCAGTTTTCAGCTCACCAATAGTGCATTAGTCTTTCCTGCAGTCCTTCCAACATTGACTAGGAATATTTTATGATCTTTGTCAATGTTCTGGGTGTATTCCTCCTCCAGTTTTATAGATGAGTAAGCTGAAGCTCATAAAAATGAAGTGACTTGTCCAAGGTCATTTGACTAGTAAATATGCAGTCATGTCTCCACTGCTCATTCTCCTGCTCCATACTATCTCATGATCTTTGTGTCCTGAGTATCTGCACTATACCTGGCATGCAGTAGGAATGTATATCCTTAAGGACTAATTGACTTTATGGATCTGGGGTCTCATTGATATAAAGTACTCCTTCCAGTGATAAAGATTGCAACCCATCCATGCTATTACATCTTGTGTCCTTCTATCAGTTCTCCACAGGAGGTCTATCCAACATGTTAAGAACTTTCCTCTAGTAGTCTTGACATTGTTTGGATAGTGGAGGAAGCACTTGGGCTGGCAGTCAGTTCTCTCATTCTTGCCTACTTTTCTGGCTATATAGCTTTCTGATAAAATCCCCTGTGTAAATTCTCTTTTCAATGTCTGTAATAATTAGTTGGGAAAAAAAGCTTCATAATCACATCTCAACAAACTACTGTTTTTTGTGGTTCGTTCAGTCTAAATTTATAACCTAGTCAAGATTTTGGTAGCTACTATCTACTGCCCCTGGAATATTCTCTTTCCTTCCTTCCTTAGTGAGTTTAGCGCCTGACTCACAGTTTTCTCACCCCAAGTCTTGCCCTTATGTTACAGGACTTCTATAGATGGATGGATGGATGGATGGATAGATAGATAGATAGATAGACAGACAGACAAATATTACCTCAAACACCCTTATTTCCCACTTACTCAGTTTGCTCAGTTCCCATAATCTGCTTCTCCATTAATCTCAGTTACACACAGAAATCTTGTCATACATAAAGATTTTGCCATCACCAGTGAGTGTTCCATTTCCATGTTCATGAACTCTGAAATTAATTTGTCAGTAAGGCTGTAAACACTTCTTAAGTACTTGCTATGTGCCAGGTTCTGTGCTATTACAGGCCAGGGATACAGAGGAAGGCAAAAAATAATTCTGCCCTCAAGAAGCTCACATTTAACTTGGGGCAACACGCAAACAAATGTGTACAGACAAGCTATATACAGGATAAATAGGAGATGATCAACAGAGAAGACTCGAGAATTAAGAGAGATCAGGAAAGGCTTTCTGTAGAAGTTGGGATTTTAGTTGGGATTTGAAGGAGTCCCGGGAAGCTAGGGTGGAATTGAGGAGAGAGTACATCACAGACATAAGAGACAACCAGAGAAAATTCCTGGAGATGAGGGATGGAGTGTTTTGTTCTGGGAACCTCAAGAAGGCTAGTAATTATACTCTTTTATCATTCATTCTTTTCCTCTGTTTTATGATGTGTAACCTGTTCTTCATCCCATTGCTATCTTCATTCATTCCATCCTTCAGTTCTTTCCCAGGCCATAACTTTTACGTTGGCTACACCTAATTCTTTCAACCTTTGGTGAACCAGTTTTATTTTATCATGACTTGCCAACCTTGCTAATTGATTCACTGTCCTATTCACTGCAAAGACTATTTGAAACCTTTTTATTCCTTTTCCTGCCTTTCATGAAGTCCCTTTTTTCTGCCTTCTCACCCTGCTTCATATGTTACTGAGAAAAATTCAGGCCATTCACTAAGAGCTCCTTTTTCTCACCTCCTCTTCATCTCACATCACTCAGCTATTTCCCTCTACTTTCTGTTTCACCACAGTCTCACAGGAAGAAGTCACCCTAATTCTCACCAAGAGAAAGCCTCCACATACACTTTTGATCCCAATGATCCCATCTTTTCAGCAGTCTATCTCCTTTATCGTCTCCATTCTCACAAATGCTTCCCTGCTGCCTACAAACACATCCATGCCTTCCTCTTCGTAGAAGACCTTTTACTTGGTCCCCCCATTCCTGTGTATTGTTGCCTTATATCTCTTCTCCATTTTGTGGTTAAATTCTTTGAAAGAACTGTCTACTTCACTCCTCCTCTTGCTCTCTTCTAAATTCTCTTTAGTCTGACTTCTGGCCTCAGTATGCTGAAACTCTTTCCTCCAAAGTGACTATTGTGATAAGACCAGTATCCATCAGGGTCTTCCCTTCACAGGTTAAGCTAACCTAAAGAGGGACAAAGTTAGGACTTGATTCAATGGAAATTGGATTGATGTGCCTTAATTGATGTAGTTCTTATTGGAAGTAGCTTCCTGATCACCCAAGGAAACAAGCCACTCAACCATCCCTTTGGATGTGATTGCTGTCCTGACCTCATGAGGCACTGCAACCTACCTTACTAACCAGATGGTTTCTAAGGGTTACTGTATTCCCATTGAATATCCTTTCTATATTAGGGATGAGTAAACCTTCTTTTGTTAACTATTAAATGACCAGAGAATGCCTAATTTCACCTTAACATCAAATCTGAAGTTATTGGGTGATGCCCAAATCAGGGCTTCCTCTAATACCTCTTAATTGCTAAATATCATGACCCTTTCTCAAGCCTCAACCTTCTTGACCTCTTTGCTACCTTTGACATTACCTCTTCCTGGATAGTCTCTTTCCTCTCTTTCTTTATGACACTGCTCTCTCCTGATTCTTCTCCTGTTTGTCTGACCATTCCTTAATCTCCTTGGTTGGATCTTCTTATAAGACGTGCCTACTCTGGGTGTTCCCCCTTTTTCTTCTTTCTATAATTTCTTCTTTGGTAATCTCATCATTTTCCATGGGTTCAATTACTACCTTTATACCGATTATTCCCAGATTTAGTATCAGACCCTTGATTCCTGACCTCTTGTTTTACATCATCAGTTGCTTCTTGGACATCCCATTGACTTCTCTAACTCATTATGTCTAATGCAGAATTTATGATCTTTTCCCCAAAACATTCCTCTCTTCCAAATTTCCATATTACTGTTGAAGATATCATCATCCTGAACTTTTCACTCCCACTTATCTCATTTAATCTAATCTGTTGCCAAGTTTTAATATTTCTACCTTTACAACATTTCTCCTATACATCCTTGTCTCTCCATTTACATAGGCACAACCCTAGTTCAAGCCCTCAGTATGCCATGTCTGTACTGTGGCAATAACTTTCTGATTGGTTTCCCTACTATCATCCACTCAGTTGCCAAAATGATCTCTGTAAAGTGCAGGTTTAACTATTTTAACCCCCATTCAGTAAATTCTAGTGACTCTCTGTCATCTCCAAGATCAGATTTAAAATCCTTTCTTGGGCATTCAAAGCTCTTCACCACTCATTCCCTTCCTACCTTTCCAGTCTTGTTGTTTTACTCTCCTCCACTTTCTGATCCAACAACACTGTCAAACTTGCTGTTGCTCATGCTTAGCTCTCCATCTCTTGACTCTTTACCTTTTCGTTGTTTAGCTGTCCCCCATGACCAGAATGCTCTCCCACCTCACTGTCATCTCTTGACTTTCCTGGCTTCTTTCAAAACTATACTGATTATATATCTTGGATGTACATAGTTTTTGGTATTTCTCTCCTATTAGAATGTGATCTTCTTGAGGGCAGGGACTCTGTTTTTGCCTTTCTTTGTATCCTCAGTGATTAACATAGTAACTGACCCCTAATAAGTGCTTGACAAATAACTGGCTATTGACTAATCACAAAGGCTTCATTCCATTTGTCTCTATACTGTCTCTATGCCTTGAGGAGAGAAGTCCTTGGACATTACAATCAGTCACTGCATTGGTCAGAGTTTTTGCAGTCATTGTTTAAATTGTTCTATTGGTTCTTCATAATTTCACTTGAGCCTTCTGAAGTTTCCCAAAATTCTCAGTATTTATTGCTTTTCATGGTACAATAATATTCCATTACTGTTGTATATCACAATTTGTTCAACTATTTCCCAGTTATGGGATACTTGCTTTGTTTACAGTTTTTTCTACCACAGAAATATCCTAAAGATATTTCTGCATATATATATATATATATATATATATATATGTGTGTGTGTGTGTGTATACATACATATATGTATATATATATACACACACACACACACACACACACACACACTTCTGCTTTTGACTTCCTTCAGGTATATGTGTAGTAGTTGTGTTACTGGGTCAGAGGATATTTTGTGACAGTTTTGTGATATTTCTAGTATAATTCCAGTTTGTTTGCTAGAGTGAATGGGTCAGATCTTTGCTGACAAAGGATTAAATTAACATGTGTGTCATCCCATGGTCCTTCAACATAATTTTCATTGTTTATCATCTTTGCCAAACTGGTGGCTATGCAGTGAAACGTCAGAGTTGTTTTAACCTATGTGTCTCTTATTAGTTATTTGGAATTTTCATATGGTTGGAAGTCTCTTCAGTTGTTGATAACATTTTTTCTTTTGAAAGCTGCCCATTCCTCTCCTTTGACCACTTACCTATTTGGGAATGGTTTTTGTTCTTATATATTTCTATAAATTTCTTATAATCTTGAGTATTGGAGCTCATAGGATCATATCAGAGCTGAAAGAGACCTTAGAGGTCTTCTAGGCAACCATCTGAGGAAACTGAGACTCAGTGAGGTTAAATGACTGGCCGCATAGTAAATTTCTGTATCCAATGGAGAGTTGGCCTTTCTGCTTGCCAAAGTCAGCCTTCTCTACATGTCCCGTTGAACTTATCCCCTCCTGTCTTCTCTAGCAAATTGTCCTCTCTGTCATCCCAAGTCTCAGATATTCAGTTTCTCCCTATTTATTGGCACCTTCAATTATTCCATGGCTCTCCCATCCTTAAAAATCCCTCATGTAATTTAACCATCCCAGTAGCTGTCATACTACATCTGTCCCCTTTTGGGCTGCTTTAGATGCCTCCATTTCTTCTCCTCCCGTTCTTCTAAACTCTCTGTAATCTGACTTCTGACTTCATCATTCACCTGAAACTCCCTTCTCCAAAAGTGACCAATGATTTCTTAATTCCCAGATCTGTTCTTAGTCCTCATCCTTCTTGCCCTTTCTGAATCATTTGACCTTGTTGATCACCTTCTTTTGGACACACTGTTTTCTCTGCTCTTTCCTGGTCTCCTTAGCTTGATCTCTTTCTGTGTCACTCCTGCTAACTGGGTGTTTCGTAAGGTACTAACTTAGGCTCTCTTTTCTTTTTCCTCAGTACTTTCTTAATGATGTCATCAGCCCTCATGGGTTCAATTATCATCTCTGTGGAAATGATTCCCAGATTAATGTATCCAGCCCTAGTCTCTTTCCTGAGCTCCATTTCCTCATTAGCAGTTGCCTTGAACTTGAACTAGATGTCTCATTGGCATCTAAATTAACATGCCTAAAACAGAAGTCATTATCTTCTTCTCCTTCCCCCTCCCCACAACTTCCCTTCTTTTTAACTTCCCTATTTCTGTAAAGGGCACCACCATCCTCCCAGTCACTCCGCCTTGGTGTCATTTTTGATACCTTTCTCATTCCATAAATTGAATTTGTTGCCCTGTCTTATTTCTTTCTCTTGCATATAACTCCTTTCTACTCCTGCAAATCACTACCCTAGTTTAGACCCTCATCATTTCTTACCTGAACTACTTCAATAGCCTTCTAACTGAACTAATTCATTAACCTACTAAATAACCTCTCTTCCTCAAGGCACATGTCGAATTCTAATCCATCCTCCACTCAAAGTTATTTTCCCTAAATGGCACATCTTTTCATGCCACTTCTTCCCTAACTCAGACTGCAGTGATTGTCTATTGATTCCAGGATTAGATATGAAGGCCTCAACACTCCCACCTTTCCAGTCTTCTCACGCTTATTTCTCTCCATGCTGACACTCTGTGGCTCAGCCATTTTGCCCTACTTGCTGTTCAGTAAGCATGACATGGCCATCTGTCTGCATTAGCTCTGATTGGTCCCCATATTTGGAATGCTCCCTCTGCTCAGTTCTACCTATCTGGAGCACTGACTTTTCCAGGTCTTTCCTGATACCCCAGGAACTAGTACCTCTCCTTTGAGATGACCTTCTGTGTGCTTTGTGTATATATCTTGTGTGTACCTGGTTATTTTCATGATCGTCTCCTCATTTGTCATATGAGCTCCTTGGGTGTAAGGAATGGATTTAACTTTCTTTGTATTTCCTTTGCATAGTATAGTACCTGGTACGTAAGAAGTACTTAATAAATACTTGTTGACTGACCAGCTTGATCAGAGGGTCTGTGTTGGTCAATGATAATATTGCATAAAGTGAGACTGCATCATGAGTAGCTTGTAATGTTAGTTGAGGATTTTGGACCTTATTCCAAGTTGTTATAGAGAGGTTAGTGTGGTTGTAGAACATCGTGCAGGATGGTTTACAGAAGTGAGAAACTGGGAGGCAACAAGTTATTCACTCAGTCAATAAACACTTATTAATCATCAACTATGTTCCAGGCACTGTCCTAAATGCTGGAGAAAGCAAAAGAAAGGCTAAAGGTAGTCCCTGCCTTAAAGGGACTCACAGTCTAGTAAGGGAGACAACACTTAAACCACTGCACAAACAAGCTGTACAGGATAAATTGGAAATGATTAAGTTCTAGAATTAAGGGTGATTGGGACATGCTTCATGTAGAAAGTAGGATTTTAGCTGGGACTTGAAAGAACTCAAGGAAACCAGGAAAAGGAGATGATGAGGGAGAGCATTCCAAGCCTGGGGAATAGCCAGAGAAAATGTTGGAGTGGGGCAATGAAGTGTCTTACTAGAGAAACAATAAGGAGTCATGTGTCACTGGATTTCAGAATATGTGGTAGGAAAGTGTAATGTGTGAGAAAACTTGAAAGTTATGTAGCGGAATTGCAGATTATGTCAAACATAATTTGGTATTTGATCCTAGAGGTGATAGAGAAACTCTAGAGTTTATTGATGGGACATGGTGGATGTGATATGATCAGATTTGCCGTTACTTTGTCAGCTAATTGGAAGGTGGACTGGAGTGGGGAAAGTCTCAAGGTAGGCAGACCCACCAGCTATTACATTTGTCCAGGTGTGAAGTGATGAGAGCCTGTACCAGAGTGGTGGTAGTGTATATAGGTTGTTAGGAAGAAATACACAAGTCTTAGCAGCAGATAGGATATGGCAAATGGGAGAGAGTGGGAAGCTGAGGGTGGCACCTAAGTTGTGAGCCTGGATGACTGAGAGATGACTGACTGAGAGAACAGTAGTATCCTTAACAGTAATAGGGACATTTGAAAGGTAGGAAGAATTTTTTGGGGAAAATAATGAATTCGGTTTAGGACATGTTCAAGATGTCTGTGAGTCATCTAGTTTGAGATGTCTCCTGAGCAGTTGGAGATAAAAATCTGGAGGTTGAGAGAGAGGGTAGAGTTGGATAAGTAGATCTGAGAATCATCAGCGTAGACATGATAAGATAACTTGAAGGCTGTACTAGTAATCCAGACATGTACCACAGGTGTTGTGGTGATATTATGAACGGAGAGGAAAGAATAAACCCAATAAATAGACATTTTCATGGAAGAAAACAATTACTGAGTGGGAGGTTTGAGGAAGGGATTGAAGAAAATGAAAGTTAAAGATAATATCAAATTTAAAGTTTGGTTTACTAGAGCATTGGATTTTTTTTGATGAAAATTTCCTAGAATTTCTTTGTGTTAAATATTGCATACAATGAATTAATCATTTTTTCCCTTGTACCTTGATGATCTGTAATTTTACTGATATAGGTACTCCTGATGATACAGATAAATGATCTCTCCATACTTTAGTAGATTTTCTTTGGGAGTTGTTGCTATAAAACTTGATACCCTGTGGTTAACTTGATGATTAGTCTCTCCAAACTTACCTAGTTTGTTCTTTGGATGGTAGGTTATATGGTTCAGTACTAAGGGAAAAGGAGGTAGGAGTAGGGAGAAGAAAAGAAGAGGAAGGAGAAGGAAAGTAGATGGATGAATAAAAGGGAAGATGATGGGGGGAGAGAGGCAGAAGGGAGCAAAAGGGAATGAGAAGAGAGTTGTGTGTTTGTGTATGTGTTTGTGTAGTTTAATTTTAGAGAGAGCCTGTGATTTCATTTGTATAAAGAATTCTTGATGAGAAAACTCACTCTACTAATGCGTAGCCTATATCTGTTTTGCAGCTTGTAGTCACAGAATTGTTTGAAGCGCTGAGCGATTAAGTGATATGTCAGAGGTTTACCTTGAACCCAAATTTTGCTGATTCTGAGGCCAGTTCTCTGTTGTCTAATAGTATACATTTAATTATATAATAATGCACAATATTAATTCTGCTTTCAGACTATTTTCAAATGAGCATTTTCTTGTTTTTACCCTTAAGGTTATAATTTTTTTAGTCTTTTCACTCTCATTCACCTACTTAGTTGACTCAGATTCTCCCTACCTAACCAGTAGGATAGTAGGGAGGAAGGAGATTTTTTTCCTCCTAAACTAAACTTTCAGAAATATTAGTCAGGATATTAAATGGCCTGGGTTACTTAGTTTGCATAACGTTTCTCTGGTTTTACTGTGCACGTCTGCTTATCTGTGGGACAGATATTGGGACCAAAAAGCTATATCTTGGAGCCTAGTTAGCTTCTCCTAATTTAGCATGTAGGCTGTGGATATGACCTTAATTAATTTGGGAGTCAGTTTTTGGGCAAGTAGCTGCTACATTCTCCTTTACACTCTTAATTCCTGTTGGTTGTTGCTTTATACTAGCTATATACTTACTATAATAACTGGTGGGGTTGTTGGAGTTGGGGGGAGGGAATCATAACAAAATACAGTTTCAACACAAAAACCAATTCAGAACTTTCAGCCAGTATGATCATGACAATGTGGTCTCTGTGTTCCTTTCAGCTTTGTTTATTCATTGCTATATTGTGTGAACATTTTTTTCTAGAATTTTAATTGGAAGGAAATTTAGAGGCTATATAGTCTAGGCATACCCCCAATATTAGCAGGCATTGTGATACACTGGAGAGACCATTGGTACTGGAGTCAGAGGACATGGAGTTCAGATTTCAACTCTGCTACTGCCTGAATGATCTTGGGGCAAATCCCTTAACCTCCTTAGGTTTCATTTTCTTTATTTTAAAGATGAAAAGATTGAATTAGATGGCCTCTATGATCCTATGATCAATAACCAAAAGCTGACCATCTAGTCTTTGCTTGAAAATTTCAAGTTAGGATCGACTTATTGCTATTCTGTCAGCCCATACTACTTTTGGTTAGCTGTTAGGAACACTTTCCCTATGTTTTGATGAAATCTGTTTCAGTGCAGCCTTTTTCCACTGCTCATATTCTGCCCTCTGGAGCCAGACAGTAAATCTCATACTTCCTTCACACGAATCAGACCTTTATGATAGTCATTGTGTTCATTTTCCAGCCTAATCACCCCTCTTTCCTTCAGCTAACCCTTATATGGCATGGTCTTCAGTTCCCCTTTTCATCTTAGCTGGTGACTTTCTTGATATTGTGCAGCTTGTGAGTGTTCTTGATACTCCAGATGTGCTCTGGATGACACCTGGATGACTGGGGCAGAATATAACTCTTTCATCTCAGATATTATACTGTATCTAAAAGTAACAGCAACAAAGTTGGCATTATATTATTATTATTTTATTTTGAGGGGTTTATGTTAAACTGTTGATGCATACTGAAGTCATGATCCACTTAATCCCACCCTCCAAATCTTTTTTTTAGATAAACTGTTGTGTGACTAGAATTTTCCTATTTTGTATTTTTAACTACATTTATCTTTAGTTAAATTTTATTTTATTAGCTTTGACCTGGCAAGATGAATTCTGTTTTCCTAGCCTGTTGAAAAAGTTTTTTGATCTAACTCTTGTCATCTAGTGCCTTTTCCAGGTTTGTGTCATCTACAAGTTTCACAAGCATACCACAAGTCATTGCTAAAAATATTATATAGTACAGGGCCAGTCATCAATTCCTGGGGCACTATTATAGTGACTTCTTTCCAAGATGACATCTTAGTATCTTTAATTATTAGTGAGAAGTCTTAAGAGATTTTTGTGTGTTTTAAAGTAGTTTTTCTTTTGGTGATGCATGAAGCTGCCTTTTTTTGTAATTTGAAATTGAATAAAGATATTAGATATTTATTTGGATTTTACATATGCATGAGTACTGTAAAATTTTTCCTAATTATGGAGTCCTCTCTGTTTTTGACCACTTTGGATTTTTTTTTCTTTTAGCATCTCAGATATGGAGTTAACTTTTTCTCTTAGATAACATGTAGAATTCTGAGTAAAATAAATTTTGAAATCATTTCTCATTATCCTGGACCTTTCTGTAGCTTTTATAACTGCTGACCATAACTACCTTTTGAAGACTCCTATCTTAGCTTTTCTGACATGGCTGTGTTCTAGTTTTCCTTTTAGCTAACTGTTCCTTCTCAGTCTCATTTTCTAGATATTACCAATTTTCTGAACATCAGATGTGGGTGTCCTCCAAGGCACTTTTCTGGTCCTATATCCATTTTATTCCCATGTATGCATATAAAGCTCCGATATCTTTTGAATTCTAGTCCTAAATCATCAACTGCATCTTGCACATCACCTTTCAAACTTATGTCTCAAATGGGGCTTACTATTTTGCTATCTAAACATATCCTTCTTACAAACTCCCCGTTTCCTGTTGGGGACATGACCTTCTTTGAATTTGTCCAGTTTTGCAACTTAGATGTCATACTTGACCCTTTAATCTCCCCCATATCTACTTAGTTATCATGTCTTATTGATTCTTCCTCCACAAAGAACTCTTATATCTAATCCCTTCACTTTTATAAGTTATAACTTTTAGCTACTATTACACTATAAAGAAGTGCTTATGGTTTTTCTGTGCTAGGATGCTACATGTGAATTACTAATTAAGATTGCAGAGGGAAAAGGGAATAAAGTTCTATCAAAATACTAACAAGAGGGAAAGACTTTTTTAAAAAATAGCATAATTTCAAATTTCTTTCCAGAATAGTTTGAACAATTTGCATTTCCACCAACACCTCCCATCTTTTTATATCAATTGAATTTACTTTATTTTTTAAAAATTATTTTATTTGTTTTCAGTGTTCTACAATCACTTCCATATATCTTAGATATTTTCCCCCTCCCTTTCTCTCTTTCCCCATTCCCTCCCTGAGACGGCGTGAAATCTTGTATAGGTTCTACATACATTTTCACCTTAGTCATATTGAATAGAAGAATTAAAATGATTGAGAGAGAGAAACTATAAAATAAAACAAAACAAAACATAATACAAAAGAAAATGGTCTGCTTCATTCAGTGATCCAGTTTCATAGCTCTTTCTCTGGATGTGGAAGACGTTTTCCCTCAAAAGTCCATTGGGGATATTTTAGGTCCTTGCATTGCTATGAAGGACTGTCTGCCAGAAAAATTCCTTGCGCACTGTGGTTGTTGCTGTGTACCAAGTTCTGGTTCTGCTCATTTCACTCAGCATCAGTTCATATGGTCTTTCCAGACCTCTCTAAAGTCTTCTGTTCATCTTTTTTTTTTAAATTTTTTAAAAAATTTATTAATTTTATTTATTTTTAGTGTTCTACAATCACTACCATATAACTTAGGTTTTTTTCCCCCTACCTACCCCCACACCTCCCCTCTCCCTCCCCAAGATGGTGTACAGTTCTACATAGGATCTACACATACATTTCTATTAAATACATTTTCACCATAGTCATGCTGTGTAGAAGAACTAAAATAAATGGGAGAAATCACATAACAAACCAGAAAATAATACACTCAAAAAAAGTGATCTGCTACATTCTGCGATTGATTTCCATAGTTCTTTCTCTGGATGTGGAGGGCATTTTGCCTTAGAAGACCATTGGGAATTTTTTTTTTTAAGTCCTTGCATTGCTGTGAAGTTCCAAGTCTACCAGAAAAAACTCTCACACACTGTGGTCATTGCTATGCACAAAGTTCTCCTGGTTCTGCTCCTTTTGCTCAGCATCAGATCATATAAGTCTTTCCAGGCCTCTCTGAAGTCTTCCTGTTCATCATTTCTTATAGTGCAATTGTATTCCATTGCATTTATATATCACAGTTTATTCAGCCATTCCCCAATTGATGGGCTTCCCCTTGATTTCCAGTTCTTGGCCACCACAAAGAGAGCTACTATAAATACTTTTGTACATATGGGACCCTTTCCCATTTTTATGATCTCTTTGGGATATGGTCTTAGAAGCGATACTGCTGGGTCAAAAGGTATGCACATTTTTGTAGCCCTTTGGGCATAGTTCCAGATTGCTCTCCAGAATGGTTGGATCAGCTCACAACTCTACCAACAATGAATGTGTTTCAACTCTCCCACATCTTCTCCAACATTTGTCATCTTCCTATTTTGTCATATTAGCCAATGTGATAGGTGTGATGTGGTACCTCAGAGTTGTTTTGATTTGCATCTCTTTAATCAATAGTGATTTAGAGCATTTTTTCATATAACTATAGATAGCTTTAATTTCTTCCTTTGAAAACTGCCTGTTCATATCCTTTGACCATTTATCAATTAGGGAATGACTTAAATTCTTGTAAATTTGACTTAGTTCTCTTTATATTTTAGAAATGAGGCTTTTATCACAGGTACTAGTTGCAAAAATTCTTTCCCAGTTTTCTGCTTCCCTCCTAATCTTGGTTGCATTAGATTTGTTTGTGCAAAAACTTTTCAATTTAATGTAATCAAAATTATCCATTTTGCACTTTGTAATGTTCTCTATCTCTTGTTTGGTCAAAACGTTTCTCCATTCTCCATAAATTTGACAAATACACTATTCCTTGCTCCCCTAATTTGTTTATATAAACATATCAATCTTTATACCTAGATCATGTATACATTTGGACTTTATTCTAGTATACAGTGTCAGGCATTGGTCTATGCCCAGTTTCTGCCACACTGTTACCCAGTTTTCCCAGAAATTTTTGTCAGACGGTGAGTTCTTATCCCAGAAACTGGGATCTTTGCGTTTATCAAACTGTAAATTGCTGTATTCATTGACTACTGTGTCTTGAATACCTAACCTAAGCCACTGGTCTACCCTTCTGTTTCTTACCCAGTACCAAGTGGTTTTGATGATTGCTGCTTCATAATACAATTTGAGATCTGGTAGTGCTAGGCTGCCTTCCCTAGCATTTCTTTTCATTAGTTCCCTTCATATTCTGGACCTTTTGTTCTTCCAGATGAATTTTGGTATTATTTTTTCTAGCTCTAGAAAATAATTGTCTGGTGGTTTTATTGTTATGACATTGAATAAATAAATTAATTTAGGTAGAATTGTCATTTTTATTATATTGGCTCGGCCTATCCACCAGCAACTGATGTTTTTCCACTTACTTAGATCTGCCTTTATTTGTGCGAAAAGTGTTTTGTAATTGTGTTCATATAGTCCCTGAGTTTGTTTTGGCAGGTAGATTCCCAGATATTTTATAGCAATACCTCCCATCTTTTGATAGCCCCTCCAACGTTGGTTGTTTCCTTGTTTTGTCATCTTTTTCATTTTATTGGGTGTGAGGTGAAATCCCGAGCTATTTTGGTTTTGTTTTAGAACAGTCTTTGATGTGGTTTTTAAGAGCTAATAGTTAACTTTCTTATCAATTTCTCACCTTCCAATTCTCTCTCCTTTCCAAGCTTTTCTCTGAACGTCTACTGAAATTAGCATATCTTAGTAACATCTGACTATGGACATTTCCTTGATTGAAAGCCTTCAGTCCTTCCCTCTTACCGCTAGGACTAAAATACAAATACCTCATTCAACCTGTTTTTAGAGACTTTAATTTAGGCTCACTTACTACAAGAACTGGAATGAGGCTCCATGAGTTTGAGGAATTAAAAAGCAGATGATCAGTTTTCTTCACATATTTCATTTTCTTCATTTGGTGCCAGATGCCTCCCTTCCCCATCATTTGGTGTCTGAATGATTACATAGTAAAAGGAGGGAGGAGAGGAAAGAAAATACATGCATAAGACCAAGGGAAACATCATAGGATTTTCTTTACAGATGAGACTGGAACTCTGTAAGCCTCTAAATCTATGGCCAGATTAGGCTGGTTTAGCAGCTATAAAAATAGCCTCTCAGTTTTCCCCTTTTTGCATAGAAAAAGCTTTTTCTCTCACATGTTAGAGATGTATCTTCCTTTTCAGGGGTTCTGGATGGTGCTTGGTGCTTGATAGGAAGGTGTTCCTTACAATCTCTATGCTTTGAGGTCTTTGAACTCAGTAATTAAGGAGGAAGAGAGCATCAAACTAGAATGTACCTGATTTATTCAAGAATAACATGGGGCATATTGAGAGTCTTACTAGTATCGTGTGTGCTGCAGGATCATCTGGGCCCAATTGTATACTTTATAACATTATTATAGAACCAAGTGTGGGGAGGAGGGATGGACCTTCTTGGCTACTTTAAGAAGTGAAAGCAAAAACTAAGAGACAAAGAATACCTGCCAGTTATCTGCCAAGAGCCTGGATAATGGTTTTGGTTTACTCTCTCCAAAGAGGAATCAAAGACCTTATAGAAATGATTATGTTTTTTTCTGTCCTAAGATTCTACATGTGAAATGCTAATTCAGATTCCAGAGGGAAGAGGGAATAAACTTCCAAGAGTCAAAATCCTAGTAAGAGGGAAAGAATTTTTTTTAAAAAATTGCTTTCTAGAATGGTTAGAACAATTCACATTTCCACTAACACCTCCCATTTTTTGGTAGCTCCTCCAACATGGATTGTTTCTGTCTTTTGTTATCTTTTTCATTTTGTTGGATGTTAGCTGAAATCTCAGAGCTGTTTTGATTTTGTTTTTTGATTGATTTGGAAGTCCTTGATATGATTGTTAATAGTTTACAGTTCTTTTTATAACTTGCTTATGTTGTTTGTGGCATTTATACATTTGTATTAGTTCTTGTTTATCAATCCCTTATCAGAGATATTTGATACAAAGATTTTCCTTTATACACAGATGTTTCCTTTCTTATAGTTACAGTGATTTTGTTTGTGCAGAATTTTCAATTTAATGTAATCAAAATCATCTATTTTCTTTTATAATCACTATTTCATCTTGTTTGATCAAGAACTCCCCCACTAATCATAGCCATGAAAACGATGTAATCAGATTATATTCTAATTTTTAAAATGATGTGACGTGTAATGTTCAGGTCATGTATCCATTTACAGATTATTGTGTATAGTGTAATTGTTGGTCTGAATCTCATCTCTAGCAAACTGTGGCTTATTCTGTTTTATCTGGTCTGTTCCACTGGTTTACATTTCTTTTTTTAACCATTGCTGGAGGAGGCACAAAAATAAAAGCAGTACCAATATTCTAGGGGTTTACTTTGCAGTGAGGGTAATAAGATGTAAACAGATGAATATAATATAGTTCAGAATATGAGGTGTGCTTGACAGGTACAAAGTGCTCTGATAAATTCAGGAGAAGCATTACTTCCATTTGGTGAATCAGAAAAAGGCTTCATAGAGGAAGTGTTGGCTAGACCTTGAAGGACAATTCATTCCATTAGGTACAGCATAGGATATAAGTGGGAGTGGTAGGAGATAAAGTAACTTAATTCAATAGATATTAATAAGCACAACGGGGTGCTAGGCTGTGAGAATTGAATTATAAGGAAAGTTGAGCACTGCCGAATTGATGCTTTTGAACTATGGTGCTGGAGAAGACTTTTGAGAATCCCTTGGAAAACAAGGAGATCAAATCAGCCAATATTTAAAGAAATTAATTCAGACTACTGACAAGAAAGTCAGATACTGAAGCTGAATATTAGCTACTTTGTCCATATAAGAAGAAGACAGGACTCCTTGAAAATGACCTTGATGTTGGGAAAAATTGATGGCAAAAGGAAAAAGGGGTGGCAGAGAATGAGATGAATAGATAGTGTTATGGAAACAGCAAACATGAGCTTGGACAGAATTTGGGAGATAGTGGAGGACAAATGGGCCTGGCGTGCTGTAGTTGGAGGGTAGGGAGGGGTCACAAAAAGTCAGATACAACTGAGTGACTGAAGAACAACAGCACCAGGTGCCAGACACTGAACGTACAGGATATATAGTTATATAAATAGATATGATAAATAGGAAATAATTAAGAGAGGAAAGGCACTAGAATTAAGAGTATTGGGAAAGACTTCCAGTAGAAGATGGGATTTTATTTGGAACTTGGAGAAAGGTAGGGAAGCCAGTAGGCTGAGATGAAGCGGGAGAATATTCCAGCCATTGAGGATAGCCAGAGACAATGCCTGGAGTTGTAAAATGGATTTTTGTTCATTAAATAGTAAAGAGGCCAGTGTCACTGGCCTGAATTGTATGTGGTGAAGAATAAAATGTAAGAAGACTGGAAAGGTGTAGTAGGAGTGGGGCAGGTTGAAGGGATTAGATTGTGAAGGGCTTTTGACACCAAACAAAGGATTTTGTATTTGATCCTGGAGGAGATAGGAAGCCAGTATAGTAGAGGGGTAGAGCCGGTTATTGAGTAGAGGTTATTAATATGATTGGATGTACACTTAGAGAAGATCACTAGGAAGATATACATGAGATTTCTTTTGTAGTTCTTTGAGTTTTGTACTGTAGGGAATATCTTAATGGACTCTTTGCTATATCTCCATAACAAAGGAAAAATTTTCCTTTTGCTATTACTTATTGTTGTGTTTGCTAAAAGTTTAAAAAGATGTGTTATATTACTGATATATGAGATTCTTGGAAACTTCAACATTTTCCTATATTTTTCTTTTCTTTATATTATAGGCTGACTGGATCAGCAGGTTTCGTAACTGATGGACCTGGAAATTATAAATACAAAACAAAATGTACATGGCTCATTGAAGGACAGTGAGTAACAGTTGTTTTATTTTTATGTGATAAACTTCAACTTTAGGTTTTTTAATTTCCTTTCTGCCAAAGACATAATTTGAATAAATGCTACTGATTGATTGCTTGTATTTGTTTACTGTAGTTGCAGACTTCTCCAGCCATGACTTTAATTAAAAATAGATTTTAAAAAGTTTGCTTTGGACCACTGAATTTTGCTTTTTTCCTTGTCGAAAATTCCTAATAGATATGACAAAAAAAGCCATTAAATTCATTTATAATATGAATTCTTTTAATTCAGTAACCAAAATGTTGATTTGATTTAATTTTAAAAACAACTGGTCTTTAGTGTGATCTGATATTTTTGGCTAATTTCCATGACATATTCATGACCTGCTGAAATGAATATATTTTTATTGGGCCTTAGAAGACATTATAGGAAAGATTTTTCCTAAATGTAATTTTTATTAAAGATAAAAGTTTCAGAAGAAATTTTGATCACTAGCTAAACACCAGTGAAATGATGAGAACTCACTGCTATCAATATATCGTGTGTGTATATGTATATATGTATATATACACACATATCTATGTAAATATGCATATATATATGTATATATATATATTTTGGGGAGAGCAACTGAATTAATTTTATTTCAGATAATGAAGTTGAGAAACAATTTTTTAAGAATGGTACTTTCAGTTTTTAGATCACTTAAGTGCTATTTGTTTAATGTTTGCTTATTTCAGAGCATCGTTTTGTGGTTTAACTCAGTGTTTGCTACATTGGGGAATATAGATTTGCCAAGAATTAAAAGAAGAATTATCATCTATGGTATATTATAAAGCCCTGTTTTCTAAAATGAAATAGATTCTGAAGGAAAAGAATATAAGAAAAGGCAGATTTGAGTTTTTCTTTTTCTTAAAAAAATTAAAATATTATTCTATGCAGATTAAATGTTCATTATTTCATGGCATTTTCTTCTCCTTTGTATATTTTCTTTTACCGTCCAATGAATTAAAGAAGATGTGAAAATTAAAGATTAAGTATTAATGTTGTCGGTATGATTGTTTAGCAAGCTGCTTAAATGTTATAAAAATATCATTTTTCCATTTTAATGCAGTAAATGCATCTCTGTCAGTTAATTTCAGTACAGCTGTATTTTGATTCATTTATTTGAATTTTGCCCCATAAATTTGCTTCTAAGTGGACAGTTTCTAAAAGTGAGAGCAAAACAGAAAATAGAGTGCTTGAAAGATAGATACTAGAAGGATCACATACTAGAAGGCTAGGTCTCATTGTTAAGTATTTTATCTGGCTGGAAGGGAGTGAAATGAAGATGACAGAAATTAGTTCTTGGCAATCCAGGAGTTTCAGTAGACTAGTGAACAGAAGTATTAAGAAGTGGGTAAGTGGAAAGGAAGTGAATTTAGTGAGAGAAGATTCATTCTAGATGTTGAGCTGTGAAAGAGGAGTGAAATATTCCCAGAAACACATCAGGAACCAAAGAGGCTTGTACTTGCACTAGAGTCCACCTGATAAATTCACAAGTCTTTGTTTGAAGTCCTCTAGTGAAGGGAGAGCTCCCATCTCCTGAGGTAGCCCATTTATGCTTTTGGATACCACTGATTGTCAGAAAGTTTTTTACTCATCAAGCCTAAATCTGCTTTCTCTGCAGCTACCTCCATGGCTTGGTTCTTATTCCATGGCCAAGCAAAACAAAGCTAATCTGTCTTGCAAATGACAGCCTTTCAGATATTTAAAAAAACACTATCATGCTTCCCTCAAGTCTTCCTACTTCAGGTTAAATATCCCTAGTTTTCAGTCAATCTTCATATGTCATTGTCTCTAGTGCCCTCAATATCCTGGGCCTTATACAGTTTGTCAACGTTTTTCCTAAAATGAAGTGCCCAGAAAATAGATCTTATGATCTGTTATCATTGATTTTTTTTTTTTATCAATGAGCTTTATGTTCTTCTTTCTGTTCATTGCTGCTGCTCTGAACTTCAGTTGGACAGTTTACTCAGCCAGTATCAATTTCAAGTTGTACCATTCATAATTTTGCTTTTGTCTTCTTGTAAAAGGCTTGAGTCCTGACCCTTGTAATGAAGTTTAAGTCGCTACGGGTTTCAGTCACTGATTTTCTGAATGGAACTTGGTTGATGTTGGTTACTCAGTAATGCATGTGCCAGGTACTGTACTAGATAGTGAGGATAAAAATACTCAAATTAGACCTTCTCGACCCACGGGGAGAGGAACATGATACATTCATAAAAAAGTAAGTACAGAATATATGAAAAATAAATCAAAGTAACTTTTGAAGAGATCTTTGAGTTCTAATGGATGTGGAGATAATGGGACATAACAGCGCAGGAGTGCAGGGTTGCCATGACAACTTATGCAGAGGCACTGAGGTGGAAGATAAAATATACTCTGCAACCAGCAGCAAGAAGGCATGTGCATGAAAAGAGTAATCTGTAATGATGTTGGAAAAATACACTGGGGCCACACTGTAGATAGCTTTGAATGCTTTTTTGAAGAAAAAAAGCATTTGTATTTTATCTTAGTAGCAAAGAAGAGCCACGGAACACTGTGTCAAACTCAGATAGAAAATGAGGTCACCTGCACATAAGGATCCTTGTGGACTTAGAAACCCTTATATTAACATTATCTGTGTTTTATTGTTATTTTTAAATTTATTTTGCTAAATAGTTCCCATTACATTTTAATCTGGTTTGCACTGCATGTACTCAGGAATGCTATGGATGCATGCAGCCCTTATCAGTCTATTTGACACTACTACTGTAGAAGCTTCTTGAGCAGAAGAGGAGAGTGACTTGGTCAGGTCTATACTTTAGATCAGTTTTGCAGCTGTATGGAAGCTGGATTGGGAAAAGAGAGAGATTGGATACAAGGAGACCAAGTAAGAGGCTCCTGCAGTCATCCAGGCAAAGGAGTAATGGAAGAGCCTGATCTAGAGTGGTTGTGTGAATAGAGATATTGATGAGGGAAAATCAACAAACCTTGGTAACTAATTGAATTATGGGGGTGAGGGTGAGTGAAGAACTGAGAGATCTAGATTGCAAACCTGAGTGACTGCAAGAATAGTGAAACTCTTGACAGAAATAGAGAAGAAGTTAACTGAATATGTGGGATCGGGAGAGGGAAAACAATGAGTTCTGTTTTAAATCTATTGAAGTTGTGATTCCTGGAGGATTTTCCGGGTGGAGATGTCCAGCAGATAATGGAAGATGTGAGAATGGAGCTCAGGGAGAGAAATAAGGGCTGGTAATATATACTGGAGCAGTCTATATAGAGATAAGAAAGAAAACCCACACCAGAACCATGGGTTTATACCTAGGAATGATGTACCATACATGATGATCCTTCTGAAGCAGATCTGTTAAGCAGGTAGGGAGAAAAACAAGAAGGGTGATCTTGAAAGCCCTGGGAGAAGGTAGTTATTTAGAAGGAGAGAATGGTCAGCAGGGTCAGATCCTGCAGAGAATTCTGTAAGAATGAAGATTGAGAAAATGCCATTGGATTAAAGATTAAAGACATCATCAGTGACTTTGGAGAATGTAATTTTACTTAGTGGTGGGGAAGGAAATCATTATAAAGCAACATTTATTCCACATGTCAACATAACTTTAAATTTTCAGCACAAATATCTGAACAGTTGCTTTAAGTCTGTCTGATAATTGACACTTTTTAGTCTCAGGTTTATTAGGAAAGATGTCTTAAGTGTACGTTTTTCTTTGCTTCTTTATTACAAGAATTATAGAAGTAGCTTGTTTTGTAGTTTATCAAGTAAACATTTTCATCTTGTCATAAAATATTTTTTGTATTTCTAGGAGTCCAACAAAAATTTATTAAGTGCCTACTCCAGAACTTCCTAGAAATGTATTCCAAATTGGTTAAAACTCTGAAGGAAAAATAAAAAATAAAACTCAAGATCAATATTATGTTTGTGCAGGACAGATTTTTAATGTCACAAGTATTAGGTTTATTTTAAACTTAGATATTTTAGTTATTTACACATGAAGCAAGCATACATTTTACTAACAATATCCTTGATTATAATTAATTCTTTTTTTTTTTTTAAAGGCCAAATAGAATACTGCGCCTTCGCTTCAATCATTTTGCTACAGAGTGTAGTTGGGACCATTTATATGTTTATGATGGGGACTCCATTTATGCCCCACTCGTTGCTGCCTTTAGGTAAGTTCAAATTAAATTAAATAGTAATTATTTGTTATTTGCTTCCTGAGTTCCAACTTATCACTTGTTTGTATTCTTGAAAAACTGGCTTTATTCTAGCCAGAACTGACTGATCTGTGATAAGATGTGTTCCAGGAGAAAGAGCATTGGCCTGGGTTAGTTAAAAAGACTTTGTTTTAACTCCCGGCACTGTCACCTACAAGCTGTGTAACACTGGCCAAGTCACTTTAAGCTTTTCATCATTAGGTTCCTTGGGTGTAGAGTGGAAATGGCTACTCTCCCTTTCTTATAGGTGTGCATATGGTTTTCTTTATAGTGTTGGCTGCCAGGAACAAAGTTCTATGAAGGAGTTTTGAAGGTTATGAAATTTCATGTGCTTTATAAATGAAAGGTGATTTTATTCTTAAGTAACTTTGTGTTTGAGGTTCCCTAAACATTAAGTACCTGTTTAGATGAACTTTCACTTTATTCATTAGTCTGGTCTCCAAACCATGCATCCTTTTCTCTGACTGCCATCCTCATTTCCCTCCAACTGCAATTTTAGTCACCTGGTGAGCTTCTTGTATTCTATTATGGGCATCTAAGTGTCTTACTATGGGCAATTCACTTAACCTGCTGAGTCTCAATTTCCTCATGTGTAAAATGGAAATGATAATATCGGTAGTACTTACTCCACAAAGCTATTATGAAGGTGAAATGAGATAATGTATATAAAATGGTTTGAAAATAAATACCTTAATGTCAGCTATTATTTTTAGTTTAGTATGGCCTTCTTTATGATACTCCTTCCTTTAGGTCCCCCTTTTCCTTCTGTTTAAAAGGAAAGGATTGAATTTGATGATCACTAACTAAAGTTCTTTCATCTCTATCATTCTAGGATTCTATTAGTACATGATAAATTACAATGCAAGATTTGTGCAAATGGTTTAAGACAGTAATTGTAAGCAAGTAAGAGTTCTTTTTCAAAACTTCCTATTTCTTCCAAAACATGCAGGTTCTTTAAAAGAATGAATGTTAAGTGAATGAGTGAATGAATACGTGATTAATTGTAAAATTAATGTTATAGATTAACTTCTATAGGAATTTGGAGGGGAGAGAGATGAATTTACTGGAGTGATTGTGGATTGCTTTAAGGAATGGGAAAGATTTGAAGAATGGATAGCAGTTTTGAATGGTAGAGAATGAAGGGAGAAGTAGTTTGATTCAAAGTGTAGATACAAGAAGAGGTGTGATTGGAGCTCTGTGTTAAATGTTTGTTGCATTCCATATAAGAATAGTGGGAGATATGGTTGGAAATGTTAGTTTTAAGCAGCTTTCATATCCAAAGTAAGGAGGAAGAGCTATTTAAAGTTTTTGAACAGGGGAGCGGTGCAATCAAAGTTATCATTTAGAAAATAAAATGTGATTCATAGGCCTATCATCTGGGTACTTACCTAATGCCGTAGTCTCCAATGTGCTGATAGAGGAGTAGAAATGTCGTTAAAGAGAGTGAAGGTGAGAAAGGCAGCTGTTGGAATGATAGAGTTTTTATGGGAAGTGTCCATGGGCATGTTTGTCAGCAGCAGAAGGAATCAGTAGATAGGGTGTGATGGAAGATAAGAGACAGGGTGAGAATAATAGTAGGCTAAGTCTCCTAGAAAAGATGGAAAGGGATGGAATCAAAAGTATATGTCATGTAGAAAGATTGACCTTCACAAGTAGAAAGGCCACCATTTGAGGCAGAGGTAAAGGAAGAGACAATGGGGGATATCTGAGTATTGTGAAATGAGGAAGAGGAGAGAAGAGGAAGCTCTCTGGTGAATGGCCTCATTTTTTCATTGAAGTATGAGATGAGTTGAAGATGATAAACAGATGGTGAAGGTTGGTGATGTTTTAGGCTTGAGACAAATAAAATTTTGGAATAACTGATGTAGAGAGTAAGGTAGGGAATTAATTAGGTAGCAGTAGTAGAATGGTTATCTTGTTACAGGCAGGGCTTACTTAAGATTAGATTAAAAAATGTGTAGTGGACCAAATCAGCAATTTTGAGATTTCCTTCAACTTTGTTTAATATCATGTATGGTGATCTAGAAGCAGATAGGAATAATTCAGGGTTGACAAGTTGTGATTAGTAAGGAAAAGTGAGCTAGGGATTTAAGATTAAACAGTATTATAGAGTAGAGATGCCAGACTCCTGCTGAATTAAGAAATGTTTAACAAAAGAAGTTAAAATGCTATTTTATGTTGATAGTATTAATTTGTGGGGTTTCTAAATCAATATGTTACCTCAGATTTCTATTTGAGATTGATACCACTGGTACAGAGTTAAAATGGTTCCCCAAGAAGTGGAGATAGAGAAGGAAAAGCGTATAACCAGTACAAGAGTATGAAGGGATAGAGGGAGTGTAGGTCATTGACAAAGAAAAGGATTAGGACTTGTAAGGCGTAGGAAAAGATAAGATGATAAGAAACTGATAAGATAAAATAATTTTAGAATAGAGAAATGTGGATGTGGATCAGTTGTGGGTGGGACAAGATCAAAGGCACTGTTGACTTTGTCCATTAGTGCTAGAAGTAGTCATGACTCAAGAAGTAGTATTACATAAACAAAGGGAAAAATGCAAGCCAAAGTAAATTCACTGTACCAGTGAATCATGAAGCCATACATAGGATTGTGTTTGATAAGGAAAATACAGTAATTACATATGTTGCACATATAATCAACTCTGGGCGAGTTGTCTACAACTTTCCTAGTATAGCTTCTTTCATCAGCAATCTCAAGATAGCATTTTACCATGCTCCAAGGACATTTCACAGGTATAGGGAAAACATTTGGCACAGCTATTATGTAAGGTGTGAATTTATAGCAGGGAAAGTATATTGTGATCATGTCTTGGATAGCTATGTAGCTTTTGCAACTGGGAAAACTTAAAAGCAGAAGAATTGTTTTACCTACCAAGTTTAAGGGAAGGAAAAAATGACGATAAACCTTTAACTTTTAAAAGTGGAATCCATCATTCCACCTTCCCCGTCACCCCCAACAAAAGATTTCAAGGAATAATACTAACTAGGTTCTGATGTTGACTCTTAACTATTCTTTAGAGGAGGTGGATCAGAGTCATCAACAGAGTCATCAAAGATGAAGACTGTATTTGACTATGAGAACATCATGGACCTATTTTAGTATATTTGGGGGTCAGGTGTTAAGGTTAATTTTAATAATGGGGAATCAGCTCTGATAGGTTAGCAATTAATGAGAAGAATGAATATTCTAATGAGAGGTGAACCTGTTCTAGTGAGGGGTTGGGGAAATTTTGATTATGTCATTTGCTTCCAGACCACCCCCAGCCTTGGCCATCCAAAGGATCTGCTACCACCCAAGCCTGAGCAGAACATCATCAGCTGGGAATTCACCTTAGAATAAATTCTTTATAAGGTTCTCTAGTTGGGTGGGGCAACAACTTTACCTAGATAAGATGGTCAACAGGGTTAAATTTTTGGGCAAGGACAGAGATTTCCTTAAAAAAGAAATAACCTGGGATCTCCCCAATAATTGGTTATTTGATAATCATTTCTGTCATCAGGACTGGTCTTTTCATCAGAAATGCTTAAAAGTCTTCTAATTCATTAAATATCCATTTTTTCTTCCTCAAAGATTATACTCAGTTTTGCTGGGTAAGTTATTCTTGATTATAATCCCAGCTCCTTTGCCTTCTGGGGTATCTTATTCCAAGACCTCTAATTGTTTAATGTGGGAGCTGTTAAATTTTATGTAATCCTAAATGTGGCTCCATGATATTTGAATTGTTTCTTTCTGGCTGTTTACAATATTTTCTCCTTGATCTGAGAGCTCTGGAATTTGGCTGTAATATTCCTAGGAGTTTTCATTTTGAGGTCTTCATTTCAGGAGGTGATCAGTGGATTTTTTCAGTTTCTCTGGCTCTGGGATTTTTGGGACATTTTTCCTTGATAATTTCTTGAAGTGTTATGTCTAGGCTCCTTTTTTGATCATGGCTTTCAGGCAGTCCAAAACTTTTAAAATTATCTCTCCTTGTTTTATTTTCCAGGTTAGTTGTTTTTCTAATGAGATATTTTATGTTTTCTTGTATTTTTTCATTCTTTTGATTTTGTTTTATTGTTACTTGATATCTCATGGAAGCATTAGCTTCCAGTTACCCAATTCTAATTTTTAAGGAGTTATTTTCTTCAGCAAGCTTTTGTACCTCCTTTTCCATTTGGCCAGTTCTGTTTTTTAAGGAGATCTTTTCTTCGGTGGATTTTTGTGTCTGTTTTTACCATTTAGACAATTCTATTTTTTAAAGTGTTATTTTCTTCAATATTTCTTGGTGCCTGTTTTATTAAGTTGTTGATTCTCTTTTCATATTTTTCTGTATCTCTAATTTCTTTTCCCAGTTTTTTCTTCTACTTTTCTTATCTGATATTTAAAATTCTTTTTGAGCTCTTCCAGGAATTCTTGTTGGGCTTATTTATACTCGGGTCACATTTTTCTTTGAAGTTTTAGTTATAACTGTTTTGACAAAGTTGTCTTCTGAGTTTATGTTTTAACCTTCCCTGTCACCATAGTGGTCAGGTTTATTTTATTTTATTTTATTTGTTGTTGTTAGCTCATTTTCCTAGCCTATTTCTTGAATTTTTAGCTTTATGTTAAAGTTGTGCTCTGCTGGGGTAGAAGGGGCACTGTCCTAAACTTCAGGGTTTTTTGTGTTGCTCTTTTCAGAGCTAGTTATGGGGGGTCTATAGGTTTTCATCTCTTCTAAGGTGGTATGATTTATAGAGGTCTGGTTACTGATCTCTTGACTTGTGTTCTGGTCTTTACCCAGGAGGGGACCTTGTTCCCTTGTAGCCACAAGTGCTAAGACTCCTCTTGGCTCTGGAACTGTGGCCAAGTCTCCTACTGTCTTGCACTCACAAGGGCTAGTGCTTCTTTCTTCCTTAGAACTGAGACCAGGGTTCCTGCTCCCTTGTAGGTGATCACAAACACTTTTCTTTGCTTGTTACCAGGGTCTCTGTTCCCCTTTAGCAGCAATCCCCCATAGGCAATGCAACAGGGTCCTGAACCCAGCATCAGCAAAGGGTCCCCTGTAATCTTTTTCTGACCAGTTGTCTGATTCCCCTTACTATCTGTGGACTGAGAGCTACCAGCTACTTCCAAGGGCTGATGCTGGCACTGTGGCATGGCCTGCACTGTACTCCAGGTCAACTACTACCCTGATAAGACAGACCTTTCATGCTGTTCTCCTAAATTGTCTTGGGCTGGAAAATTGTTTCAACTGACTTTTTGTTGATTCCACCTCTACAGAATTTGATCTGAGGTGTTATCTTAAAGTTGTATGGAGGGAATTTGGGAGAGTTCATATGAGTTCCTGTTCCTACTCTGCAGTCTTGGTTCTGCCCTGCTCAGCTCTGTACATTTTTAATACTTTTTCTTGCCATTATGTCAGTGATTTACTAATAAGGAGAGGGGTAGTGAGATGAATGGACTTCTTGGATGCCCTCTTTGTCCTTAATAAGTTTAAAATTGATGCCTATGTCAAGTCACTGCAGAGTATGAGTCAGAAATGATCCAGGCATGAGGGGTGAACTTGTGGGTTAAATTAGGGAAACTCTTCTAGGGGAAGAGTATTAGAATATTAAATAGAGAAGAGGATATTCCTTATAAGTGATGAAGAAGAAAGATCTTGAATAAGGATTGATTTTGGGCTTCCTAGCAACCCTGAAAATATAATTCTATTATTTCTATTCCATTTTGGGAAAAGATAATTCCCAAGTGTTTTTGTGTTTTTAACTCTTGTAGTAATCCTGTGAGGGAATAGTGATGTTCATATAAACAGATTGAGATCAGTAGGTCTCAGTTATTTTCTTGTCATTTCCCTATTCTTTTTTTTTTTTAAGGTTTTATTAATGTGTTTTGTTTTTACACTTACAGATCACTCCCCCTGGGTGAGAGGTCTGTTATTACAAATTAAATCAGTCAAATAAAATTAATAATACAATGACTTCATCAGAAAGTACACACAACATTCCACATCTGTATTCTCTTACCTTGTTGTTTAAAAAGAAAATAGCAAAATTATTTTTTTTTCTCCTGCCCCCTCCCCCATTTACAAAAAAGAAAAAAATTATTTTCAACAACTATATATAGTTGAGGAAAACAAATTTTCTTAATGACTGTATTCAGAAACATATTTGTCTCATTTTGCACTGTCATAGATAACTTGTCACCATTAGTCCTCTTGAATCATGAATGATCATTTTATTAATCATGGTTCTTATAACTTTCAAAATTGTTTTTACAGTATTGTTATTACATAAATTATTCTCCTAGGTTTTTAAGAAAGTTATTAAAATTCTTCATTTTAGCAATATTGATGTTATAAGATAAAATGTCTTTGTACTTCCTACTTTACTCTGCATTGGTTTATATAAATGTTTCTGTGTCTTTAAAAAAATCATCTATATCTTTATTACTTAAAGCACAATAGTATTCCATCATATTCATATGTCACAACTTATTCAGCCTTTCCTCTATT
This sequence comes from Bettongia penicillata ogilbyi, assembly GCA_023548195.1. Taxonomy (NCBI): domain Eukaryota; kingdom Metazoa; phylum Chordata; class Mammalia; order Diprotodontia; family Potoroidae; genus Bettongia; species Bettongia penicillata. Next base: position 5,591,098 of record JAJHZJ010000177.1, on the reverse strand, counting down.
GATGATCATCCACTTAATTTCCAGTTTTTTTCCAACCTTTTGAGTTTTCCGACTGAGCTTTTGTCTTTTGTCTTTCATACTGCCTACTTAAGAGCTTTATATTCTTTGAATAATAGCTCCTCCCTTGTCCATCACAACCTTTTACTAAATGACAGAAGTGATGATCTGGTCCAGTTCCTTCCTGAAAAAGAATCTCTTCTATAATCTTTCCAACAAATGGGCATCTCTCCTTTACCTGAAGACCTTCCATGAGGAGTTTTAGTTACCATCATGTCATCTCTAAACAGGGATACCTTTTTTCTCCTCTTTACCAGTATTTATACCTTTAATTCCATGCTTTTCTTTTATTACTATAACTAGTATTTTTAGAATTATGTCAAAAAACAATGGAGAGAGGGAGCATTCTAGCTTTACCCTTTTTTGTATTGAGAAAATGTCTAGTGTTTTTCCATTGCAAATAATGTTAACATGGTTTTGATAAATGTATTTGATAATTTTAAGTGAATATTTAGGAAGGAAGTAGTGATCTAAAGAAGTAGAATAGCTTTATCAAGAAAGTTCATACCAGGCAATCTCATTTCTGTTTTTGACGCAGTTATTAGGTTGGTAGAATGCTTTGGAGATGATTTACTTAAATTTTACCAAAGCACTTGATAAAGTCTTTCATGCTTGTGTGTGTGTGTGTATGTGTAAGAAGTGGAGTATAGGACAGGGTAGATAGATGTGGGCTAGATAATACTTTGGGGCAAATTCAGAACTAATTGGTTAGTGCGAACCAAAGGCTAGAGAACTTTAGCTTGGAAGGTTATCACTAGTGGTGTGCCATAATTATCTATGCTTGACCTTTTGCTGTGTTAATATTTTTAGATTAGTTTATGGCTTGATTAAGGTCTCGATGTTATATTTATAATATTTGTAGAAGACACAAAGTTATGAGTGGCCGATTCAGGATCCTAGGTTTCAGGCTGGAATATTTCATTGCGTCTAATAAAATGAAATATGTAGCAAATAAAGCAAACTCTTGCAATTGGGGTCAGGAAATCAGCTCACAAACAGAAGATGGGGAAGATGTGGAAAGATAGTTTTTTTTTACTTTAAAAAGGATGCTAGCTTTTTCAGTGCAGACCAAGTTTAGTATGAGATAACAGTGAGATTTGACATTCAAAAAAGCTAATGATATCTTGGGCTACATTGAGAGACATAGTGTCCAAGATTTGGATGATGTTACTCCCAAAGTACTCTTTGTTGAATAGATGCACAACTCGTTTGGATGACATGTAATAGTGAGGGCTGTATGCTAAACCTCTGTACCTTGGACTTCTAGAACTTGCATTTTGCTGGAATAGACTTTGAGGACTCTGGATTATGTCCAAACTGATATTATTTTTAGTGGTTTAATAGGCTTTTAGGGATGAGCTTATTTCTCTTAGAATATTTCTCTGACTTCCTAAAGAATTTTGGAAACACAACCTACTCTTAATATGGACTCTATTTGTAGTCTTTTTTTTCTTTAAAAAGAATTTTATTTTTGCCCTTTTTTTAATGTCACTAGCTCTTCCTAATTTATTGCCTCCTTTAATGAAAAAATGCCAAGAGTTAAGTGAACCCTAGGATAAAACTGCAGAAGAAGAGGGATAATTCTGTAATCATTCCACAGTAAGATTCACAGAAAGTCAGAGGATTGGCCAGAAAGATTCCTGGAATATGAATGGAAGGTCTACTAAAATGAATGCAGAAAGAGATAAAGAGTATAATTAGGACTGTTGAGGAAAGAGTTTGGAATGAGAATAAATAGCCTAGAATAGATGCTGGAAAACTTTACCAAAACAGTAGATATCCTTTAAGTGTGTGTGTGTGTGTGTGTGTGTGTAAAGTACACATGTATATATACATACATATATAAATCATATAAGAACATGTATGAATATGAAAGAGAATTTAAAAATTATACCAATAAATGTTTGTTTGGTTTTTTTTGAATTAATTAATTAATTAATTTAATTTTTTTACATCCATTTTCACAAATTTTTGGGTTCCAAATTTTTTCCCCTTTTATCCCCTCCCCCCACCCCAATACCCCAAGCAATCTAATTTTCCCTATCTCCAATCTGCCCTCTCTTCTGTCATCTCTCCCTTCTCTTGTCTCCATCTTCTCTTTTCTCCTGTAGGGCCAGATGACTTTCTATTCCTCATTAACTGTATGTCTTCTTTCCTAGTTACAACAACAATATTAAACAGTTGTTCCTAAAACTTTGAGTTCCAAATTCTCCCCATCCCTCCCTCCCCACCCGTTCCCCTTGGGACAGTAGGCAATTCAATATAGGCCATATCTGTGTAGTTTTCCATATGACCACCCTGATAGTCGTGTTGTGTAAGACTAACTGGATTACCATCCCTCCTAACCTGCCCCTCATTGTTTCTCTTCTGTCTTTTGATCCTGTCCCTCCCCAAGTGTTGACTTCAAATTGCTCCCTCCTCCCTTTGCCCTCCCTTCCCATCATCCCCCCCCCTTGCAATACCTCTTTCTCCCCCACTTTCTTATACTGTAAGATAGGTTTTCATACCAAAATGAGTGTGCATTTCACTCCTTCATTTAGTCAAATGTGATGAGGGCAAACTTCTTGTTTTTTTTTTTTTTTCTCAGCTCTCCTCTTTTTCCCTCCACTAAGAAAAACTCCTACCTGCCTCTTAAATGACATATAGTTACCCCCTTCCCTTTCCCTCTCTTTCCTCCCCCTACATTTCTCTCTCACCATTTACCCTAGTTTCTTTTAAGGTATGGTCCCATCCTATTCAGTTCAATCTGTGCTCTCTATCTCTGTATGTGTGTGTATGTGTGTATGTGTGTGCATGCGTGTACATGTGTATGTGTGTTCCCACCAACTACCCAGATACTGAAAAGTTTTAAGAGTTACAAATATTGTCTTTCCATGTAGAAATGTAAACAGTTCACTCATGGTAAGTCCCTTAAGACTTCTCTTTGCTGTTTACTTTTTCATGCTTCTTCTCATTCTTGTGTTTGAAAGTCAAATTTTCTTTTCAGCTCTGGTTTTTTCATCAAGAATGATTGAAAGTCCTCTGTTTCATTGAAAGACCATATTTTCCCTTGAAGTATTATACTCAGTTTAGCTGGGTAGGTGATTCTTGGTTTGAGTCCTAGTTCCTTTGCCTTCTGGAATATCCTATTCCACGCCCTTCGATCCCTTAATGTAGAAGCTGCTAGATCTTGGGTTATCCTGAGTGTATTTCCACAGTACTGGAATTGTTTCTTTCTAGCTGCTTGTAAGATTTTTTCCTTGAGTTGGGAGTTCTGGAATTTGGCCACAATGTTCCTAGGAGTTTCTCTTTTTGGATCTCTTTCAGGTGGTGATCGATGGATTCTTTCAATACTTATTTTGCCCTCTGGTTCTAGAATGTCAGGGCAGTTTTCCTTGATAATTTCATGGAAGATGATGTCTAGGCTCTTTTTTTGATCATGAGTTTCAGGTAGTCCCATAATTTTTAAATTGTCTCTCCTGGATCTGTTTTCCAGGTCAGTTGTTTTTCCCATGAGATATTTCACATTCTCTTCCATTTTTTCGTTCTTTTGGTTTTGTTTGGTGATTTCTTGGTTTCTCATAAAGTCATTAGACTCCATCTGTTCCATTCTAATTTTGAGAGAACTATTAAATTCAGTGAGCTTTTGAGCCTCTTTTTCCATTTGGCTCATTCTGCTTTTGAAAGCATTCTTCTCCTCATTGGCTTTTTGAACCTCCTTTGCCAATTGAGTGAGCCTATTTTTCAAGGTGTTAATTTCCTCAGCATTTTTTTGGGTCTCCTTTACCAAGGTATTGACCCGTTTTTCATACTTTTCTTGCATCTCTGTCATTTCTCTTCCCAGTTTTTCCTCCACCTGTCTAACTTGCTTTTCAAAATCCTTTTTGAGCTCTCCCAGGGCCTGAGCCCACCCGCCACCCCCCTGGGGTGTCTGGGGTATTGAGGCCCCGCCCTCCACGTCTTTCCCTGATGGCAAGGATACGTCCTCGTCATCAGATCCGAAGGTCGGGATCATTTGCATTTGTTGGAAAAAACTCTCTAAAGTCTTATTTTTCTTCCCTTTTCTAGGCATTTTCTCAGCCAGTTACTTGACTTCTGAGATTCCTTTCCACCCCCGCCTGGATCTGCCCAGCTAGTGCTTGGCCTCTGAGATTTAAATGGGCTTTCCTCCTGCTGGCTGTCAATCAGTGAGCTTTAGTTCAGGTGCTGGGGTGGGGCCAGGGCTGCCTCCGAAACTCTGATCCCTCGGGGGCTTTATGCAGAGACTTTCAGGAATGGAGCGGGTGGGGGCGGGGTGGGGGGCCCGCCTCCCAATCTCAGCTCCCCTGGGGGTCCCGAGCAGAAGCCTTCAGCAACAGAGCGGGGTGGGGGCAGGGCCGTCTCCCAGGCTCAGCTCCGTCAGGTTTTATGCGGGAATCTTCCGTAATGAAGATCCTGCCTGCTGCTGGGGGATTCCTGAGTCCTGGGCCGCTGCCGCCTCAGGCGCCGCCCACACCTCTGCCTCCGCCGCTTCCTGCCCCCGTTCCTGCCACCGCCGCTTCCTCCCGAGGGAGGCCCGAGTCACGGAGACGCCCCGGCTTCCCCTCTCCTTCAGCTCGGCCTCTCTCACTGACCTGCTTCTGTGGGCGGAGGGACTTTCCCGGCTGCTGGAGCTTCCGTCTCTGAAGCCTGCTCGGATCAGCTTCTCTCGGTCCTGGCCAGGGCAGCGCTGGGGGTGTTGTCTGCTTTCCGGGGCGTGCCGGACCTTGGGGATGGGTCTCCAGGGCTCCCTGGAACGGAAATCTCTTCCACTCTGCTTCTGCACACCTTGTATTCACCCAGAAGTTATGGGGGACTCTTTTTACATTAATTCTATGGGCTTTGGTTTCGGAGCTCGTAAACGTGCGTCCTTCTACTCCGCCATCTTGGCTCCGCCCTATACCAATAAATGTTAGCAGTCAAAGAAATGAAAAATTGGGAGAACTGGTGAGCGGCCAGACAGTCAACCAGCATTTATTAGTTGCCTGCTTTATGCTGGAGGATGCAAGTAAGGGCAAAAGGCAGTCCCTGTTCTCAAAGAATTCAGTCTAAGGGGTAGACAACATGTGGTTTTATACAAACAGGGTATCTAAAGGGGAAGTTGGAGATAATCTCAGAGGAAAGCCTATAGTAAGTACTCAGAAAGGCTTCTTGAGGGACATGAGACCTTAACTAAGACTTGAAGGAAAGGCTTCTTGAGGGACATGAGACCTTAACTAAGACTTGAAGGAAGTCTTGAAGTCTTGAAGGAGACCAGGAGGGAGAGATGAAGGAGAGTGTCTCAGGCATGAGGGACAGTCAGTGAAAATTCATGGAGCTGGGTAATTAGTCATGTTTGAGGAACAGGAAGTAGATGAGTGTCATTGAAGTACAGAGTACTTGGGGGAAGAGGAGTATAAAGGGGAGGAAGAAAGGAGTCAAATTATGAAGGGCTCTAAAAGCCAAATTTGTTTGTTTCTGATTTTATATTTGATCCAGTAAGTAATATGGAGTCACTAGAGTTATTTGAATAGTGGAGACATGTCCAGGTTTGATCAGTTTAACTGCGTGGAGGATGGACTAGCATGTCAGTCAGATCTACAGCAGTCTGTTGCAGTAGCCCAGGTACGAAGTGATGAAGACCCGTACCAGGGCAATGGCCGAGTCACAGGAGAGATGTTATGCTTGGCAACTGATTAGATATGGGGGAGGGAGTGATGAGAGAGTGAGGGACCATGGACCACGCTCAGACTGTGAGCCTGGGGGACTGGAAGGGTCGTGTTACCTTGGATAGTAATAGGGAGGGTCTGTGAGAAAGATGAGTTCGGTTTTGGACATATTCAATTTAACATGTCCATGAGATACCCAGTTTGAGCTGTCCAATAGGCAATTGTGGGTACAAGCCTGGAGCTCAAGTGAGAGATTAGGGATGGACAAATAGATCTGAGAAATATCTGAATAAAAACAATAGCTGCATCCACGAGTGTCGATGGGATCAGTGAATGAAGTAATAAAGTAGAGGAGGAGAAGAGGGCCCAGGGCAGAGCCTTGTGGGACACCAGTGGTTAGTATGTGTATCCTTGAAGAGGATCCAACAAAGAAGTCTGAGAAGAACAAGGAGACCTGGAGGGAGAGAGCTAGGAGAAGGCAGTGTAATGGAAGCATAATAGAGAAGGTCATGGAGAAGGGGATTGAGCAAGAGCCCACTGTAAAGAACCATCTTTGTCTTGCAGACGTTGTGGCTCTTCATTTCTTTTGTCATGATCTTGAGTCCTATGAGAACCTCATTGTTCAATACCTTTTAGATTGTCAGCTGGAGAAAACTTTACTGATAGACTTATTGTCACTGGAATCATATGAGAAGTATTTTTTCTCTGCCTCACACATTGCAAGTTTTGTATTTATTTCATGAAACTCAGTATCTAACGGTTCACCATTGGGTGAGTTGGATAGGATATTTCTTATCAGTTTTAAAATCTGTTCGTTGGAGAGTCTCTTGAATATTTTATCAGCAAGAATCCAAGCAAAGCTTTATTATTACGACAATTAAACTACAAATTCTGAAAATCTGAAAACCAGAAAAATAAAAGCATTAGTAAAAATTGAATGTTATATGCAAAACCAAAATTTTACTTTACCCTAAATATATTATTCACAAGGTTTTGTGAACTTTTGATGAGTTCTATTCATGCTCCAAAAGGAAAAGATTAATGTAGTCAAAGAAATGACAATAGAAATAAACGTAGGAGCTTGTCCTGTTACTAAAATATAGGGTATTTAATCATATGTTGGTCCTTATAGGTAGAATCCTGTTTTATTTCTTTTGTTCTTTGAAAAGTCTTTAGAGTACTAAAGAATGTTGATTTTCAAGATATGGAAAAAGTCATGAAGTATAGAATAAAAAGTGTCTAAAATATTTTTGCTTCTCTTGATGCACTTAGTCCTTCTTGCATTAAAAAAACAAAGCTGTTCATTATAGAGATTTACAGATTCACATGTACATTCCTTTTTAGTTTGCATATAGAAATATTTCTTTAAAATGTAAAAAGATGAACAATTTTTAAAAGAGATAAATTGTTATAGACCACTCAAAAATGCCACTTAATATTATTCTAATAGATGCAAATTAAAACAATTTTAAGGGACTACCTTACTCACCAAATTAGCTAAAATAATTAAAAGCAATGGAAACCAGTGTTGTTGGGATTATAATTAAAGAAGTAGAATTTATTAGAGAACTCATCTTGCTAAATGCTGTATTAGGACCATTGTGCCAGATGGAATAGAACCTCTATAAATAGCTACTATATTCATTAGTTATCTTTTTTTCTTTTGGTCTGGATTTCTGATTTTGTTGGTGTAGGGAAATTCCTAACATTGTAGATCAGCTATTTTGCAGTTTTGAGTCTTAGAGCATTTTCTCCAATACTGAGAGGAGAATGTGACTTTACTGGATTTTATAGTCAGTATAGGTCAGAATCTTTCTGATTCTTGGGCTTAGTTTCTAGTCACTAAACCAAGCTACCTCTCTGATAGATTTCTGTGGAAAAGTGTATTTTCTTTTCATTTCCTAATGTTATTGGTTGTTGTGCTATGCCTCTAGAGAAGCAGTTTGGTCTAGAGGAAAGCACACTAGGCTGACTTTATGTCCAAAAGTTGGGTTTTGAATCGCACTTCCTACACTTAATAGTTTTGTGATTGTGTTACACAAGTATACTCTACTTTGAGTTTCTAGGTCTTTTTCCCCCTCTGTTAGGCAGAATTGGAAAAGTGCCATTTATGAGGAAAAGCTGAAGGAAAATAATTATTTAGCATAAAGAATAGAAAGTATCTTACTAATGTGTTCATGTCCATGAAAGTTATTTAGAAAGGTAATCAGATGCTGTTCGTTAACACTGAGGGTCTGTTAAGAAGTATAATAGCTGAAAATGTATTAGGAAGGATAAGATTGTCTGATTGTCAAGGAATGGGTAACAGGGGTTTGAAGAAGGTGTTTGTTTGGATGCTATTTGTTAAAGCAAGTATGAATGCCCCTCTTTTCAGATAGTTTAGATGTCACATTTTTTTCTAAGAGTTAATGGAAGTTAAATTGAAAGTTAAAAAAAATTTTTTTTTAACCACTACACCATGAAATATTATAAAATCATTGGAAATTTCATCTGACACCTACACTAAGTTTTGAAATTATATAGTGGTGTTTTTATGAGGCAACAGAGCAAATAGTTGATCCTTTAATGACATCTTATTGGCATTTGAATTGCACTATTCATTTGGAAGATCTGTATGTCATTGCCACAGAGTTCTTCTGTTTAGTGAACTGATTTGAAGAAATAGCAGTTGCTTCTAATTCTAACTGATGATGAGAAAAGGCAGCTATTCGGAAATTCACTTCCTGGCACTACAGAATGAGGGAATCCTTCTAGACCATAAGTCATGTCTTAAAGAGTTTCTTTCCTCTCATGTATCTGGCATTATAATAGACCAAGGTCATCATTTCTACCTTCTAGTAATAAGAGCAACTTTCATTCACTTATCATTTCATTTTGTTTTATTAAAACAGTTGCATAGCACTTTACAGATTTCTGTGTGCTCTAATATATATTTCATGATTAACTCATTATAGCAGCATCCTGAGTTAGACAGAGCCATGTGGCATTTGCATTTTATTAATCAGAAGACCAGAGACTTGAGGATAGTTTGCCTAATATCTGCAGGCTAATAACCATGAGAATTTTGCCAAGGTGTGGATAAGTTTGTCTTAATTTATAAACCTTCAAACAAATGTTAAATGCTGTGGGTTTTTTTTTTATTTTTACCTTGCTGTATTGTTTTGTGTCTTTTTTTTTCTAGTGCTACTAACTTGCTAACGTGAAAGTACTGTCAGACAATAAGCATAAATCTGTCTTTATGGTTTCATTGATCAACATTGTGTTAAAATTGTATCTTATTATGGTCCCACCTGACTGCCTTTAGTTAGTGTGATAAGTGAGTTTATAAGTAGCAATAGCACGAAGCAAGATTGCAAAGAGGAACCTGGAATTAATTTACAATAATCCCAAAGATCAGAGGAACGTAATTTATAAATTGTTAGCACATATTCATCAAAAATCACATCTTGGTGATATGTGCTGCCTCATGGAGGGCTAGCTAGGCTTTGCTGTCAGTGTTTTTGGTCTTATGTGACTTCTGTAGTCAGACCAGCAAAATACCAAATGGTGCTAATAACGCTGAGATGATGTGGTAAAACCTTCAAGTTTTCCCAACAACTGTGAGATAATTTGAATATGTTAATGAAGTAATACCAAGATTGCATAGGTAGGAGTTAGTCTGTTCACCTCCAAACCCTATAAAATGAGACCCCAAACTCCTACTCCCCAGCACTCTTCCATCTCCATCTGGGTCCATGCTGCTGAGCTCTCCTAACACTTTCCCATGGTTGCATGAGTGGTTCTCAGTGCCTCTCCTCCTCCTTCTTCCCCATATCTGCCTGTCTTCCTTCATAGCTCCAACCCCTGTCCCCATGTTGTTTACCAGTGTACCTCTTTCACTGCTTATCTCTGTATTTTCTGTGCTGTTTGCCCCCATGCCTTTTGTGTCTTACTAAAGTGTGATGCCACCTCTCATTTCCCTGCCTTCGCAGTCTTTCCTGGCAAATAAGGAAGTGTTCAGGGATGACTAGTACCTCTGCTGTGAGGGCTACTCATCCACCTTTGGTTTCTACCTGATTCACCCAACTCTCACCTGTGGCTCCAGAAAACTGTAGCATGCACAGCAGCCACAATTTTGTCAGGCTAAACCAGGTTGAAGGTAGCTGAAGGGTCTCAAAGCCAACAGTGAGTTAGAGGGGGTGTCTACCCAAGCCTGTGATGACTTTTCCCTGGCAGAATGGGTGAACGAGAGCAGTTTGTTCCAGTTGCCGTGAAGGTGACGGAGCAGGTTCTGTTCAGAACTTGGTTAGACATCGAAGATGTTAAAATCATCCACTGTATCCTGAGACATCACCAGTCGTTTTGACTTTTGTCTTGGCACTGGACTTTGATGACTGGAAGAGAATGAGACCAACAACTTTGAGCAACTATGCTTTATTTAAATCCAATTTATGTGCAAATCAAAAGACATTCCCCGTATCATTTTATCATTTTTGCCTACTTCAGAGTCCTGTGGTGACAGACAAGTGACAAAGTAGCAGGTAGTCACAACCCTGTACACAGGCTGCCAGATCATAGGGTTGTTTTCTCACTGGACTAAAGCAGCAGTGGGATTTGGTAACCCCCTGGGTGTCTGAGCAGCTCTTTTTAAGAGCTGCACTGCTTACCTTCTGGCATGAGAAAAGGGCTAAAAAAGGTGCTCGGAAAATTGTCTGTTTTATCTGACCCTAACCCTGGTCTATTTATTGTGGCAGGTAGTGATCCTACCCTGCATTTCAAACATCAAAAAAAAATGTAAAAAAACTTTTGCTAAGATGTTTCCACTAGCCATTGGTACATGAAATGTGTGCATGCTTATGGACAATATGAAATCCAGTAGACCGGAAAGACCAGCTCTTGTGAGAGAACTCAGCAGGTATTCGAACCAAATAATATCCTGGAGTGAAACAAGTCTAGCAAACGAAGGCCAATTAACTGAAGTCAGAACTGGATACATGTTTTTCTAGGGTGGCAGCAGTAATGGGGAGTGCTATGAAGCTGGCATATATTTCATAATCAAAACTAATCTAGTTAACAAGCTTGTATGCCTTCCAGAAGGAGTGAATGACAGGTGATTGACAGTGTGATCGCCACTTGCAGGAAAGCACCATTCCTCTATCATCATTGTGTGTGCTCCTACCATAACAAACCTTGATTAGGTCAAAGAAAAATTTTATGATGACTTGGAGAAACTTGTTAGCGTGCTGAAAGAGAACAAGCTTATAATTCTGGGTGACTTTGTGCAAGAGTAGACTATCAGATATAGCGGGGAGTTTTTGGGAGGAGTGGAGTTGGAAACAGCAACAACAGTAGACACTTACTACTGAAGACATGTGCCTCTCATGACCAGCACTATCTTCTGTTTACTTCAGCGTAATGAAAACTTCATGGATGCATCCTTGCAGCAAACATTAGCATTTAACAGATTATGTCATTGTAAAAAGAAGAGACAGATAAGATGTGAGAGTGATGAAGATGATGGATGGTGCAAAATGCTGGACTAATTATAGACTAACCCTTTCTAAGGCAAATATTCATATTCAACAGAAGCAGTGGCCCCAAGTCAAGACAACTACCAGAATATTTAATGTCAACAAATTAGAGCACTTCTCTGGGCAGGAACAATTTGTTGCTAACTTGGAGGGAAAGCGGAGCCAGCACATGGTTGGCAGCAGTAGAGCAGAAAGAGAGTGGGTAGCTTTCAACGATTTGGTGTGTAGCACTGCATTCACTCACCTGGGCTAGAATACTCATAAACATCAAGACAGATTTGATGAAAATGATGGGGAAATTCAGAAGCTGTTAAATGGAAAATGAGAACTCCACAGGGTTTTAGCAGCAGGATTGTTCATCTGTTTCTGAGAAGGGAGCATTTAATTCCTTCAAAAGTTAAGTGCAAATGAAGCTTAAGACATGTAGGATTCTTGGCTCAGTAAAAAGTTAGATGAGATTCAGTTTTACACTGATAGTAACAATCCAGCGCACTTTTGTGATGCCCTGAAGGTTATGAATAATAAATAATTTAAAAATAATTAATTAAAAAATTTATTAAAAAATAAATAATTAAAGGTTATAAATAATAAAATAATGGTCTAAGACCTATGGTGCATTTCAGCTTACTTAGTGCTGATGGAGCTACATTAATCAGGGATAAAGACATGATGCTTTTTCTCAGTAAACTGTCAGCAATCAATACTAAAGCCATTGACTATATACCTCAAGTTGAAGTCTATCCTCTCTAGCCTCCATCCCTCTATAGATTGTCCTGTGACAATCACGAAGTGTGTGTGTGAGGGTCCTTTCTCTTAGTCGTTGCTGACAAAATTCTTGCCAGAGTCCTCCTTAATAGGCTGATCCTTCACCTGGAAGAAGTTCATCTACCCAAGAGCCAATATGGCTTTAGAAGGGGCAGAGAAATGTTGACTATGGAGTTTGTTGTCTGATAACTACAGTAAAAATGCCAAGAGCAGAACAGAGGTCTGTACAACAGTTATTGTTGATCTGACCAAGGCCTTTGTACTGTCATTTGTCAGCACTTGTGAAAAGTTATAGCAAAATTTGGTTGCCCAGAAAAGTTCATCAGTATTTTACATCATTTTCATGACAGCATGCTTGCATGTGTTCTGGGGTATTGGACAATGCTTTCCATACTTTCCCAGTCACCAGTGGAGTGAAGCAGGGTTGTGTGCTTGCTCCCATGCTTTTTTTGCATGGTGTCTTCCGCAATGTTATGAAATGCCTTCACTGAGAATGAAAACAGTATCAAGGCCCGTTACCATCTTAATAATAAATTATTTAACTTGAAAAGGCTACAAGCCAAGACTAAAGTGGAAAGAGAGTTGGTGCATGATTTTTTTGTTAACAGACGATTGTGCACTCAGTGCAACCCCTGAAGCTGATTCAACAAAGCATAGATCGATTCTCTACTGCTTGTGCTGATTTTGGCCTAACAGTTAACACCAAGAAAACAGAACTTTTCCATCAGCAGGCACCACACCATCCTTACGTGGAACCGTTGATTACAGCAAATGGAGAAATATTTATAAGTTCACTTACCTTGGCAGTATACTTTCCGGTGATGTACACATGATGGTGAAGTTGATGCTTACATTGCCAGTGCTAACTCAGTGTTTGGGAGACTCTGAAGAAAAGTATGGGAAAGAAGAGATATTAGAGTCTCTACCAAAACTGTAGGTCTACAGAGCTGTTGTGCTGACCTCGTTGTATGCCTGTGAAATCTGGACAGTCTGCCAGTGCCATGCCAGGAAACTGGTTCTGCTCATGTCACTTTGTATCAGTTCATACAGGTCTTTCCAGGTTTCTTTGAAACTATCCTTTATAATTTCTTATAACACAATAGTATTCCATACCCTTTAATATACCATAACTTGTCCAGTTAGTAAATTGTTAAGGCTAGACTTAAGTCTTAGTCTAACCACACTAGAAAGAATAGAGAGAAGAGATAGTTTAAAGGTAGAATCATCAGGTCATGGAGCAGGCCTGAGTTATTGCTCTGTACTTTATAAGTGGGGATTGTAGGACTTTGATGGCATGTTGGGCATCAGTAGTGAAATTGCAGCATAGGCATAGTTGTGTCACTGCTTGCCAGTCTGCCACTATTTCTCTTACCCGTGGGACATCCTGCTACCTTCTGTAGAGCCATATATTGCTGATAGAACCCAAAAAGGACCATGTCTTCCCAGTGTGTTATGGTGGAAAGAACATTAGTTGTGGAGTTAGAGATCTTGGGTTCAGCTCCAGCTTCTGACCTGTGTGATCTTGGGTGAGTAATTTAGCATTTTTTGATCTGCCCTAGATAACTCCTGGAATTCTTTTTAGCTCTTGAGCAGTAATCCTATGATCTGCTCTCAAACTCCCCTCTTCCCCCCATTCAAAATGTTCTTTCTGCATCTGGTGGGTAGGTACCGAGCAGTTCAAGTCAACAGGCCTTTATTAAACATTTACTAATTGCCAGGCATTTTGATAAGCTCTGAAGATAAGAAGGTTAAAAAAAACCACAGCAACCCAAATTCATTCTGGAAATCACAGTCTACTGAGGAAGACAGCATGCAAACTATGTACAAACAAGATAGATGGGATAAATTGGAGATAATCTTAGAGGGAAGACACTGAGATTAAGTAAGTCTGGGTAAGGCTTCTTGCAGAATGTGGTACATCAGCTGGGACCAAGGGAAAGTAGGAAGTGGTGATGACTAGAGAGAGAATTCTACGCATGGTGGGCAGCCAGTGAAAATGTTCAGAGTTGAAAAATAGGATGTCATGTATGGGGATCAGCAAGGAGGCCTGAGACATTGGTTAGCAGGCTACACAGAGGGGAGCAAGGTGTGAATATTTAAATGCCAAATGGAGGATTTTATATTTGATCTTGGAGGTAATTTGAAGCCCCTGGAGTTGATTAAATAGGGACAAAGAGAAGTTACATGGTCAGATTTGCCCTTTAGGAATATCAGTTTGAAAGTTGATTAGAGGACGGACAATTGGGGAGGGGGCAGTTGATGCAAGGAAGCTGATCAGCAGGCTGTTGCAGTAGCTCAGAGAGGAACCATTGGTTGTCTCATGTAAATTTACATTTGTAATACCACTTCTCTCTTCTGGGCCAAGGACAGTGTGTAGTGTCTCTCCCTTTCTCTTTGGAACTCTGTCCACTCATCTTTTCCCAAGGTATAGAATGTGGAGGAGAAGCAGGGCCTACCTTAAGTAAATTGTCCTCCATAATTCCATTAAAGCATTTTGTATTTACCTTCCCTTCCCCTCAAAAATTTATGAAGTAACCATGCCAGATTTTTATAGCTGGACTCTTTCTCCCAGTTTTCCATAAACTTTTCTATTTTCAGTTGCATAATTTGTGTATCTATGATGTTTTTCAGACTGGCCTAACGGTTAAATTCTACTTGTAATGGCTATGGCCAAGTTATTTACCCTTTTGTATAATGAGGTTGGACTTGATTTCTAAAGTCTCTTTCATTGTTATTTCTTGCGATCCAATGTTTTCCTCTTGTTTTAGTTGTTTTGGACCCCTTGCAATCCCTCCCCCCCGCCCCCCAGGATTAATACATCATTGAATATCAGAACTAGAGTTTACCTCAGATGATCTCGTCCCCTATTGAAGTCAAAGCTCCTTACTACAGCCTTCCTGTCCACAGCTTCTGAGAAAGGGCTGTATGACTTGGTGTTAAGACCTGGTTGATCTTAATCTAGGACCAAAAAGACCTCTTGAGAAAGGATAGTTTTGGTGAACTTTTTATTTACATTTTAGTAAGATTGGGTAAAGGAGAATGTGATTTTTTTAAATTTTTAACTAAGGGTCACCCGAATCATGGATATTTGAACTTTGCAACTGTTTATTGGTATCTGTGTGTTTGCCAAGTGACTTGTAATGAAAAATCTTATGGTGTTATGATAGGGGGTGTTAGGGAAGAGTGTGTGTGTGTGTGTGTTGGTGGGGGCAGTAGCTTGTATTTGTGGCAGCCTAACCCTTCTCTGTGTGCTAGATTTAGCCATTCTCCACAGTAGGACATATCCCCCAAAGGGGGAGCTAAGGAGGAGAGCATTGAAACCTGGGGTCAGAAGAAGTTATGAAGCGGAAGTGCAGAGGCACAGGAGAATGGGTTTCCATGAAACTGAACATGTCTAAGAGAGAAATAGATGACCTACATGACCCAAGATGAGGAGCAAATCTGTTTTTAAGATGACAGAATTGATGGAATTGAGGCAACAGAAGAACTGGGGTCATTGAATTAGGGCTGAAGTGTGAGAGTGATTAATTCCAAAAGGGAATTGATAAATTAATCCATAGGCTGTGCAGTGTCCTTTTTTGTTCCTTATAACTCCTGTTATTCACTGAAACTTGGCTTCTTCCTTATGACATTTAATCTTCCTTATGACACTGTTTCCAGGACTCATTGCACTTGCACTTGTAACAATTCACTATTTCTGGTAAAGGAATTGGAGTAGCATTTACTTCCCCTTGCCACTTCTAGACAATCTCTTTTCCTTTGGAGGTTCATACTATACACATCTGTCACTCAGTCCATTTGGTAATTCTTATCAACCACTAGAACATTTCCCTGGAATTAGAAGACCTAAATTCAAATCTCCCTTCAGAAATTTACTAGTTGTGTGACCTTGGCAAATCACTTAATTTCTGTTTTGCCTTACTTTCTTCCATTACAAAATGGGCATTATGATAGCATCTACCTTGAAAGATTTTTATGAGAATCAGAAGAGATAATATTTGTAAAAAGACACTTAACACAGTGTCTGGGACATGGCAGATGTTTTAAATACTTATTTCCTTCCTTTCTCTCCCCCTTTTCCTTCCTTTCCCTTTTTCCATCCTGAATGAATTCAGTACCCTCACTTCTCAATTTCTCAATTTACTTAATTTCCATCACCTCTACTTCTCTTCAGTTGTACACAGAGATGGCCATGCCCCTTGATCTTGCCATGACTTGCAAGTGTTACCCTTGTGTGTTCTTGAACTCCAAAATTCCTTTATCTTATCATTCCATCTTTCTCTATACCTTATGATCCTAGCCCTATCCTTTGACTTCACTATGACCTTCAGTCCCTCCACCTCTTAGTTCTTTCCTAGACCTAACCCTTACTCTCTTTCTTCCACTACTCTCTCCAGATTTCTACACCCCCTTACTAGCAGCCTTCCTGGTACCCCTTTCTACACTTCCTACTTTTTAACTGTTCTTTATGTGTCATCTTCCTTCGTTAGAATGTTATAGTATAAATCGTTTTCCTGGATCTGCTTACTTCATTATGTAAGAGTTCATTTAAGTCTTCTTATATGAACCATCTTTGGTTTCTCTGGAATCATCCCTTTCATCAATTCTTATGGTCCAATAATATTCCATGACATTCCTATACCATGATTTATTTAGCCTTTCTCCAATTTTTGGGCATCTCTTTAGCTTCCAGTTCCTTGATACTTTAAAAATCATTGCTATAAATTTATTTATATATATATGGATGCTTTTTTGATATCTTTGATTTCTTGAAGGCATTGTCTAAGTGGGTATACAGAATTTTGTGACCTTTTGGTCATAGTTCCAATTTCTTTCCAGAATATCTAGACCAATTTACAGCTTCTTCATCAGTACTTTAATGTGTTCTTTCCCACAACCCCTCCAAGTCTCTTCTCACACATCGGTCCATACTTCATTCAGTTGTTAATTTTCCTGAAGTATAGATCTAATGATATCATCCCTTCCCATTCTCTATTCAGTAAACTCCAGTGGCTCCCTCCAGGATTAGATATAAAATCCTCTATTTGACATTCAAAGCTCTACACAAATCAGTCCTGCTTTTTCAGTGTTCTTAAACATTTTCCCTACCATGTACTATCCTCCTTGCTATTCCTTCACAGGACACTCTATCTCCTAACTCCTGGAATTTTCATTGGTTATCTCTCATTCCTGGAATTCTCTCCTTCTCATCTCCACCTCCTGGCTTCCTTGGCTTCTTTCAAGTCCCAGATAAAAACCTATTTTATATAAGAAGACTTTCTCAATTTACCTTAATACTAGTCTCTTCCCTCATCCTCTTCTCTCATCTGGTTGGAGGGCAAACCTCTCCAAAAACTTCCCTTTATGGAAGGCAGGATCTGTCCTTTCCATCTCACTTTCCACTTTCCATCTGTAGCCCTACTTAGTTTGAACTCCATAGGATAAGATGCTTCCACACCAATCAACACTTGAAGTTCTTCTTCAGCTTCCTTTTGTGTTGTCTTCCCCCATTAGATTGTAAGATCCTTGAGGGCAGGGGTTTCTTTCTTTTTCTTATTTGTGTTTCTAATGCTTAGTACAATGCCGGAACGTAGTAGTCACTTAATAAATGCATGTGCAATTGAATTAAAATGTATCCTGTGTATATCTTGTTTGTATAATAATTATTTTTATGTTGCCCCTCCACTCCTCCCACTCTCAAGAAAGTTGTGAACTCTGCCAGCAGAGACTTTGCCTTTCTTTGTATCTCTAGTGCTTAGCCCAGTGCCTAGCACAGAGTAGCACTTTTTATTGACTGACCTCCAAGAATTGTCATTTTCTGTTAACTTTGCAGTCTTATGGATATGAAGTGGAACCTTTGAATTGCTTCAATTTGCATTTTTCTAATTATTAGTGATTCAGAGTATTTTTTTAAAAACATAGCTACTGATAGTCTCTAATGAAATTTTAATCCTTTCCTCACAGATACTTTATTGAATATAATTTTCATAGCTTTGTGGTTAGTAAATGGTGTATTTAATATTTCTGCTCTTCAGCATGTATTTATGACATTTCAGTTCTAATATATGATCAGTTTTTGTAAAATTACACAAAATTATTTCACAACTAAAAAGTATGTAGAATCCTCTCTGTTTCCTTTTAGTGATCACCAGAGAACAAACAGCTCTAGCCTTCCTAATGTTTTGTTCAGACCCTTAACATCTTACATGTTTATCTTTTTTATTAGAGTTGTGTAAGTGTATAAGGGTCACATTGAAGTCCCCCCAAATTATTATTTTGTTGTCTATTTCTTCCTTACTTTGTTCAGCTTTTCCTTTAAGTACGCAGATACTGTGTCATCCAGTGCATATATAAAGCATACTATACTGGTTTGTTTTATTAACTATGTCTTTTATTTAATGTTTTGTCTGAGATCATTATTACTGTTCTAGCTTTTTTTAAAAATTCTTTTGATTAGTAATAAATTTTATTCTGGGTCCAAATTTTAACTATGAATATCTTTCAAGTTTGTTTATTCTAACACTGTGTTGTTAGATTTTATTTCTAATCCATTCTGCTATCCTTTTCTCTTGTGGGTGAATTCAACCTATTCACATTTGTAGTTGTGATTTTGGGTATTTTATAGAGGTCACTGAATCCTACTCCTTCATTTTATAGATAAGGAAGCAAGACCAAGGGAAGTTTCCCAGGTCACAAAGTTGGTAAGCACCTGAGACAGGATTTGAACTTAGATCTTTCTGGTTTCAGGTTTAGCCCTCTATCTGCTTAGTTTCAGAAAAGGAACCTACTTTTTGTGTTTCTCCTGATGATTCCACTAATGGACTTCTTTCAGTGGCATGAGTGGTCAATTCAAAGATGCATGTCCCTGCAAGAGGGCCCAAGGCATTGTCATCCAGCTAACATGCTAAATGCCAGCTGGAGTTGGTATTCTCAAGGATTTTGATAGGCTAGAACATTGGGATGAATCTAATAAGATGACATTCATTAGAAGTAAATTAAAGCCTAGCACTTGGGTACAGAAAAAATAAATTTCACAAATTAAGATCAAGAATACATGTATATATAGCAGTTGTACGGGGAGTTTTAGAAGGTGCAAGCTCAATTTGAGTCAGTCATATGATGGGGTAGCTAAGAAAAACCTGTGTAATCTAGTGCTTCATTAGAAGGAATTGATTCCAGGAGTAAAGTTTTGCTTTTTCTACCTTCACAACATCTCCTAGGTCTGACCCCTTTTTTCTACTCATTTAGCTATCACTTTAGTTTAGGACCTCATTACATTTTTTCCCTTAGATTATTGCAATATCTTTCTCATTGATCTCCCTGCCTTAAATTTTTCTCCAATGCAATGCATCCCCCACACTGTTGCCAAAGTAATTTTCCTCAAATGCCAGTCCATCCTTGTCACCTCATGCTCAGTCAACTTCAGTGGCTTCCTGTTGTCTCCAGAATAAGATGTAAACTCCTCTGTTTACCTTTTAAAGCCCTTCACAACCTAGCCACAACCTGATTTCCACCCTTGTTGAATATTAATTTTCCTTCTGTGAGATCCAGTCAAAGTGGCCTCTTCTCTGCTCCTTACATACAGCACTCCATTTGCCATTCTGTGTCTTTGTATAAATTATCACCAACGCTTGGAATGCATTCCCTTCTCACCTCAGCCTCAAGTAAGCCTCTTCTTACTTTAATATTCCTCTCAAACACTACGTTCAACATGAAAGCTTTTCTGATTTTCCTCAACTGCTAATATACTCCTTCCCAAATTACCTTGTGTATATATCTACTTTGTTTTAATTCTCTTTCTGTTTATATGAATCTTCCAACCAATATTATCTGTATATTTATTTATCACTTAAGTCCATGTTGACTGGGAATTTTATCTATTTGATGATATATCTTGTCTTCCCAATTAGGTTATAAGCTTCTTGAGGGTAGGCATTTTGTTCTCTTCCTTCTCTTCTTTCTCCTCTTCCTCTTCTTCCTTCCTCCCCTCTTCCTTTTCTTCTTCCTCCTTATCCTTTTCTCCTCCTAAGTACCTAGTTTACTGCTTGACTAAACTCTTGACTAAAGCATAAAGATATTCCACTTACTTTCATCACTTTGATGAGAGTGGAGAAACAATAAATCATGAAAGTTAAGTAAGAAGAAAATAGAAAAATGTTGTGGAGATTCTACTTTGTCTTCAAAGGAAAATAAGAAAACATTTAATAGACATGTAGAGAATAGGACAGAATTAAGACAAACTCCTACTCATTTTAGATGTTCTTATAAAACCACTCTAGTGCTATTCCATTTTCTCTGTTATCGAAATATCAGTCTCCATTGCATATTCACCTTCATTACTGAAGTTTTGTTCTTTGTTAGAAGGACAGGCCCTATTTGACTTGTTTTTCCTCCCCCCTCCCCACAATAAATGAAGTACACTTTGTGGTTTTCCGTTTGGGATTATGCTTAGCTTCCTAAATAATCCATTTCTTTATTTCAGTGGACTGATTGTTCCTGAGAGAGATGGCAATGAGACTGTCCCTGAAGTGGTGGCCACCTCTGGGTATGCTCTGCTGCACTTCTTTAGTGATGCTGCCTATAACTTGACTGGATTTAACATCACTTATAGGTAAGCTTCTTTGTAAATGGTTTAAAGAATTTTTGGATATTGTTTATGTGAGCTGACTACTTCTCTATTGCCAGTCAACTAGACTGGTTCTTTCTTTTTACCAGAACTAAGCAAGAAATTTTAGGGCAGGTAGGTGGCACAGTGATCGAGTTGCCCTGTATTCAGGAAGACATTTCTTCCTGAGTTTAAATCTGGATTCAGATGCATATAAGCTGTGTGACCCTGGGCAAGTCACTTAAGTCTTTGCTTAAGTTTCCTCATCTGTAAAATGAGCTGAAGAATGAAACCACTATTTTTGTCAAGAAAACCCCAAATGGGGTTGGACATAAAGAGTCAGGACTGAAAAATGACTGAACAAGAAGCAAGAAATTTTGCAAGAATGAGCAAATAAGCATTTTCAGTACGTGAAATAGGACAATTTTAAAATAAGTTTACTTAATAGTTGGAAAAAATGAGGAAGGAAGATAGTTATTTAAAGGGAAGTAGACATTACTAGGATTTAGAATAAGTCTTCTGGAATTTAACTAGTGAAACAGATTTCTTTTGGCACATGTTAATGAGGGCTAAGATAGAGGATTAGGTAACGAGGATGCTTTTAAACCAGGAAAATCTAGGTTCAGATCCTGCCTCACACACACATCCTGGGACCCTGGGCAAGTGACTTAATCTCTCAGTGCTCTAGTAAATTCTCTACAGTTGCAGAGAATGTGCTTAACTTGTATCAGTTGAGGGAGTTTCCTCAACTGAAATTCTGTCCATCAATGAAATCTCAGGTCTTTTTCCTTTCTCCTCTCCCTCTAGTCATCCTTAAAATTTGAAAATGATATATCAAGTAACTAGTTTACTGAGATCATTTTGGGGATTCTTTCTGTGCATTCATTAGCCTTTACTGTCCTTTTTTTTTTTTTTTTTTTTTGCCTTAAAGAAACTTGTCTTCTGAAATTTTCAGAAACTGGCACAAGCAGGCATCCTCTGAGATGGATGGGCTCATATTTTTGTATGTTCCATGTGGTATTACATTTCTTTTTGACATGATTTAATAAACTTCATAAATTTGTACTTTTTTTATCCTTTTAGCCAGCACCAATATCTAGCCAGAAGTCACACTGAGAGTGAGCCAGTGATTGACCTTTGGCAAATGAGCTTGGTGTGGTGTTCTCAGATGGACAGTTTCATTGGGAAAAAGGCATTTCTAGGGCTCTGATGAAACTTGAAACCTTTTCATGGATGACATTAACCATGATCTAAGTCTTCAAGAATTGTTGATAGGAAAGCATAGAAGTATCATCCAGTTTGGAACTGGGTGATTTTCTTAAATTTTAAAATTGCTTTCTTCCGTTTTTATATCATCTACATTTCCTGGTATATCCCTTCCCCATCCCATTTCAGAAAGCAATCCCTTGTAACAAAGACTAAAAAGATAAAAACTGTTAAACAGCGCTAACCAGTATGTTAAAATAGTTTGACAATATGTACAATTTTCTTTTATTCACACTTCTAATTACTTTCTCTTTGTATATTTATTTTTGAATTTGTATATTCCCCATTTCTTTGTAAATCCATCTTAGAAATGTTTCTTTTCTGGGTTGGAGTGTTTGGTGGCATGGGGTAGAAATGGAAAAGGATGTGGTTTCTAGAATTGACCATCTAGTTGTACTGGCAATGTGACAAGAAAAGGAAAATACTTGATTTTTAGCATAACATTTTTAGCTAACAACAGGCCCAGGGAACAGAAGAGGTTAGTTAGACTTCATATATTAATGGAGTCTCTTGTTCACTAGGTGGGCTCCCTATAACTATGGAATCTCCCATTGCAATTTCCCTATCTTGTCCAGTCCTTCATCCCAAAGTGCCACCTCTTCTCCCCTTCCCTTGCCCACCAAGCTGGATACCTTTCTTTGTCTTCCTTTCTCCCTCTTCTCCCCCTCCAAACTGTATTTTCATAATCAAGTTGTTTTCACTTTGATATTTTGAAATGTATGTGTCTATGTGTATATGTAGAGGTTTATTCTGTTATATTCTGTCTATATAAATAATGTATTCACATGTAACGTACATATCTCATAGTTTCTCAGATGTTATGAGATGTATGGATGTGTTATATGTAAATATAATGTATACACATAATATACATTATTGCCTTACACATATATACACATGTCCATAATATATACATCTTATAACATCATTAATATTACTATACACACATATATATTTATATATAAAACATGGCATATATAATATAAGTTTCACACTGGAATTAAACATTATCAACAACGTCAAGTACATCAAGTACACAGTAGGGGGAGATTTGACTAGAACACAGTTCCTGTCAAAAACTCTAGGGATTTTCTTGAACTGCCCCTGGAGAGTCAGCATGAGTTGATTGTTGTTTGGCTGCTAAAGAAGCATGTACGTCCAGGCTGTGTTAGTACGGACCTAGTGAGAATAATGATCACTTTTCTATTTTCTGTCCCATCAGGCCAGGCATCAAATAGTATCTTTATTGCATCACATTTTGAATGACAAGTATATTCCCTGTTCCTTTTCTATTTTAAGCCCTTCCTTTCTTTCTGTCACCTTCAAAAAATGAGGTTTCCTAATTTTTCACTTCATATATGAAATAATCCTTTCTCTTCTTTATCCTTTGTAATATATATGTGTATGTACATGCTCATTCCCCTCTTTTAGAATTCCTTGATACTAGAGATCATTATTCTTTGTAGTTGTATTTCTAGTACTGGCGTGTAGCAGGTGCTTAATAGATTCTTGTTGATTGACTTTTGGATTACCATTCAGCCTGATGATCTTCCTCTAAGTTATATAGTAAGAGAATAGGGAACCAGCAAGCTATTTTTTAGTGAAATTAAATCATTTGAGAGTCCTCTGGAACTGACTACTTAGTTGGCCATTCCAGATATGGTTTCATTCATCAGCCTCTGAAAAAACTATGTAAGCTGTTGCTTCTAATACCGTTATGAGAGACTTGACAGCATAGAGAGAAGAAACATGGTGTAATGGCCTGAACTTGAAGTGAAGAGAACTGTTTACATCCCTGCTCTGTTCTGTATTGTCAGAGCATGGCCAAGGCTTTGGGCCTCTTTCTTCATTCAAATAGAGGTGATGCTATGACATCTGCCTTCCTCACAGGTTTGTTGTAAGGAAAGCCCTTAGTAAATCTTGAAGCGATTACTTGTTACTACTTGAAGTTTATATCCTTAGGTGGACTACCAAATATTTCATTCCATGGCATCCTGCATTTTCTCTGCGAAATAGACTTCCCACTTAGCTAATTCAGTTCAGAAGTACAATGAGATTTGTAGAAGACTTGGACAAGGGGTATTTTTTTTTCAGCCACAGGTACTTTCTAAGATAGTTTTCCAGGTCATTGAGTCAATACCTCCACATTTAAGGCACAGATTTTAAAATATTCCTGCTTTAGGTAAATACTCTATTTTTTTTAATCTATCCTTCATCTTCCTCCAAACTTGCTTTTGAAATGGTAAAACTTTTTGTAACTTGCTCTTTAAAGGTCAATAAATCACCAAGCATTTATTAAGCACCTACTGTGTGCTAGGCTCTGGGGCAACTAACACAAAAGTGGCACAGTCCTTGTGCTCAAGATGGTACACCTACTTTTGGCAGTAATAGAGAAATGTCATTCATCCTGTAATCATATGTTTATGAACCTTGAATCCAGATTCTTTGTCATACTCTTTATGTAAGTTATTTATTTATCATCATCAGTCAGTCAATCAAACAAACAATATTATTAAGTGCCTGTTATGTACCAAACACTGTGATAAATAGAAAGAGAATAAATGATTTGGAAAGGAAGTTATTGGCAGTTGTAGAGAATTAGGATAGACTTCATGTAGGAGATGATGTTTAGAAGCTTTGAGATGTGTGTTTAAGGAGGGGGGGATTATGTGAGGCAGAGGTGAGGAGGGAGTCTTGGTCAGTTCAAAGATAGGGAGATGACAACTGGAGGGCTGTATGTGAGGAACAGAGAAGAGACCACTTTGGCTGGCTATCAGGGCGCAGAAGGAAAAGTGATGTCCAAGGAGGCTGGAAAGATAGCTTGTGAAGGACTTTAAAAGGCAAACAGAGTTTATATCTTATCCAGGAGTCAGTAGGAAGTCACTGGAGTTGATTGACCGTAGAAGTGTAAGATGATCAGATTGGTACTTGAAGAAAATTGCTTTAGCCACAGTGTGGAGGATGCACAAAATTGAGGAGAAACTTCAGATCAGGGGGCCAACCAGGAAGCTATCGGGGCCTAAAGTAAGATGGTAACTGCTTCATTAGGGAGTAGGGGGAAAGAGTCTGATTCATGAGAGTCTGTGGACCTAGGAAAGGCGAGATTCTATTGGATGAGGGAGAGGTAGGAGTTGAGGATGAGGTCAAGGTTACAAAGCTGACAGAAACAGGATGGTTTGGAGAAATGGAGGGTTTGAAGAGAACGATGATGGGTTCATCAACTTGTTGAGTTTCAGGTGTCTCTAGAGGGAGATGCCTATAAGGCAACTGTGGATGTAGGCCTGCAGATCGGGGCAGAAGCTGGGTCTGCATGTATACACACACACACACATACACACAGTCATATGTTCATATAGACACATACATGTGCATACTTGTGAATAACTCTTGAGAGCTGATGAGGTTATTGAGAGGTAGTATAGAAGCAGAGAAGAAGGTCCGAGATGGAGTGTTGGTGAACACCCTGGTTTAGGGGCAGGCTGTTAATAACAAGCTAGCAAAGAGCACTGAGAAGGAGTGGTCATATAGGTCTGGGGAGAGTCAGGAGAGAGCGGGGGAAAGGAAAACTCAAGGAGAGAGTATCCTGAAAGAATGTTTTTTCAGTATTAAGTGTTGCAGATTGTAGAAAAAGGATGAGGACTGAGAAAAGGCCCTTAGATTTTGCAATTAAGAGGTAACATTGACAACTTTAAGAGAGTAGTTTCATTTGAGTGAAGATACTGGAAGCCAGAATTCAAAGGGGCGAGGAATGAGTGAGAGGAGAGAAGGTGGGAAGAGAGAGAGAGAGGAGGGAAGGTGGGAGGAGAGAGAGGAGGGAAGGTGGGAGGAGGGAGAGGAGGGAAGGTGGGAGGAGGGAGAGGAGGGAAGGTGGGAGGAGGGAGAGGAGGGAAGGTGGGAGGAGGGAGAGGAGGGAAGGTGGGAGGAGGGAGAGGAGGGAAGGTGGGAGGAGGGAGAGGAGGGAAGGTGGGAGGAGGGAGAGGAGGGAAGGTGGAAGGAGTGAGAGAGAGGAGGGAAGGTGGGAGGAGAGAGAGGAGGGAAGGTGGGAGGAGGGAGAGGAGGGAAGGTGGGAGGAGGGAGAGGAGGGAAGGTGGGAGGAGGGAGAGGAGGGAAGGTGGGAGGAGGGAGAGGAGGGAAGGTGGGAGGAGGGAGAGGAGGGAAGGTGGAAGGAGAAAGAGGAGGGAAGGTGGAAGGAGTGAGAGAGAGGAGGGAAGGTGGAAGGAGAGAGAGGAGGGAAGGTGGAAGGAGTGAGAGAGAGGAGGGAAGGTGGGAGGAGAGAGAGGAGGGAAGGTGGGAGGAGGGAGAGGAGGGAAGGTGGGAGGAGGGAGAGGAGGGAAGGTGGGAGGAGGGAGAGGAGGGAAGGTGGGAGGAGGGAGAGGAGGGAAGGTGGGAGGAGGGAGAGGAGGGAAGGTGGAAGGAGAAAGAGGAGGGAAGGTGGGAGGAGAGAGAGAGAGGAGGGAAGGTGGAAGGAGTGAGAGAGAGGAGGGAAGGTGGGAGGAGGGAGAGGAGGGAAGGTGGGAGGAGGGAGAGGAGGGAAGGTGGAAGGAGAAAGAGGAGGGAAGGTGGGAGGAGAGAGAGAGAGAGGAGGGAAGGTGGAAGGAGTGAGAGAGAGGAGGGAAGGTGGAAGGAGAGAGAGGAGGGAAGGTGGAAGGAGTGAGCATAAACATTTTTTTAAAAGGAGTCTGGTGAAAGAAGTTGTTAGCAAATTAAGAATTACCTTATCTCTCTGTTTCCAAAGAGGCCCAGTGACAGAGCCAGTGCAGTATGACAAGTCTGGGGAGCTTGTCCTCTTTGACTTTCAGTAACCTCTGCCACTTGTGTATCATTCTGTCACATATGACTAGTCAGTGTTTTCATATTCTAGGTAGGTGTGATTTAATTTCAGTATCTATAGGGTAAATTTTTAAACATAATGAGAGCCTCACCTTTTTCTGCTATTTTTTTTTCTTTTTGGCTTTTTGAGAGTATTAATTTCATTAGATGGCGTAGTGGATAGAGCATTGCTCATGGAGTTCAAATCCAGTCTCAAACACTTGACATTTATTAGCTGTATGACCCTGGGCAAGTTACTTAACTCTGATTGCCTTGCCAAAAAAAAATTATAATAATAATAATTTTACTGCACTAAGTTAAGTCTGAAACAATTTTAAAAAACACTTTAGACTATAAATGAAACTTCTTCCCAAAAGAGAAAATTTTTTTTTTGATGTTTTCTTTCAATCCTTTTTCATAAATAGAATTCTTTGTGTTGTTCAGTCATGTCTGACTCCTTGTGACCCCATTTGGGGTTTCCTTGGCAAAGATACTGGAATGGTTTGCCCTTTCCTTCTCCAGCTCATTTACAGACAAGGAAACTGAGGCAAACAGAGTTAAGTGACTTGTCTAGGGTCACACAGCTAGTAAGCGTCTGAGGCTGGGTTTGAACTCGGGTCTTCCTGACTCCAGGCCCAGTACTCTATCCACTGCACCACCAATCTGTTCCATTTACTTTTAAATTACATATTTATTACTTCTCTGTTTCCTGGCAGCCACAAGTACTGTGTGTTACAAAGATGAACTGCCTCATTTAAATTTTTGCTTGGGATTTGAATTCTTATAATAAATAAGATTTAGCGAGCAAATTAATTTATATCTTGATCCTCTTAGACTTTAGAATTTGGGCACGCATGTTTCTGTTATGTTTTGGGATAGGTTTAGAGAGTTTGGCTCTCACTATAATATCTTAATTACTAGCTGTAATTGACCCTTGAATTTTTCTCTTGTGCTTTGATAAGCATTTTTTTTTTTTAAATCTCCCCCACTGGGAATCATTGGAAGAAATCAGAACTCATACACTTGCCTCTTTAGGTCATTTATTTGTCACTGCTCATTTTAGAGTGAGTGCCAAGATAATTGTTATGACTCATGCTTCCTTGAGAGATTAAGGCTATAAATATATCACTGTTAAGACAAGAAACTGGTTAACCCCTCTCTTCCCCATCTTTTATATATAAAAGAATGTTAAACATCTTGCTTTCCTCCATAGGCATAATTAGAACAATTTCTGATAAATACATTAACAACTGACCATTATCTAGAGCTCTATGGTTTATAGTGTTTTTCATATATTATTCAATTTGGTCCTCATAACAGTACTATGAGGTAAGTACTACATTATTACTCTTCCCATTTTATAACCTTTGAAACTGAGGCCGAGAGGTTAAGAAATTTGCCCAGAGCTGTGCAGGGGCAG
This sequence comes from Bettongia penicillata ogilbyi, assembly GCA_023548195.1. Classification (NCBI taxonomy): domain Eukaryota; kingdom Metazoa; phylum Chordata; class Mammalia; order Diprotodontia; family Potoroidae; genus Bettongia; species Bettongia penicillata. The sequence continues at coordinate 5,563,021 of JAJHZJ010000177.1, read as the reverse complement.
TTAGGTGATGCAGTGGATGGTGCGGGGCCTGGAGTAAGGAAGACACTAGCTCTGTGACCCTGGACAAATCACTTAACCTAATCTCAAAAAAGAGCTGGAAAAGAAAATGGCAAACCACTTGAATATCTTTTCCAAGAAAACCCCAAATGGGATCAAGAAGAGTCAGACATGATTGAAATGACTGAACAAATACAGATAGAAATCCAAGATGTCTTTACCCATACTTCTGGTGATTTGGGGCCAAAATTAGCCCTAGGATTAAGGAATGAGCTTGCTAATATTTGTACTTTAACTCTTTCTCCTCCCCTACTCCTCTCTACTTAGCCCTGATAGGTTTGAATAGAATTTCCCTCCCCTCTTCTTTCTCTTTTTCTTGGGCCTGCTTCTTAACGTGTTAGCCCTTGATTTTTAAATTTTACTTGCCAGGTAAAGGATTAGGTCCTCCTCAGCCTGTGACTGTGTTCTCTCTGGCTACTCTTTTGGCTCAGTGGCAGTGCTACTGTGTGATGCAGTAGACATCGTTAATTAGTAGATGAAAGTTAAGAGTTCAACTTACGAACCTTTTGCACAAATTCTTCCAGATATGCTGATGTTTTATTTGCTACTGACTTTCTTTTTTCTTGTGTTTATAGTTTTGACATGTGCCCCAATAACTGTTCTGGTCGAGGAGAATGTAAACTCAGTAATGGCAGCAGCACTGCCAAGTGTGAGTGCTCAAAGTACTGGAGAGGAGAATCCTGTGATATTCCTTACTGTACGAATGACTGTGGCTATCCAGATCGAGGCTTCTGCAATTCAAGCAATGTTAGAGAGTGCTCATGCTTTCCACAATGGCAGGGTGAGAATGATTTTTGCCTATTTTGTTCACCTTTGAGCCCCTAGCCCCTCTCTTCTTTAAGAATACTTAAATGAATTCCACATGGATTTATGCCTTCAGCATGTAGACATTTAAACTTTCAGCTTATTAGGAACTTTATGCTGTACCTTTAAATTCCAAAGGTGGGCCGTTAAGTTAATATTGGGTAACTAGAAGAGGGTTTGGATTTGAGCCACTGAGCTCAAGAATACCTTGTTTCTTATTAATACATATTTGAATTTGAAAACTCTGCATAGTTATATATATCATTTTGGGCTCAGCTACTATGGAGACATGTCAGAGGTATGGTCTAGGTAGTGAGAAGAATGATTATAAAATGCATTTCCCTAGGATCTTTCTCTTAGAAAATCATAGAGAAGGCAAAGGTAGGCTCCCAAAGAAATCAGGTTCTTGAATGGTATTGGGAAAACAGATAGCCAAAATATAGACCAGTGGAGTTTTACAGAATCACAGTCATTTTTGAAATTAAAGAAGAAAATTGCCATCGCATGCCCCCTCTCCCCCTTCTTTCCCCCCAGCCAATGCTTTCCTTTTCCTTTGTAAGAAGAAAATGGATTTATTTTGGAAAACCTTTTCCCAGGTATTTTTTTAAAAGCATTTTTGCTGACATTACTAGTCTTTTCAGTGGTGGTGTGAGTTTCGTTGGCGTTTAGAGTTTCATTAATCAAGTATTTGAGAACCTATTGGATGTCTGTCACTATCTTTATAATGCTAAATAAAAATCAAACTCCTGCCTTAAAATCTGTTGTGGCTACTGCATTTTGTCTAGCTGCATTTTAAAAAAATTATGTTCAGGAAGTCTCTGACATAAATAGTACTATATAAGTACCAGGTTTAGTAATAGTACAGTTTAGAAGAGGGATCAAATGTTTGTCAGAGATCTCTTGTACTAGTTTACCAGAGAATTCCTTTAGCTTTATAATTCTTATTCACTGACACCATTCCCCACAGTCTTCCCTGAAAGCCACTTCTGATACATGACTTCAGATAAAGTTTAGTTTGAGCCTAACCTTGCCGTCAGCACAGGGGAGGGGATTTCAGGTTTTAGTGGTGATTTATGAAATCAGTGGCTACAGCTCATTTGGTCCATTTGCAGAATAGAGTTGAGAGGGGAAAATTTTGAAACATTTTGTCTTCTAGAGAGACGTTGAAGTTACATATGGGAGAGAGAAACTTGGTGACATTTCTGTTCTAGATACATTTTTCAATGATTCATTTCCTCAGTTATAGAGAACAAACCTCCCCAAATGTAAAATCTTCTTTTGTTTAACCAATGTTTATTATGTTTCTCACAGGACCTGGCTGTGCAGTTCCTGTGCCAGCTAATCAGTCATTTTGGACTCGGGAGGAATACTCTCAGCCAAAGCTCCCCAGAGCATCCCACAAAGCTGTTGTCAATGGTAACATAATGTGGGTTGTTGGAGGTTATATGTTCAACCATTCAGATTACAACATGGTTTTGGCGTAAGTTGAATAACTTGTATTGTACATTTTGAAAATGCGCTTAGTGTTAAACACTATGATCATAAAGAAAAATGCTTTTCTTTTCAAACACAGTTTTGACATTGATGTTTTGAATTCTTCTGCTAGGGGTTTGAAAAGTGAGAGAAATCTACTTTAATCAAAAATAGTTTAAACATTTCAATAGAAACTTAAAGACTTGGGATTATGTTGGTGTTCAAGTAGTGAGTAGAGTATTTTCTAACATTAGCTAACACTTTCTCCTGAGAATGCTCTCCTTACTTGGCTTTCTTAACAACTACTCTCTCCTGATTCTCTGCTTTCAAATCTTTTCAACCACTGTCTTCCCAACCAGACACCATTCTGACTTGAAGAGAAGGTCACCTTAAGCAGATTGTTTTTCTTTCTAAGAGACTCTGATTGATACCCCTGCTTATGTATGCAGACTGTTTTTGTAAGGTGAAATGATTCAAATAGTTTCTTTTAGAGAGGAAACTAATGTTTTCTTTAGTAATTAGCATTTTATTTTTTCCAATTACATGTAAAGATAGTTTTCAACATTCATTTTTAAAAGCTTTTGAGTTACAGTTTTTTTCTGTCTTCCTTCCTTACCCTTTACCCTCTTCCCCTTCCCCAGATGGCAAGTAATCTGATATAGGACATGTGCAGTCATGTAAACATATTTCCACATTAGTCATGTTATGAGAGAAGGAATGAAATAAAAAAGAAAAACCACAAAAAAAGTGAGAATAGTATGCTTTGAACTGCATTCAGACTCCATAGTTCTTTCTCTGGATTCGGATAACATTTTCTATTACGAGTCTTTTGGAATTGTCTTGGATCATTGTATTGCTCTGAAGAGCTAAGTCAGTCATAATTGATCATTGCACAGTGTCGCTATTACTGTGTACAGTGTTCTCTTGGTTTTGCTCACTTCACTCAGTGTCACGTCATGTAAGTCTTTCCAGGTTTTTCTGAAATCTACCTGCTCATCATTTCTTATAACACAGTAGTATTCCATTGCATTCATATGCCACAACTTGTTTGGCCACTCTCCAATTAATGGGCATTCCCTCAATCTCCAATTCTTTGCCACCACAAAAAAGAGCTGCTATAAATATTTTTTGTACATGTAAGTTCTTTTCCCTTTTTTATGATTTCTTTGGGATACAGACATAATACAGACATAATACTGTATTGCTGGATCAAACAGTATGTGCAGTTTGATTGCCCTTTGGGCAGAGTTCCAAATTGTTCTCTGGAATGGTTGGATCAGTTCACAATTCCACTAGCAATGCGTTAATGTCCTAATTTTCCCACATCTTCTCCAACATTTATCATTTTCCTTTTCTGTCATATTACCCAATCTGATAAGTGTGAGGTAGTACCTCAGAGTTGTTTTAATTTGCATTTCTCTAATTAGTAGTGATGTAGAGCATTTTTTCATGTGACTATAGATAGCTTTAATTTCTTCATTTGAAAACTTCCTGTTCATATCCTTTGACCATTTATCAATTGGGGAATGACTTTTATTCATAGAAATTTGATTCAGATCTCTATATTTTGAGAAATGAGGCCTTTATTATAAATACTTGCTGTAAAAATTATTTTACATTTTTCTGTTTTCTTTCTAATCTTGGTTGCATTGATTTTATTTGTGCAAAACCTTTTTAATTTAATGTTATAAAAAATTATCCATTTTACCTTTCATAATGGTCTCTATCTTTTGTTTGGTCATAAATTCTTCTGTTCTCCACAGATCTGACAGATAAACTATTCCTTGCTCTCCTAATTTGCTTATGGTATCACTCGTTTCGTCTAAATCATGTACCCATTTTGACTATATCTTGGTATACAATTGTGAGATGTTAGTCTATGCCTAGTTTTTGCCATAATATTTTCCAGTTTTCCCAAAAGTTTTTGTCCAATAGTGAGTTTTTATCCTAAAAACTGGAGTCTTTGGCTTTATCACATAGTAGATTACTGTAGTTATTTACTACTGTGTCTTGTGTACTTAATCAATTCCACTTATCCACCACTCCATTTCTTAGCCACTACCAAATCATTTTGATGATTGCTGCTTTATAATATAGTTTTAGATCTGGTATGGTTTAGATCTGGTGCCTTTGCATTTTTTTCGTTAATTCCCTGGATATTCTTAATTCCCTTTTGTTCTTCCAGATGAATTTTGTTATTATTTTTTCTAGCTCTATAAAATAGTTTTTTGGTAGTTTTTTTGGTAGGGCAATGGATACACAGAATTGTATTTTGTTTGACTGATTCTTGATGCCTCATAGAGTCATTAACTTCCTCTTGCTCAATTCTGATTTTTAAGGCATTCTTTTCTTCAGTTAGCTTTTGTACCTCCTTTTCCATTTGTCCAGTTCTATTTTTTAAGGAGTTGTTTTCTTCAGTCAATTTTTTTGCTTCCTTTTCCACGCTGTTAATTCTGTTTTCATAATTCTCTTGCCTTTCATTTCATTGTCCAGTTTTTTTCTACCTTTCTTACTTGATTTTAAAAATCATTTTTGAACTCTTCCAAGAGGACTTTTTGGGCTTGCGATCAATTCATATCTGCCTCTGAGGCTTCACATGTAGGCATTTTGACTTCTTGAAAATTTTAAAGTGTGGTGATACATTGACTTTTTAGCAAAAATTTATTTCAAAGAAATCCTGTGACAGTTACACAGGTAGGACTGAAAGTCACACAAATAAATCTTCCTTTAAATAAGTAACATGAATTGTTTAGGGGGTATTTGTTACTCAAAAAAGTATTTTCTCATGCTCAGTCTTGAAGAGCCATTTCTTTTCTCTTCTTAGTTGGTTAAAAGTTAATACCAAAGGGGAATGTAGCTTCAATGATGTTGAATTATTTGTGGATTGGTGAAAAACATTTTAAGCTTTTTTCCCCCCATCAGAGTCTATGTCATAAACTATAGTAGGTAGATAATAGTAGTTTAGGAAAATAATGATGCTGTAGAGGTCATATCTTATAATAGGTGTAACAGGCAGTGTGATCTAATAGAAAGAATATTAACTGGTCATAGAATCAGATGTGGATATCAATTCCAGCAGGGCTTATCACATAATGTGACCATGGACAAATGATTTAACCTTTCTGAGACTCATTTTTCTCATTTCTTAAATGAAAATATTTTTATGGTTGCCTACATCATTGAGGTCATGGAGTCATAAGATTTAGACCTAGATGTTGAGAGAATATTTGCTCCAACCCCCTCATTTAATAGGTGAAGAAATTTAAGTCAAGTATTAAGGAACAGCCAGGATTTGAATCCATGTCTTCTGACTCCAAATACTTCCCCCACCCATACACTACTTGGAACGTGTTTTGTAAGTCTGATTTGTGGATTGTGAGTTACTTTTATTCCTTGTTTACTTGTTTTTATTTTTCTTATTTCTTAAAAAAAATATAGATCTTTACTGAAGTCTTTTCATGTCACCTACATTTCCTAATGTTACTTCAAGTTTTTAATTCACATTTAGGTCATAAACACTATGTGTTAGGGATATATTAGGCTGCATGATATCTCGATTCTATTTCATTACATAGTTTATTGACAAGTTCAATAAGTATTAAGTGCCTTCTGTGTGTATATGCTATTTAAAGAAATATTTTAACTTTTATGAAATGATAGTAGCTGACATTTATATAGTCCTTTATAATTATAGATTTCATATATATTACTTATTGGTGTTCAGTCCATTTTATAGAAGATCAGGGACGTTAAGTGCCTTGCCCATGGTCACAAAGCAAATTAGAACCCAAGGGTTGGCTTACTACCAGTTCAGAGTGGTTTCCACTGCCCTCTCTGTGACTACATTGGCAACAGACAGGAATCTGACTTGGGTGCATTTTTGTCAGTGCTTGGGTTCCGGACATAATGTTTGAAAACTTATTGACCTTGATCTCATTAATGTCAAGTTGTCCTTGGTATTTGGACAAATGATAAAATCTTAATAATAATTTATAACATTCTGGTGTACAGGGATAAATTTGATTAAGCATTCTTGTTGCCTTTTTAACCCAAAACTTTTGTTTTATTAAAAATGACTTTAAAATTTTACATGCGCATGCAAAACTTTTAAAAACCTAGAAGTTTTTTAGGAAACAAAAAGGTCTTTAAAAATTTTTTTGTGTTGTAATTAAATTAAATTGCAATTGTGAAATTAAATTAAATTACAGTTGCTTTTTAGGTTTGTTTAAAAAAATATAAAGAATTAGGGAAAGATCCAGAAGCACAGATTTGGGAATCACACAGTTTGTAAATTTATCATTCTTAAATTATCCCTGATAGTTTGGAGTAACAGGTGCAACAAGCGCTCCTCATCACAAATTCAGCCTTCCCCCCATCACACACACCCCTCTGCTCCATGTGGGTAACTCAAGCCTGAAAAAAATATTAAGTGACTTAACATTGTAAGATAGTTCCATAGGAATAGTGTAAGAAATGAGCATCACAGCAAAATTTTGCAGCTTTTTAGTTGGGTTGTTAAGGGTATGTTTGTACTTAACATTTAATTTTATATAATGAATTAAAATAGAAGACCTTGCAATGAAAATTAATGTTACCAGTACCAGTTCAAAATGAGCATGAAATGAAGTGCATGTGAATATAAATTCCCTTAATAGTCCTTAAAATAACCCTTCAGCCTCTCCTTATGTTGCATGTCTTCTCTTGCCATCCTTTCCCACCACCTTTCATTCTGTGGGCTGAATTGAAGTCTAACCTAGGAGTGATGACATATAAATTCTTTCTTGAAGCTGCATCATGGCAGAGTGTTTACAGAGCAAGCCTCAAAGCCAGGAAGACCCAGGGTCAACTTCTGCCTTTGAAACATAACAGCTATGTGACACTGGGCACAATATTTAGTCTCTCAGTTCTGTAGGCAACTCTCTGACAATAAGTTGCAGAGAAAGTGCTAATCTGCATAGGTAGAGGATGTTTTCTCACCTGAACATTCCCTGGGTCAATAAAAACACAGGCTTAGTCTCTATCCCTATAATAAAGCAGTAGCACCAGTTTGGAGGGGTTGGTCATCAGAAGTACTTCTGTTGTCAACAGCAGTTATCATTTACTTTCCTTTCTTAATGAGTATGAGATGACTCCTTCCACTCCCACCCTCTCCCGCCATCCCTACCTCTGGCAAGTTTAGTGTGACTCAGTGGTAGAACTGATAATAAAGAACAGAATGTGAAATGCTTTTCTTTTGTTTGAGTAAAAACATAATCTCTCCTTGTTGTACAGGTATGACCTTGATGCTGGGGAGTGGCTTCCACTGAACCAAACTGTAAATGATGTGGTTGTCAGATATGGCCATTCTTTGGCATTGTACCAGGTAATATGTCTCCACTCAGGGATGAGAAATTTAACTTTTCTGTGAATGTTTTATTTGCATTATTATATTATTGTTAAAAAGAGATTTAACATGACTTTTGATTGGTAAAATCTTGCCTTCCATTTGGAAAACATAATAAAAGGCAGAACATAGATAAAGTAGAAATAAAGAAGAAGTTTACGCTGACTTTGATATCTATCAGAGTAATTTAAAAAAAAAATTTTTTTTTTTTTTTGGTGAGGCAGTTGGGGTTAAGTGACTTGCCCAGGGTCACACAGCTAGTAAGTATCATGTATCTGAGACCAGATTTGAGCTCAAATCCTTCTGACTCTAGGGCCGGTGCTCTATGCATTTAGCTTCCCCTATCAGAGTAATTTTTTTAATATAATTCAAATTATATTTGGGAAATGTGGGGCAGGACACTGAAAATCCTAAGGTAAGTCGAAGCTACATATGTAATTAATTAGTCACAAGCATATCTTTTCATAAATGTTTAGATTGCTTGAAGAAAGGATAGCCATATTACCCAATAAGACTGTACAGTAGTTTTCATTTTTTTTTTTCCTCTTTGTTAGGGAGTAGTGTGAGTTACCTGTTGAGTTTTGTTTTTGCAAGTCACTTTATACTACAAATGACTTCATCAGAAGAAGACTAGGAAGAGTGGATAGGTGTTGGAGATATGACATATAATGAGTTACAGTTTGACCTTCATAGGATCATAGATTTAGAGCCAGAAGTGACCTTAGAGGCCATGGAGTACAACCCCCTCATTTTGTAGATGAGGAAACTGAAGCACAGAGAGGTTAAATGATTTGCCCAGGGTCACACAGCTAGTAAGGGTCTGAGGTGGGCCTTGAACATAGGTTTTCCTTATTCCAAGCCCAGTGCCCTATCCACTGCATCATGTTCATTCTTGCCTGAAAAAAAAAGTAGACCATAAGCTGTATTTCAGTATTGCACATTATATTAAAATCATGTTTGTGAAAATCATTTATATAGATTCTACACCTCTTCAGTGACTTTTCCAAATGTCTAGAATCTAAATGCAGTCATTAAAAATTTCCTGTGTAATGCAGAGTAGAAATAAATGACCTTTCTCCTTCTCTTCTCATGTTTGAACCTTTTAACATTTCTTCCAAATTTTGTTTTTAGGACAAACTCTACATGTACGGAGGAAAAATTGATTCAACAGGCAATGTGACAAATGAGTTGAGGGTGTTTCACATTAAAAATGAATCATGGGTTTTATTGGCCCCCCAAGCAAAGGAGCAGTATGCAGTTGTTGGGCACTCAGCACACATTGTCACAATGAAAAATGGCCGAGTTGTCATGCTGGTCATCTTTGGGCACTGTCCTCTCTATGGCTACATAAGCAATGTGCAGGAATATGACATTGGTAGGTACATTCTTGTCAGTGGTTGCTTTTGAACATTTATTACATAATTAAGACTGAGCCAGTCGTTTCTCCTGAAATTTGGTTATTCACATTGATGTGGCTGATCAGAGGTAGCAAGATGGATTTGTGTATTTCAGCCATTGGCCAGTCTTGAAATCTGCAACATGAGAAATGGGATAGGGTCTTGAAGTGACAAAAATGATTACAGTGCTGAAAACTGAGAACTCTAAGGACATTTTTAAGAAACTGAAGTTCCTTAATCTGTCTAAAATGGAACTCCTTTCTACATTTCTTTCCTTCATCACACTCCTACCTAGAAAAAAGCCCAAAGGAGCAAATAAACCAAAACCTGGCTCCTGTGTGGTCTTGCCTATTCAGTTAAAAAAAATCATCCCTGCTCTGTGCAGAACACTAGATTTGCACACTGAGTTTGTGGAGAATGTTGTATGTATTTCCATGCTGTGTTGGATGTCACGTTGAGAGAAGGTTTGGTATTCATTCTCAGAATGCTGATGTGTAGGACTGCATGACAGCCACAGATAACTTGTTAGTGGTCCTATCACCATTCTTCTAATGAACCAGGCCTGGAGTTTTATGCCTGCTTTTCCCTTATTTCCCACATCCAAAAGTCACCCACGCCCCAGATTGTTCTGCCTCCCCAGGCTCTTTCAGCTCTCTCTTACCTTGTCCATTTGTATCACCACCAGCCAACTAGGGGCTCCTGGTGTAGGTCTTGGGTATCTTCTAACTTAGTCTTCCTGCCTTCCATCTCCTTCTTCCTCTCGTCCCCTATTCTGTTTTACACTTTGCTGTTCTCTAAAGGCCTTTGTGGGATGACTGAGAGCCAGCATACCAACATGCAGTCTCTGTCATCCAGATGTTTCATACTTTACTGCCACTGAAGCTTTGCTGCTGCTCTTCCTTCCTCATGCTCTTCAGTTAGGGAAGCCTAGAATTTTCTTCACCTATTGAAATCTTATACTTTTGTAAAGACTTAGCAAAAATGTGGCCTCCTCTGTGGAGATTTTGCAGATCTTTAGTGACTGCCTAGGATCATTTCCTTTCCTGAAACTCTTTTAACATACCTCTTTTATGATAACTAGGCAAAGATTATTATAAGTATTTGAATATTTTGCATTATCACTGCTAGGTTGTAAGCTCCTTGAAGAAGGAACTGTGTAATGAAAAGAATTGCCTTTTGTAAACTTTTAGGGGTGATCTGGGTGTGTTTTTTGTTTTAGGTAATAGAAAACACGTTAGTTTAGTGGGATAGTTTGTTTTTTTTAAATCCCAATTGGCAGAGAAAAGGAAAATATCTAGTTATCTAAGTGATTACATAGGATTGTGCATAGAATAGCAAAAATTTACTAGCAATAAGATTTCTCGATTGACTAAAAGTGAATTTAGACTATATTATAAACTAGTATATGAGTGCCAAAGCACCTAGGTGAACTGATCTGGAATTGAAGGGACGAGAGATGCCATTGTCTTTTTGAGGACTAGATATTCTGTGGCATGGTCAGGAAGAAATCTGGCAGGCCTTGGACTCTGTGAAACTATGGATTATAGGTCAGCAAAACAAGCAGAAATCTATGAGCTAAGTATTCTTCTATACTCTCTAATTACCTGCAACTATATTGTTGATATTTCTGTATATTATATTTTCTTTTTTGAATAAATCCTAAAAAACACCAAATCTGAAAATGAGTATGGCTGATATCTAGCCCAGGAAGCCACAAGCTCAGATTGTCACCTTGAACCACAATTTAGAAATTAGAATTACTTAGAAATTAGTGAAGAAAGCTTTGTAACCTTCTTGAAGGTTGAAACTTTTTTTTTCTCATTGTGAAATAACAGCCCACAAGATTATTCTAATATTATACTGATTTAATAGATTAATATATATAGGTAGGAAATAGGCCTGCTTTCTTCTGACTTAGTTTTCATCTGGAGTATTGTATTAAGTTCTGGTTGTTACATCTTAGAAAGGATGTTGACATAGGTGAGTTATCCAGAGAGTACAGGAACAAGAGGACCAGAGACCATCTCATACGTGCATTAGTGGAAGGAACTGAGAGAAGGAAAGTGTGTTTGCTCTCTTGGAAGTATATAACAAAGATGTCTCTGGAAGAGGGATGAGATCTGTCCTGGTTGACCTCAGAAAGTAGAACTAGGAGCAATGAATGGAAGTTTCATAGAGGGAGATTTTGACCTGATATCAGAAAAAGCTTGCTAACCATTACAGCTGTGCAAAGGTGGAATAAATTCCATTGGTATGGAGTTAATGCCTCATCAACTGGAGGCTGAATGATCACCTCTTGAGGAGGAATTCCTCCTCAGATATAGATTGGATTAAAAGATAATAATAGTTAAAATTTATAAAGCACCCTTTAAAATTTGCAAAGCCCTTTATATATTTTATCCTACTTGAGCCTCACAGCCCTGTTGTAATATAGGTGTTATTATAATCCTTATTTTATAGATGAGAAAATTGGGGCTTGAGAGAGGTTAAATAACTTGCCCAGGATCACATAGCTAATAATTATTTCAAGTAGGACTTGAATGAATTCAGGTCTTTCTGACTCCCAGCACAGGATTCTATTAAATATGGATTGTATAAGCCAGTATTATAGTGACATCATATTTCCTTTCCCCTTTCCCCTTAGGTCTGTCCCCTATATCTGGCCCAAATCTCAAACCAAAAATCTACCCCCAAATCCACAAGATTCTGCTGTGTTCCAGGACCAACACATCAGAAAGTTTGTGACAGCCTCTTTCAGAGAAGCTGACATTGGAATCCAATAACTTACCCTGCGGGATCACTTCTGACAGGAGCTTAGACTGCCTTTTGCCATGTGAGGGACAGAGAGCCAGCCAGGTGTCCTGATTGGTCTTGAGTTTTAGCATCACGGTGCTCTCCGTTGGCCGCTTCTCTTGTTCACATGCCCTAGTGGGAATTGTGGAAGTTGTCTGCATCCCAGCTCCTTAGTATGCGTGACCAGCACCCCCACGTGGCTGTGCAGGATGTATGGGAAAGCCTGCTTCTCTTCTCTGGAGCTAATTCTGTAACTAACAGCCCTTCAGCAAATCTGCAAACATGTTTGTTAATAATTAAGCATTGTTCTAGGCGCCAGGGACGCTGCAACAAAAATGAAACTGCTCCTAACTTCGAGGAGCCTACATTCTGTCAGGAGAGATGTCATGTACATGTATTAACATAAACTGAATACATACAAAAGAAATACAAGATTATCTAGGGAAGGTAGTAGCATTTGGGGCTCAGGAAAGATTTCATGGAGAAGGTAGTACTTGAGCTCTAACATCTACTTACGTTCTTGATCCCATCCCCTCTCTTTTTCTTCTTTTTCTTTTTTTTTCGTTTTTTTCTTCCCATCCCCTCTCTTTAAATTATTTGAAGATATCTAGTAAGTCTCCTTTGAAGTGTCTTTTCCCTGCTAAAGATGCCCATTATCCTTAATTGTGCTTCATAGGATTGTTGGCAGCTTTCTCAGGATCTGGGCCATCCTGTTTTGCATGCAATTCCATTTATCAGTATCCCTCTTAAAACATGGTCTTCAAACTGAACACCAATTTAATTTTGGAAAAAAAAATTCGTGCAATTCACTTTTTAGGTAGCTAAGTATAGGAATTCACATTTATTTGTATTGCATTGAATCTTATTCATTTTACTCATCATTCTAGCCTGCTGATGAATCTTTGGATCCTCAGAGTCACTGAATCTCAAATTCAGAAGGGTTATGGCAGCTCATCTAGTCCAACTCATACCAGAGTTCCCTGTGTAACATCATCTTTGACAAACGATTATCTGAAATCTACTTGAATACCTCCGCTGTTTGGGAAAGAGCTACTTTCTGAAGTAGCTCATTCTTCTTTTGGATACCTCTTATTGTTAAGATTTTTGCCTTAGTTTGAGGAGATACATTCTTGGCAACTTGTATTTGTTATTCCTAACTTGTCCCTTTGGATTCGAGTCTAATCACTCTTTGACAATGCTGACTTTTCACATCGTTCTACACCAGAGTTCTAAACGTGTGTCAGGTCCCTAAAACCTTCTTTCTCACCTTGCCTTCTCAGCCCCAGTACCTTATCTTCCCTTGGGCTCTGCTACCAATACCTCCTTGGTGTACTGTAGTCTTCTTTTAGCTTCTCATGATTAAACTATGAGGAAGTGACTACTAAGAAAGCAGGTTACAATACAGTTTGTTCACACAGAATCATTTAGTTTTTCTAAATTAGGTGATGCTAATTTTAGTTGCAGTCCAACCTTTAGCACACTGGCCTTTCTACCTGAGAAATTAGTACTAAGGAGTGGGTGTATATTGTCTAATAGTTACACTGGCAGGTCAGACGAGAGAGGAATAGATTAAAAATATATCACTTTAATTTGGTTTTAAGGCCTGTCAGAACTATAGCAGAACAGCCCAGGCCACTGAGCTGACAAGACTAGAAAATGACTTTGCTTGGATTTCAGCGATTAATTCCAAATTCTTTACCTTTTCTTTTGACCTCCCTTTCTTTCTACTTCAGTTCCCAGAATGTCCAGTAGTAACCTGATTCAACCCAGGATATTCAGTCAGTTTGTTTCCCTTGGGTCTTGGACAGTACTTTGTACTGTGGTTTTGACAGTGATGTGGCCTTAGAGTTCTGAAACCAGGCTGTTATTGATTCAAGTTTTCCTGGAAAGCAGTCTGTATTAAGTCTAAGTAGGCAACAATGGGAGAGTGAGGTGTTGTTTCTTTATATTCTGGCACCTTTCCTTAGGTTTTCTACTGTGCCTGGCTTAGGGTTGTAACCCAGAGATATTTTACCTTTCATTGGCTGTCTAGCTTTCCTATTTGAGCTTGGGTGGGGCTTACTTACCTATTTAACCTCTGTTGACTTTGTAATTATTGATGAATATGCCAGATATAAAGAGCAGGAAAAAAGGTCACCTACTCTGCCTAGAACCTGATCAGTTTTGATTTCTTAATCTTTGGCACAGTTTAGAGGTAGGGAATTTAGTAGTATAATCAAATTACCACTAGTAATTTTACAATCTGTCATCATTTTATTATTCAGGGTTTTAAAATAAAAATTGCTTATTATTTTAAAAAGAAAAAAAGCCCACCACCAATGTCATTCCTTTCTCCTTTTACTATTAACTAAAGACCTCATGGAAAGTCATGGGCATTAAGTAGAAATTTGTAGTAAATTGGAGTTTAAATTTTGCTCAGATGCCCCCTATAAAATTAAAATTTGAGTGTTAAACAAGTTGGTATTTCTAATCCACCTGAATTTTCTTCTATTTCTGTTGCTATTATTTTTGTTATTGTTAACAGTAGTTTAAAAATGAAAGTTGGTCAACTAAACTGTCCCCTTTCTTTTTAGCTGTCACATGTGTTAAGATTCCAAAGTTGAATACCTGTAGTATTTGACTTTAATTGCATTTCCTTTTTTAGATAAGAATACATGGAGTATTTTACAAACTCAGGGTGCTCTTGTACAAGGAGGTTATGGCCACAGTAGTGTTTATGATGCCAAGACCAATTCCCTCTACATACATGGTGGTTATAAGGCTTTCAGTGCCAACAAATATAGACTTGCTGATGATCTATATAAGTATGATGTGGATACTCAGATGTGGTAGGTATTTTCTTCCTTAATATAATTGTTGATTTTGTTCCTTGATGTATAATATTGCACAGAGGTAAGTTAGGAAGTATACAGTAACTCATATTCTCCCTTTCTGCATTATTTTATAAGAAAATGAAGAAAACCACCTGAAGCCTCTGCTTTATGTTGGGTTTTCATAAATCTGTAGTACCAGAGTAAACCCCTAACTGGCTAGAATTCTTAGAGATTAAAGTTATTAAGGATTGTTAAGTATTTTGGATGGACAAGATTTACCCTTTAATGCACTCAGACTTTATTTTAATGTTTTGGGAAGGAAATTTTCCCAGCTAAGTCACAAACATCTCTTTCTTGAATGGTATTTTCTGAACACAATTTAATGCTATTTTTTTTCCTCCTTGAATAGTGTGTCTTCTTATGTCACCCAAACTCGAAGTGCAGGGGCCACTTACTGCCCAGTTCCCATTCCTGTCATCACCAGAGCTTTGACCTGCTGTTTCCTACCTTGGTGCCAATTACCCCCTTCCTTAGACTACCTGGTTCTCCTTCGCCCTCACTTTATTAATGTCAGATTTAGTGCAGACATCCAGTGGCTTAGCCCACTGAAGCTTGGAACTCCCACCCGAGGAGCAGGAATTGGAGGTGTGCACCATCACAGCTAGGCATTTTGATGGTTTTGGTTTTTGTTGACTTAGCCTCAGAGTCATTACTATAAATAATCTGTTATTTTCTGTACTTCAGCAAAGTTATGCTTTCAGGGGCTATTTGCCCCTTCATTAAATGACCTGAGCAGGCTGTGTTTTTTTGAGTTCATGTTTGAGATTTGGGCTATCAATTTTTGCTCCTGTCTGTTTGTCTGCTTATACAGCCTATCTGATTCTATTCTTCTAATTCACAAGGGCTTTGAAAAGTAGGTTCTTGAATTTGTCAGAATTGTTTGTAAAGTAAACATAAATCAAGTCTGAGTCTGTGCCCAAGAGCTTTGCTTTGAGTAAAGTGCATGAGCTTCTTTGAGTAAACTTTGTGACTACTCCGAAGCGTTTTTGGTTTACATTTTCCTTGTGGAGAACTGGGGCACTGTTTTCCGATCTAGATTAGACTGTAATCTATGTTATATAGATAAGCAGAATATTTACTCTTACCTCATAAAATAGTTGTGATAATAAAATTCTGATAATTATAAATGTGAAGTGACTAATTTGAGATATGAAATCTAATTTCTAATAGTTATGTTATCTGGGCATTGAACAGATTCAGCACAATATTTTGGAATTTTAGAATTCCATTAAAAAGTTATTAAATGCACATCGGATTTTCATCTATTTCTCAAAAACTGTAGGTTCTATAACTTTAGTAATGGGGGAGAGGTTGAGTTCCTGTAATTTGTTAGTCAAGTAGGAAATACTTAGTATCCTTTTTAGAGGAACTTTCAACTGGATTAATATTTTCTATCCTTGAATAGACTAAATTTGATTTTAGGGAAGGGGAAAAACAAGACACAGCATATTCTAGAAGGACCAGTCAAAGGACCTGAGTTTTGATTCCTGGATCTGCTACCTACTGTCTGTATAACATTGGGTTGGCCATTTCCTTTGTCTGGGCCTCAATTTCCTCATTTGTAAATTCAGGGGAAAGGGTCAGATGATCTCTAAGGCCCTTATCAGTTCTAAATCCTGTGAGCTAAATTTTTGGAGGAAGATGGTAGTAATTCACATTCATGTGGAACTTTATTTTAAATATGAAATGCCTTGACAGTAAGGGAGAAACCCTATGTTTTTTTGTTATAAATTAATGAAATGGTATTATTTGTCAGTGAGTAACAAGTATTTTTAAAATGCCATTTCTTCCCTTAACTTAAAAGGACCATTCTTAAGGATAGCCGTTTTTTCCGTTATTTGCATACGGCTGTGATAATCAGTGGAACCATGCTGGTATTTGGAGGAAACACACACAATGATACCTCTATGAGCCATGGTGCCAAGTGCTTTTCATCAGATTTCATGGCCTATGATATTGGTAAGTTTTCCAGCGCTAATTTGGCATTAAAGGAGCTTGTTTATAGTTTCCTTAACTGTAAAATGGGGATAGTAACAGCCCATCCTTCCTAGGGCTTTTGTGAGGATCAAATGAGAAAATATTTATAAAGCACTTAGCACAGTAATTAGCACATACTAAATGCTTAATAAATGCATATTCTCTTTCCTTTGTATCCTTCCCTTTTTAGGCTTCAAGAGCCTTTTGAAAAAATTGTACCTTTTTATATATTGAATAAGACAGTATAGGGAAGAGAGATCTGAGGTTCTTTCAGGTTTCACATTTTCAGAAAGGCACTGGTAGCCTATTACATTTTTTCTGACATATTTTGGATTGAGTAGTGTTAGAAAGTATATTTTGAGAGGGGGTTGAGGTACCTGTTAGATGGGAGCTCTCCTTTCTGAATTTAAAATGTTCTGTACTGTGGAATGCACCAGTTCTTTTTCTGTAAGGACTAATCTCAGAAGACCATTTTGATAGACTGCCAGAATTGTTATATTTCATTGGGGCAAATAAATATTCGTTAACACAGTTTTTTCAAACCCACTTTACCCACAGTTTAAAAATTACTAAATGTGGTTACATCTGTTGACCAGTAGAGGGCAGTGTTTGTTCATATGTGAACAGATGCATAAACTTGAATGCCATACACCTATTTCAAAAGTAGATGAATCCATCATCAGTTAATTATTGAGGGAAACAGACATTTTTGAGACCCTGAGATTGTTTTTGCTCTTCCCCCCAAAAGGTAATGTCAGAATCTGGATATCATGAATGACGGGCACTTTTGAAATGTTTTTCTTAATTCTAGCCTGTGATCGCTGGTCAGTGCTTCGGAGACCTGATCTTCATCATGATGTTAACAGATTTGGCCACTCCACAGTCTTGTACAACAGGTAAGTGGACCAAGAGTGCTTGCTCACTTCATCCTTTTTTCAGATCTTGGCTTGCAATGAAATTTCATGGTGTTGAGAACCGAGAGTGGAACTAAAGGCACAGGTTGATAACATGCAGTTTTAAAATTATGCTTTAACACAAATGGAGGAAAAAGGAAATGGAGGTAAAAGGAAAAAGTATTGTGAAGGCAGAGGATTGAGTTAAAGTTTTATTTTTTGTGGGGTCATCATTCCATTGATTTTTCTTATAGTATTATACAAAAATGAATTTCTGTTACTTATATTTTGATTCTTTCAAAAGTGTATTGATGTTAGGAACTAAATCACATTTCATTTTTTTCTAAGCAACAAGAGGAAAATAATGTCATGTTATAATTGCTTTTATTATAGTTTAAAAAAATTAATTTGTGGGTAGGATGCATGTTTGGTAGGGCTACATGTAGGCATGTGAGTTTCCCCTCAGGTGTTAGCTGTATTGTAGAGAGGAGCTTTTTATTCAGTAAATTAATTGATAAGTACTTATTAACTGTCCACTTCTGGTTGGTTGCTAGGGACATAAATACAAACACTCCCTACTCTCAAGGAGCTTAGAACAGGATTGAGCTTCAGATTCAAGGGTAAGTAAATGATACAGGAGAACAGTTTTAAATAAGGGAACACTCTTGGAAGAGTTGAGGTTAGGTTTTATACTACCTTGAAATCAGAAAGGCTTGGACCATAGGCTGATGCCTAGTACTATCCTATTGGGACTTCAGACTTTAGATCAGATGCCAAAAGGACCAGGACCTCAGGATATTCCACCTGTTTTTTAACAGTTATATCTCTCTGATCCCCTGCCATGTGGCTATGTGAATACTGACCTGGTGCCATGTGGGAATTCTGCCTTTTTTAGGCCCTAATGGCCAAGACCCTCCTGCCTGACCTACTTTTTGTCCCTTGTACCACTCTTCATCATTAGGATCCTGGGAGTTAGAGACCCTAACTAACCAGTGCCTCTGGCTAGCCTGTTTGTACCTCCTGTCTCCCAGGACAGAGCCCCTCTTTCCTGTTCCTCACTATGCTTTTATTCCCTTCCAATTTAGTCCTGCCATACTCCAGTTCCTGTCTTTTACCTTCTGTTTCCATTGTTGTAATCCTCTTTCTGAAATGAACACACTTCTTTTCATTTTCAGTTTTTCTTTTCACACCCTTTCTACCATCTTGCACTAACAGAAAACTTGGCCGTTTTTGGAAGATGCAATATCACTGGTTGTACTTCTCTCCTACTTGTTCTGCCTTTTTTTTTGTCCTCCCATAAGCTGGGCTAGGAAAAGAATAGTAGGTTTTGTTATTAACTGCCACCTCCACATCTTCCATCTGCCACCAACCCTCTGTCCCTCCTCTTCTGAAGCTTCCTTTATACAGAGAGATTGGCCCAAATATTTATTGTTATCTGTTGGGTACGCCATTGGCTTTCCTTTCTTAAGGATTTCATTACCTGATGCTTTACAGTTTTTCTTCCTACCCCAATCCCTGCTCTTGTAGTTGGGTATTTCATTATGTATGTTGCTGTTGTTTCTAACCCTATGTCCTCGGCTGTCTTAAGGCTCAAATGACCTCTACTTCACTCTGTGTCAGCCACTTACAAGGATGGTCACAACTTAGAAGTTACCATTGCCCATGGCTGTGCCACCTCAGAAATCACAGAATTTGAGAGACATTCTAGTCCAACAGTACCTGAAAGGACTCCTCACTGTAACATACCTGACAAATGATTATGTAGAGTCTGTTTGAAGACCTCCAATGAAGCGGACCCATGACTTCTTGAGTCAGAATATTCCAAATGCATAAACTTAAATTCAGAAATTCCCCTGTCTAACCACAGTCTCTTGTTTTTCCATTTTTCCCTGTGCCTTACTCCTCCTAAACTTATTCTTTGGCCTTATAAAACCTCTATTACCTCCATCTCTCTTTTTTCACCTTCACTTTATGCCCTTCTGTTCTTGCATTCACCTCTCCACGGCTTCACAGTTGATCATTTCAGTTGTACACAGCCTTCTGTGATTAGACTCCTGTGCCCTCTCTTCCCTCTGACATTTGATTCCTGGATCACTCTCCTGCCCCCTGCTTTCTCTGCTCTTACTCTCAAACTGCTAAATTTTGTTGGAATACCTTCTTACTTCAGTGTCAACTGGGTCCACTATTACTTGATGTGATAGAAATTGAAGTGATTTCTCACCCACTGCATGGCCAAACAATTTTTCTTCCTTCAGTGATTTTATATCTTACTTTTCTTTGTAACAGTTCCAAATCTTATTTGTTCAAGGTTTGTTTTTGTTCCTGCCTCCCCTCCTCTTGCCAACATTCTTGCTTCCTCCTTAGAAAAAAGAGGCAATCAGTCGTAAGTGTCCTCTTCTCCCTAAATTCATGCCCCTAAAATCTCTCTGCATATTTTATTTCATGGGTTTTTTTTAACTAATTTAAAATATATGTGTGTATATATGTATATATATATATATATATACACATAGATATATAGATATAGATATAGCTATCTGTCTTAACCTCACTTCCCAAATGAATCTTCGCTTTAACAAAGTACAAAACATTCAGTAAAATGAGCTGGCACACAAATGTGTCTGTGACAGCATATGGAACATTTCACATTTATATCTCTTCACCTTTCCAATGAAAGAAAGAAAGTGCATTTTCTCAGTTCTTGCTTGAATGCATCTTTATCTTTTCTTCCTGTACTGTTGCTTTCTTTTTAAAATATTTATTTACTTAATTTCAGTTTTCAGTATTCACCTTTATAAGATTTTGAGTTTCAGATTTTCTCCCCTTCTATTCTTTCCCTTGATGGTGTGCAATCTGATATAGGCTATATGTGCACAATCATGTTAAACATATTTCCACATTAGTCATGTTGTAAAGAAGAATTAAAACCAAAGGGAAAAACCTTGAGAAAGAAAAAAACAAAGAAAAAAAGAGAAAATAGTATTCTTTGGTCTGCATTCCGACTCCTCAGTTCTTTTTCTGGATGTGAATAGTATTTTCCATCATGAATCTTTTGGAATTATCTTAGTTCATTGCATTGCTGAGAAGAGATAAGTCTATCAACTTTGGTCATCACACAATGTTGCTGTTACTGTATACAGTGTTTTCCTGGTTCTTCTCACTGAATCAGTATCAGTTCATGTAAGTCTTTCCAGGTTTTTATGAAGTCTTCCTGTTTCTCATTTCTTATGAAACAATAGTATTCCATTACATTCATATATCCCAACTTCTTCAGCCATTGCTCAATTGATGGGCATTCCCCTGATTTCTAGTTCTTGGTCACCACAAAAAGAGCTGCTACAAATATTTTTGTACATGTGGGTCCTTTCCCCATTTTTATGATCTCTTTTTGATACAGCCCTGAAAGTAGTATTGCTGGGTCAAAGGGTATGCATAGTTTAATAGCCCTTCAGGCATAATTCCTACTCCTGCATCTCAGGACAACATGACTCATTTTGCTAATGACAAACCTGCTTCTCCTTATACCCTTGATCCCATTCTCTCCTCTTGGAGCTTGCTCCATTGATTATTCAATTCCATTAGATCTTCTCTTTCTCCCATTTACTCTCCCCTGTCTCCTGTCTTCTTTCTTTTTCCTTTCCCTCCTTCAGCCTACAGACTTGTTTGTTCTATTTAGTTGACTCCATCAGGACAGAAGCTTTATTTCTCTGCCATCACTCTAAGGCTATTCTTTTGCATTTCCCTTTTTTTTTTTCACTACTCAATTCTTAAAAAGAATTATCCACACTTACTTCTTCTACTTCCTTACCACCCAGCCCCTTCTAATCTAACTTCTCTCTCTACCACTGTACTGTAATTGTTCTTCTATCTGTAAAAAGCAGGGAGAGTGTTGTAGGCATTTACAATGAGTTTATGATGTTTGTCTTTCTGCCATGGCCAAGAAACTGTCATCAATCCTCAAGTTTCCAGATTCCTTCTTACCAGAATAAATTTAAGGACTTGAGGAACTGCCTTTTTAGACTTTGGGGGAGAATTAAATGTTTATTTTTTTTAAATGAGGTATTAAATGGTTTTAGAAATAAATAATTATCTGAAACCGCAGAGGGGATTCCTGACCTGTGTCATGAGGTTGGAAAGCATGAGAATGTGATACAGAGAAAAAGGGAAGTTGGGGGATCTGTAAACATGTAGATCTAAGTAATAGATGTGAGGTTCTTTCTGAAGAGGACCAAAGGAGGTAGATCTCATAGAAGCTGTTGCTGCTTGTTAGCCAAGGATTGATTTTAAGGACATAGAGTTTCCTTCAGGTAAACTATCAGGAAGAATCAAGGAAAAAGAGAGCAATCTTTGGGGAGGGGAGCAATTCCCTGCTTAGCAGTTATTTCTTAACCCAGTGTTGATAGAATAGAACTCTGGTGTTTTCATGGGGCATATATACAAGGTTTCTAGAGACCTGGATTCAAATGCTGCCTGTGATACTACCTGTGTGACCCTGGGGAAAAAGTCATAACCTCACTGGGCCTGACATTCTTCATCTGTAAAATGAGAGGGTGGGGTCACTACCTGTGTGACCCTGGGGAAAAAGTCATAACCTCACTGGGCCTGACATTCTTCATCTGTAAAATGAGAGGGTGGGACCAGACCCCTAGATCTATGACCCTTCAATTTCTTCACTTGTAAATCTGATGGCCTTGACTCTGTCTTCTTCCTTTCTGACCCTACTAAGACTTTTAATAATGTTAATCTTTCCTAATGAACTCACTCCTTTTCCTTGGCTTCTGGGATATTGCTTTTTCCTGACCCTCTTTGTTCCTCTTTGGTCATTCCTGAATTTCTTTTGCAAGATCACCTATTTTCTGTTAACTTCATTTGGGAGTACCCCAGGATTCTGTCTTGGACCCTGTTCTTACTATGTTTACTTGCTTGGTGGTCTTAGGTCCAGTGGGTTTATCTCCTAAATTTATGGGTCTTACCTTAAGTTCTTTCCTAAATTTTATTTCCATGTCATCAGTTGCCTGTTGGATGAACCATAGACATTTTAAAGACAGAACTACCAGGTTTCATTAAGGGTAGAGACAGTTTAGTATATAGGTAGAAAGAGTACTAGATTTGGAGTCACAGAACCTGTGTTTAAATCTCTGCTTTTGCCACTTAATTCACTTTATAACCTCAGGCAAGTCATAAGCTTTGTGATCTGAATTTCCTTGTCTATAAAATGAGGGGATTAGACTAGATGAGAGATCCCTTCCATGCCTAAATCTATAATTCTGTACAGGTACTAATAGCAGGCCATAGTAGCCTTGAGTTTTATTTAGGCTTTTTCTTATGTTTTTGCATTTGAAGTATTTGTGGCACTAAATGGAATTATTTTCTTATACCTTGTTAGTAGAAACTCCTGGGCAAATACTTCGGTGGTATGACTTGGTGGATAGTATTGGACTTGGAATCAGGAGACCTCTTTCCTCACTGCCATCTTTCATAGAACCCCTTAGAGTTTGCAAAGTACTTTATGTACGTTATCTCAGTTGAGCCTTCCCTGTAGTATCTACTGGTATTGTGGGTAGAGCACTGGGTCTGAGGTCAGGAAGATCGGAAGTTGTTGCATGATCCTCATCTGTAGAATGTAGACAATAATAGCACCTGCCTCTCAGAGCTGTTGTGAGGAAAAAATGAAGTGATATTTGTAAGTTGCTTTGCCAGCCTTCAAGTGCTCTATAAATGCTAGTCATCATCACCTATCATAAATTTTTATTATCATTATTCATTCAGTAAACATGTACTGAAGATCAATTATTTGATCATATTAATTAAATGGTGCTATGATTGGCTCAGCAGTTAGATGGCCTGAGGATGAATTCATGTTCTGCCTCCTCCTGCCTTTGTCACCAAGTTGTTTTGTCCTTGAGGGTTAGACTAAGTGATTTTTAAATCCCTTCTAGCCAGAGATTCCATAATCTTTCTGTGGCCTCTTAATACTGTTGACCTGGAGTCAGGAAGACCTGAATTCAAATCAAACCTCAGATATTTACTAGATTTGTGACCCTGGGTAAGTCACGTAGCCTTTGTTTCCTCAGTTTCCTCAACTGTAAAATGGGGAGAATAGCACCTAACTTGTGGGGTTTTTGTGAGGCTCAAATAAGATAATATGTATAAAAGTGCTTAGCATAGTGCCTGACAAATAGTATGTGCTATAGAAATACTTTCTTCTTCCCTTCTCTTCCCTTTTCTGGAAAACAAATAGTGTTTTTTTTAACCTTATTTGTTTCCTTCATATGACAATATACTTAAAAACCTAGGAGTGCCTGGCAGTTTCATAGACTGTGCAGCAGCTACAACTAATGTTTGATATCTCTTTGGAGATATGACTGGCCAGTTCCAGTTGGGTAACACAACTTCCTTCCTTCCTTCCTTCCTTCCTTCCTTCCTTCCTTCCTTCCTTCCTTCCTTCCTTCCTTCCTTCCTTCCTTCCTTCCTTCCTTCCTCCCTTCCTTCCTCCCTTCCTTCCTCCCTCCCTTCCTTCCTCCTTCTTTCCCTCCCTTCCTTCCTCCTTCTTTCCCTCCCTTCCTTCCTCCTTCTTTCCCTCCCTTCCTTCCTCCTTCTTTCCCTCCCTTCCTTCCTCCCTTCCTTCCTCCCTCCCTTCCTTCCTCCTTCTTTCCCTCCCTTCCTTCCTCCTTCTTTCCCTCCCTTCCTTCCTCCCTCCCTCCCTCCCTTCCTTCCTTTCTCCCTTCCTCCCTCCCTTCCTTCCTCCCTCCCTCCCTCCCTCCCTTCCTTCCTCCCTTCCTTCCTTCCTTCTTCTCTCTCTCCCTCCCTTCCTTCCTCCTTCTTTCCCTCCCTTCCTTCCTCCTTCTTTCCCTCCCTTCCTTCCTCCCTCCCTTCCTTCCTCCCTCCCTCCCTCCCTTCCTTCCTTCCTTCCTTCCTTCCTCCCTCCCTTCCTTCCTCCTTCTCTCCCTTCCTTCCTCCCTCCCTTCCTCCCTTCCTCCTTCCCTTCCTCCTTCTTTCCCTTCCTTTTTTCCTTCCATCCTTCTTTTTTTGCTTCCTTCTTTTCCTACCTCCTCCTTCCCTCTTCTCCCTCTGTTTACATAGGAAATCATACCCTTACCTGGAGATGCTCTGCCCAAAAGAATGTAAACTTTGATTGTTATAACCTCATGAGACATCTTGGGTTCATGAACTAGATTGCTTTTTTAATGACCGTGTCTTAAACCCAGATCACTCTGGCTGTCATTGATTGGCCATCAGGAGGTCCCAACCCAAGCTTCACTAGGTCATTGTTTGAGCTCTGATGTCTCAGAGTGAGTGTAAATTACGATGGTTTCTGTTTTGTCCGGAAACCCAGAGGGTCTTCCTCTCCCAGATTGAGTTTTGTTGTTGTTTTGACCAGGTAAAAGAGGCCATTCTTTGATGGGCCTTGGCTCAGTTAAACTGAGACCTGAGAAAGACCTTAGCTTAAAAAGGCCAAGGCCTCCCACTGCCTCTGGGGCCATCTCCAGTCATCCTGATCTGTATACCTTGCCACTGGACCCAGATGGCCCTAGAGGAAAGAGTGAGATTGACTTTGCATACCCTCCCTCACTTAAATCCAATTCACTTGCATTTCATGACATCAGCTTCCTGATGTCATGGTCCTCTTTGAGAATTAAGGACAAGCAGCAAACAAAGGAGCGGCTGTGAATTCCCCCTTTGAGAAGCACTACTCTGGACTAGTCCCCTGCATCTAACCTGTAATCAGTCTGGACAGGCTGTCCTTGGAAATCTTGTGCTAAGAACATTATTGACAAGGGAACTATGGTCAGTGAGGACCGCTTCCCTGTCGCTGTCCTTTGAGAAAACCACAAGAATGAAGTTTCTCCTTCCTGAGCTATGAATAACACTCTGGACTAGCACTGGTACAATGTAGGGAGCCCAGACACCCAGAAACATGGCTTCTCTTTGGCCCCTTCCTACTTGTTCAGGCTTTGATGTTATTGTAGGGAATCAGGAAGTCCAATGCTCCATCCTGCCTCTAGGAGATTCTTTTCCTAGAATTGTTTCATACAGATCGTTTTGGATACCTGAATGATAAACTAAATGACCATGGAGAATCACTTCTTTTCCTTTAATTCTACATTACATTCATGACTTTGTGTGGATATATAGGGTATCATGAGCCCTTTCACAGTATTTATTAGTGCTGTAGACTGGATGTGGTGTGAGATACAGGAATGAAGAGTTTGGACAATAATGCAGTAAACTTGGTGCTTTTCAGATTGTAATGTTTTAATGCATTTTAATGGATTTTGAAGTATTTTCTTAGGTATACTAAGGGATACTTTTTAGAACCATTTAGCTTTCAGAAAGAGTGTGTATACAGTAGCTAAAGATGGACAAGAATGGAAGGTGGAAACAGGATATACAAAGAAAAAGATATTTGTAGAGATTTGTGAAAAATACAGTTACTTTTTCCACGTATACATAGCCATTGACAAGGATATCTATTGCATAATCTTAAAGATTTCTAAGGGACATCAAAAGTTATTAACTTCTACCGCAAGCAATAGTAACTTCTGCAACATTCTGAGAAATGATAATTCAGTCTTTGGACTTTTCTCCTGACAAAAAGCATTTCCTGAGGTAGCCGTTCCCATTTTTGGAGGACTCTAATTATTAAGTTCTTACTCTATATTGAGTTTAAATATGTGTCCATGTAATAACGTTTCCTGACTCCATGACTTTTAACCAGATAACCTCCATGTCTGTAATACACTCCTCATTTCTGCCTCCTGACTTCCTTGACTTCCTTCAAGTCTCGGCTAAAATCCCACTTTCTGTGAAAAACTTCTCTTGACTCCCTTTAGTGCTAGTACCTTCCTTTTGAGATTATCTCTAGTTTATCCTGCATATATCTTGTTTGTAAATAGTTCTTTGCATGTGGTCTCTTCCATTAGCTTTATGAACTCCTTGAGAGTGGGAGCTGTTTTTGCCTTTCTTTGTATCTCAGCTTCTTGTCCTAGTGCCTGCTTCTTGGCTCAACATGTACCCGTTGGTCCTAATTCTGCTATCTGGGGCTAAGCAGAAAAAGTGCTCCCTTTTTCTCATGACAGTCACTCAAGGACATGAAGATAGCTATCAGTTTTCCTCAAATTTTTATCATTTTTAGACTAAACCATCCCAGTTCTTTTGGTTGATCTTCATTTGGCATGGTTTTCTAACTATGCACTATATTGACTACCTTCCTCTGGACCTGATCCAGTTTGTCAGTATCACTCCTAACATGTGAGGTCCAGAACTAAGCACATTACTCTGCAGTCCGAGCAGGGTACTGTGCAGTAATGATTATTTCCTTTTTTTTTTTTTAAGGTAATGTACTTTTTTCCATGTAGCCTAAGGTTACAGTGGGAGAATCATTTCTTTTCAAGTTGTCACACCAAGCTCTTAGTCATATTGAGTTTTATGGGCAAGAAAAATCTTGAATTAGAGGTCATCTATTTCAGCTCATTACATCTATTTCCTTCAGCATTTCTGACAAGTTGATGCTTCTACCTTAGTGATAACATATGATCTACCACTATATGTCATTTTGTTCTTGGATATCTTGAATTGTTAGAAAGTTATTTGTCATGTGGAATTGAATGTGCCTCCCTGGTAACTTTTCTCTATTGCTCCTAGTTCTTTGCTAGAGCCAGGCAGGACAAGGTGAATCCTTCCACTTGACAGTCTATCATTAATTTCAAAACTACAGTCCTACAAACCCTGCTACCCTCTACCCCTTGCCCCAAGACGTCATTTACAGGATAAACGTGACCCATTCCTTCAGTCAGTCCTTGGTTGACTAGAGCTGCCATTTTATCATCCTGGGGATATATATGCCTTTTGAGCTGCTTGGAAATACCTTTGCCCGTAAGCAAATTTGGGATAAAAACACTTTTTTCTTCTTGTTTAGCACTATGTATGTATTTGGAGGTTTCAACAGCCTTCTGCTCAGCGATATCCTGATGTTTACAGCAGAAAGGTGTGAAGCGCATCAAAGTGAGGACACTTGTGCAGCAGCAGGACCTGGCATCCGGTGTGTTTGGGATGGGAATTCGTCTCAGTGTGTCCCTTGGGAGCTGGCAACTGAAGCACAAGAAGAGAAGACCAGAGCAGAATGCTTCTCAAAAAGAAGTATGTGCTGCTTCTTTGCTTAAAAAATGTAACTAGTTCTAGTTTTATTTCTTGGTGCTAGTGGTTGTTGGTGGTGAGTTTTTGGTTTGTTTTTGTTTTTTGCTTTTTGGCAAATTATGGAATGTCTTTATAAGATGTTTAATTATTTTAAAATTGTGCATCAATTTGGTATTAGTACATTTGTATCATATACTGAGATGCTATATGATATTTGAGGTCTCCTTTAGGGCCCTGAAACTACATTTAGAAACACCGTTGTTTAACAAAGTAAGCTTTCCAAGAAATTTCCCCCGGTCCTTGTATATTACTGAAGTGAGAGTAGCAGAAGTAGACTGGGAAGATGCAAATGATGTGTGTATGTCAAAGTTCCTAGAAATTATTTTAAGCTCTTTGTAATAGTGACTATAGCTAGATGATGGAAACAGACAGTGTCTCTGAGAATATCATAGATCACCACAGCAGCCCCCACTACTTGGTCCCAGTGAAGGCAGCTTTGCAAAGTGTCATGCCAACTTATCGCTGGCTGGATGGTAAAGTCGTTGCCTTAAGCAACTCCCTGTAATCCAAAAACCTCAGTAAAAGGATTTCTGATTGTTAACATAGAGAGAAATAGAGTTAGTGAAGTTGAATCCAGAAGATAAGAAGAAATAGCACATAAAGTAAAAAACCTCTTGAAATGATAGGAGAACTTAAATTCTTATAGTTCCCACTTTGTACCCCCAGACCACAACCTGTTCCATATCCGAGCCACAGATTTCAAGAGTAAGTGTGTTAACTCCTGAGGAAAGAGGAATTTGAAAATAAGCTGGGACTAGTTTTCCCCTCATCTCTCTTATTTTTCCAAAGTTTATGGGCAGAGACTCAACCAAACTGATCCTTCTAGCTCTCAGATTGACAAGGCTAAGGACAGGCATCAGGCCCAGGTTTCAGAGGTCTAAGTATCAGCAAAAGGGGAGAAAGACTAAAGAGTGAGGACAGAAGCCGGAGGCCAGGTGACTGAGAATATGAAAAGAAGGCATGAATAAATACCTAGTTCACAGGCAGATAAACTGAGAGGATCGTCAAAAAGAATGAGTAAACCTCAAAGAAAACCCAAATCACCATATACTATTATTAGGATGATAAAGGAAAACGATTGAAATTTATCTGACTGGAACCTTCAGGACCACTGAAAGACAAGGAAACCAGTTCCCCAAAACTCTTATTTTTTGACAAAAAGCCAGAAACTTCAAAAGAGAAATAATAATTTTAGAAGAAGAAATTAGGAATAAATTTAGGAGAGGACTCAGTATTTTCAATGCAGGATTAAAAAACATAGATGACAGAGTTGAAAAAAATTGAAACATACTAGAGAATCTTTTCAAAGAAGTAGAATATGAGAAAAAGATATAAAAAAACTTGGAATTTTAAAATATGGATATTAAAAAAGCCAATTTTGCAAATACCTATGAGAAAGCCCTTCAGATATAAAGGAAAGCTATCTGAATAACCCAGGAATAACCTGGTATATTCCAGAAAACAAAGGAGCTCAAGTTCCAAATGTTACTACCACATAGCACTATGTCCATCCGATGTTATTTTCTTCATGATTTGATATTTCTGAGATTGAGGCCTATCAGAAAATAGAGAATAATCTATAAAGGAAATGACAAAGAAACAGTACATAAAAGGGAGCTCAGATCTGGTCCTTATTAGGCATGCACACAATAAAGAAGGCATAGCTGAGGATATCATCTCTGAGTCAGAAAATAAAATAAATAATAGGTTGTCATTGAAGAGAAATAGCAGAGAACAAAGTAAAGAAAAACTTCTTGGAAAAGGAGATAGCTAAAAAGTGTTACTTAAAAAAACATGGAAAGGAGATGAATAGGAAAGATTTTTTGGAGCCACTTAACTGCATAGGGAAAAGGAAAGGCCAAAGACTGGGGAAAATAGGAAAAAATTAGGATAAATCAGATAAATGAGTATGGGGAGGGACACTTTGTGGGCATAAACTAACACTGAAATAGGATAAACAGAATTAATTGCAATAACAAAATGCTGAGTTAATTTTTTTACTTTTCTATAAGTTTTTGTTGAAATTTTCTGTTCAGAAGTACTGATTTGAAAGAAAAAAAGGATTAAAATAAAAGAATTAATGAAGAATTCAAATTTAACAATCATAAATGTGACTAGATTAAGCAATCCAGTAAAATGAAATAGATTTGAAGAATGGGTGAGAAATTGAAAGCCAGCATTCTTCTATATACAAGAAACACATACAAAATATAAAGACCTTTTAAAAAAAGGAAAATGAGAGACTGTGGCAGAATTTAGTTTGTATCAAGATTTTAAAAAGAAGTTATAATCTTATTCTCTGATAATAAAAATCCACAGTGATTAAACAAAAATTATAATGTATACACATTGGAACTGGGAACTACATTGTTCCTTGAAGGAACTATCTACTAAACATATACACCAAATGCTATAGTATCTAATTCATGAAGGAAAGTTTAAATGAATTGCAAAAGGACAAATATTAACACTTTTCAGAACTTCGGAGTTATTTTATAGTTAGAAAAACCCAGCAGAAGGATAAATAAAAACAGGACTATATAGATCTGAAAAAAACTATTGGAGAATTTAGATCTGAAGGATCTTCTGAATAAGAACATTAAACAATGTACTTTTCTCAGAATCACATGATACCTTTACAAAAATGGACCATGTACTAAAACACAGAGAAATTACAAATACATTTTTTTAAAAGCATAAATACTAAATATATGAGTCTCTGCCTCTAACACCTTCAGTTTCAGCCTTTCCTTCTTTGAACTTCTTTCACTCCAACATTTATTACTCAATCCAGACCCTTGATATCTGTTATCTCTATAGATGCCCAGATTTCCCGTCATATTCTGCCCTCAAACTAAAGGGTTTTAGTGTACATCTTGATGCTTCCTCAAGTACCCTCACTTCCCAGTTCCTCAGTCTACTCAGTTCTGTGTCCTTTTTCTTCACTGCATCTCAGCTAAATCCAGAAAGATGGTCACATTCTTGATCTTGCCATCACCCACAAGTGTTTTACTTCTTTGTTTGCAAACCTCAAGTTTACTTTATATGATTGTAATCCTTAATCGTTCTGTTTCCCTTGGCCTTATGATCCCTCACTCAGCTTTTCATTCTTACCATGATCCATTCCTATCATTGCCTTCTCTTTCTTGACTCCTTGATGAACAAAATCAGCTGTTATTTATCTTCCACTCTCAAATCCCTTCCCTGCCTTATCTTAACACAGATTGTGTCTTGTCAAAGCCCCAACGCTGGACTACACCCAACATCCAAATTCCTGTTTTCCTATTCATATGCTACTTAATGGAAATGGAGAAAATTATGAAACTACATTGATTGGGTCCACTGTAAATATGTGGACACTCACTCCAATAAAGCAAACATTCTATTCCTCCCTCATTGGTTTGTCTTTCTACTCTTCAGAGTATCTGGTATCTGTTCCCATATCTTCTCATCTCTCCTTAAGCTTAGCACAGGATACCCTTACATTACCTTCTTAGTTAATGATCTTGCCTTCCACTTCACTCAAAAAATTGAGACCATTCACTGACAGCTCCCTATTTTCCCATCGTCATCTTATAAATCATTCAAACATCTTATCTCACCATCTACTCCTTCATTCCGCTCTCTTTTTAAAAATTTTATTCAGTATTATTTTCATTTCCAAATTCTCTCTCCCTGCACACCTCCACCCCGCTCCATGCAAAATATATTTTCGTATTAGCCATGTTTCAAGAAAAAATAAGCAAACAACAAGAAAAGAAAGAAATATGCTTTAATTTTCACTCAGAGTCCATCAGTTCTCTATCTGGAGGTGGATAATATTTTTATCATGCATTCTTCCTTGGTTCTTACAGCAAAATAGTATTCAACCCCATTCATATACCCTAACTTTTTCAGTGATTCCTCCATTGATGGACATCCCCTCAGTTTTTAATGCTTTGCCACTACAAAAAGAGCTGCTATAAACATTTTTTTACATATAGATCATTTGTTGGGTCAAAGCTATGTATACATTTTATTGCTTTGGGGCATAGTTCCAAATTGCATTCATAGTGGTTGCACTAGTTCACATTTCCACCAACAGTGCCTTAGTGTGCCCATTTTGCCACATGCCCTCCAGCACTTCTTTTCTTTTCTTTTTTAATTTAATTTATTTCTTTTTAGTTTTCTACATTCACTTCCGTAAGTTTTAAATTTCTCCCCCTTCTTCCCCTCCCTCTTCCCCAAGATGGCGTGCAGTCTTATATAGACTCTACCTATATATTCCTGTTAAACATATTTTCACATTAGTCATGTTGTATAGAAAAATTAGAATGAATGGGAGGAAACTTGAGAATGAAACAAGACAAAATAAAAAAATAAAATAGTCTACTTCACTCTGCATTTAGATTGCAGAGTTCTTTTCACTGGAGGTGGACAGCATCCATGAGACCTTTGAAATTGTTTTAGGTTCTTGCATTGCTGAGAAGCGCTAAGTCTGTGAAAGTCAGCGATCCACACAATGTGGGTACTACTGCTTACAGTTTTCTCCTGGTTCTGTTCACTTCACTCAGCATTAGTTCATACGGTCTTTCTGAAGTCTGCCTGTTCGTCCTTTCTTATAGCTCAGTAGTATTCCATTATGTTCATATACCACAGCTTGTTGAGGTCGTCCCCTCAATTTTCAGTTCTTGGCCACCAGAAAAAGAGCTGTTGTAAACATTTTTGTACATGTGGGTCCTTTTCCTGTTTTTATGATCTCTTTGGAATGTAGCCCTAGAAATGGTATTGTTGGCTCAGAGGGTATGCACATTTTTATAGCCCTCTGGGCATAGTTCCAAATGCTCTAGAATGGCTGAATCAGTTCATAAGTCCACTAACAATGAGTTAGTGTTCCGAGTTTTCCACATCTTCTCCAACATTTATCATTTTCCTGTTCTATCATGTTAGCCAATCTGATAAGTGTGCTGTGGTACCTCAGAGTTGTCTTGATTTGCATTTCTCTAATCAATAGTGATTTAGAGCATTTTTTTGCATGACATTTTTTTCACTTTAATTTCTTCCTTTGAAAACTGCCTGTTCATATCATTTGACCATTTATCAATTGGGGAATGACTTGTATTCTTAAAAATGTAACTCAGTTCTCTATATATTTTAGAAATGAAGCCTTTATCAGAGACGCTGGCTGTAAAAATTCTTTCCCAGTTTTCTGCTTCCCTGCTAACATTTTCTTTTTTTCTTATCTTAACTAATCTGATGGTTGTAAGGTGGTACCTCAGAATTGTTTTAATTTGAATTTCTCTTGTTAGTGATTCAGAACATTTTTTTCATATGATTTTTGATAACTTTGATTTCTTCCTCTTTTTATATCCCTTGGCCATTTATCAGTTGGGTCCTTTCCCTCCATTCTTCAGCAAAGAGGTTGTCTTTCTCCTTTCGAAGACTGATGTCTGTTTATGCATCATTGATCCCTCCCTTTCCCAATTGCCTTGGCAAGTTGATGCCACTATTTTCTCCACTCTTTCTCTCTTATCTTCATATCATGGCTCTTTCCCTTTTTCCTACAAACATGTTCATGTCTTTGCATCTTTTAAAAAAAATTGTTTGATGTTATCATCTTAACAAGTCATTATGCTTTGTTTTTCTCCCTTTTTGTAGCTGAACAATTAGTTCCTACTATGTGCAGAGCACCCTCCTAAGTGTTTATGGAATTACTGTAAATGAAGATCATTTGTATTCTCCTGGAGACATATCACACAAACCCATAGATAAAAGAAATCTTTCAAAGACAAACAAAACCAGACTCTTGTTATCCTTTTTAGATATCTATAACCATTGAGTAATTGCTCAGTGAATAAAGATGAACAAAATCAAGTGAATTAGCCACTGACCACTGAAGTAAAGGGGTAAAGTTACAGAAATTATCTGAGATAAAGATATGAACTGTTTAAACTAAAAGTAGAAGTTTTCTAGTTAATAATGTAGAGGATATAGAGAAAAACATTCAGTTTCTTGGAGTGGAGGGAAAATTTCAAATTTGTAAGGTGAAGTTTCTTGAAACAAATTCACTTTTGTGTGAATTATAGAATGAAGCTTTTGATCTCCTCTGGTGACTTTATGTCAGAAGGACAAACTATCTCTAGTTAAATACATTTCTTTTCTTAATAGCTGCTGATCCTGACAAGTGCGATCAGCACACAGACTGTTATAGCTGCACAGCCAACACGAATGACTGTCAGTGGTGTAATGATCACTGTGTCTCCATGAACAGCAACTGTACGGAAGGCCAGGTAAGAAATTCCTAACGCCTTGTTTGCAGTGATAGGATCTTTGGGGTTGTTGTACAGCAGCAAAGACATCCTTAGAGTCAAAGTTTTCACTCGTCTACCTGCCGTGATGATGGTAAAGCTGTGGTCAAAGCTCCTGATTTTTGAATGTGCAAGACACCAATATGGTTTTTGAATTCTCCAGTTTTCTTTTTTTGGAAAGTATTTTTGTCTCTCATCCTTGTTAGCTGCTGGGGCTTAGTTACAGTGACTGCTTTGGAGGCAGGAACTTGGATTTGAGTCTTATCTTTTGTACTCTTTGCTACATGACTGTGGGCAAGTCATTCCCCCTTCTCTTTCTGTGTTTTTCTTCTGTGAAATGGAATGATAACATTTGTATTATATTCAACATCTTAAAAGAAGAGAGAGACTTCATGAAGCACATAAAAGAAAGGAGTGCATTCCAGGAATGGCCACTAGATTTGGATATGGCAGATAGTGTATTGTGTGTGAGGGACAGAAGGAAGGCCAGATTGGCAAGATCACAGAACAAGGGAGGGGTAAATGAGACTGAAAATAGAGGCTCTTTTAGCAGTGGAAGAAGAGGACCTGCCACCTTTATCGAGATGGTCTGACACTTATTGTATTGCTGTGATGTTTGGTGGTTGTTACTGAAAAATTAAAATTTTTTTATAAAACAGTAATTGTTAAAATAGGCTGTATTTCATAAAACCATACCTTTTAGACTTGTAAGGGACCTTAGAGAGCATCCTGTTTAAGCCTCTCCTTTTTTTAGATGAGGCAACTTATTCTCAGGGAGGTTACTTGATTGGTTTAAGGCCACACAAGTTAATGACAGTGCCAAGACTCTTGGTTTTTGTCACAGTAGTCTTTCTGCTATGACTTATGCCTATCCATTTCTTGATTCTTTCATTATTTGTTCCTCCTGACTCATCCTCTTCCTCTATCCTGTCCCCACCCATTTCTCCAGGCTATAATTTTCTTCAGGATTATACCTGATTGTTAAATTTGTGGGCAGACATGCTAGGAAAATGCTTAAACTTGACTTGTATTTTAGGTTTCTATTTCCAAATATGAGAACTGTCCAAATAATCCGATGTATTACTGTAACAAGAAGACAAGTTGTAAGAGCTGTGCCATGGATCAGAACTGCCAGTGGGAACCCAGGAATCAGGAGTGTGTTGCTTTGCCTGGTAAGTGTGGATAGAGATAGCTAACTACCTATGAATCCATTGACTTAATCCTAGTACTTGTCCCACAGACTTTAGGTTGGACTATAGGGGAGGAACAAATTGATTCCTGTATTTCTTAATAAAAAATAATGTGAGGCTACTGTCTTTGGAAAGAATTATAGCTCCCACAATCTGTATTACCTGTTAAATAGTATGTATGGCCCAACAATACTGGAAAGTAGGTGCACTTTTCTTAATCTGTGAAAAAAGTAACACTTTGCACTCTACTTTTCACCTCTATTGACTAGTAAGAAATAGAAATTATTGATACTAGCAATTAGTCTCTTCAATATTTTTTCTCTTAGGTTTACACCAGATTGGGGTTTGAATGGCCAAAGGTTTCTGTGATGGAGTGAAGTGATAGCAGGGAAAATAAAATGTTGTCAACCATGGTCCTCAGGCTTATTTCTATTCGGGAGACCGAAAAGTGACTAGATAAATTTTAGGAGTCCTATGAATTTTTGGTATATTATCTAGTTTTTTTGGACATCTGGTTTACTCAAAATTCTAAGCTGTTCTGCTTCTATAATTGAGCAAATCCCCCTAAAATATTCAAGAAAGAGATTTTTGTAACTAATCGTCATACCTCAAGTTACTCTAGAGGCAGAGGACCAGATGAATAAATTTGAGTTCTAACATATAGTTTAGTTTTGTTGGTTTGTTTTTGAGGCAGTTGTGGTTAAGTGACTTGCCCAGGGTCACATAACTAGTGAATGTCTGAAGCTGAATTTGAACTCAGGTGCTTCTGACTCCAGGGCCTGTGCTCTATGCACTGCTCCATCTCACTGCTCCTAACTTACTGAATGTACTTTAGACTTACCATCCTCACTTTCTCTTGTCCCTGTGTGACTTTCTGTTTCTCACAGAACCTCTACCTAGCTGGATTGTTGGTGTTATTTGAGAGACATGTTCCTCTTTGCAACAATTCCAATTCTTCAGAGGTCATTTAGCCTGCTTGGTTCATCTCCTTTCCCCATCACCCAACAGAGAAATGCCTTTTGTTCAATGCCTTCTGGATGCTCAAAAGGATTAGAACTAGTGAACTACTAAATTTCAAGACTTATATTGCACAGCCAGTTTTCTGCAGTCCTTCAAACTGAATTACAACTTGTAGACAACCTCAACAGAATAAACCAAAAATTCTCAAATTTGGGGGATGTATGTTGTCTTCTCTTATTCCTGTATAGAGGGCAGCGTAGTTCTTTATAGTATGAAGCTGGCCTTGCTCCTGAGCTTATTTGAAAGTTGGAGCTGAACAATCACAATTTGGCAGTGGTTTCCAATATTGTTTTCTTTCTTGTTTTTATTTTTAAAATTTTATTGTCCTCCCCTACTACTCCTCTCCCTCTCAAAAGACATTTCTTGAAGTTTTCCAAAATTTTCCCTGAAAATACATGAATTTTGCCTACTTCTGTAAAACTTTTTTCTCTTTTCCTTTTTTAACACAAGAAAATATCTGTGGTGCTGGCTGGCATTTGGTTGGAAATTCATGTTTAAGAATTACGACCACAAAAGACAATTACGACAATGCTAAATTGTCCTGCAGGAACATGAATGCCTTCCTGGCTTCTCTCACCACCCAGAAGAAGGTGGAGTTTGTTCTTAAACAGTTGCGCTTAATGCAGTCAGCACAATCGCTGGTGAGTCTTGGGACACCCACTGCATGTATTGTTTTGGGGTATGATAGATGGCACTCTGCTACTCAAGGGTCTTAGGAGGACAATTGGAGTGTTTTACTGAAGTTTTTGAAGTTGTACAGTAGACTCAAACTTAAGTCACGTTTTAATTTATTAGATCCTTTCCTCCATGTGGTGCTTCTTTTAAGATGTTCTGATTAAAGGCCTTAAAAATAGTGACTTCATTTATCTTGTAGAATGCTTAAAGCTGGGAAATCATTAAAATAAATTGCACATTCTACAAGAATCAGGATGTATTAACATCTTATTTTGGTGATAGGTGATGATTTTTATATGCTTTCTTCCTAGGTTCTCCTGGGTGGGATGACTGACTAATTCCTAACCTGTTGTATTGAGCTAATCTAGAGCTCTTCAAATTAAAAACTCTCTGAGACTACTATAATGGTAGTAGTGCTGCTATTGAGACAAAATTCATCAGGATCAGATGTTCCTTCTTGGGTAATTTGCATTACCTGGGGCAGAGAAAGCCATATGCTACAAAGTATCCTAGAAAGGCTCCATCCTATTCTAGCCCTTACTCGTCCTATCCCCCCAAATCCAATTGGCGAGCACTCTTAAATTCCATGTCAAAGCTTCATCCCATTCCATTAAAACTCTGATACAGTGATAGTTCAGTTAACCAGTTTTCTAGGAATAAACCTCCTTTTAACAAGATCAGACTGTATAGCTTGAATTTTGTCATTGTGTGGCAGTTGCCATGGTGATTGAGAAGATAGCTATGATGCTGTCCTCTTGTAAGTGTACCAGGTCTAGGTCTGGCTGAGCAGAGGACTGTCATAGTCAGTCACCTCATACAACCTAGTTACTAGAGTAAGGGAAGTGCTACTCTGACTACATAGAACTTTTCTAGGAAGGGAACGAGTATCTCACTACAACAAAGAAAAGGCACGCACTGAAATATATCCCAGTGCCTCATATTTCTTCTTTTGGTATGACATTTCTAACAGTATAAAAATCCATCCCTTTGGTAACTTATCCTTTTTGATAGGAGTAGTCCTTCTATGCCTGTAAAAGTTCAAATTCCCTCAGAGAGATTTTTGGTGTAACTGAAGTGCCTGAGAGGAGTTTTGAGGAGGGAGGGATGGAAGCAAGCAAGTGTGAGGACACTGGTTACTGGCAAGGGAAGGGGACAGAAAATCTGTAGGCAAAATTGGCCAGATCTCAATTTCTCCTATATTGACCCTGACCCCAGTTATGACAAAGACATTTTTGGAGGTACAATAATTCCTTTATTTCTTTAAGGAACATTCCAATGCCAAGAGGAGCATTTTAATAAATAGCGTGCTTTAGATCCCATTTTTTCTGAGTTCTTCAGAGTCAAAGTTTAAGCTTCCTTAAAATGGATTTTTATCAAGAAAATAAAAAACATAAAAGCATGAAAATGGATGATTTGTCAGTGTTTCCTGTTCCTAACTTAACTAAAGCCTAGAAATAGGTTTGGCCAAATCTTTACCTTAAGGATCTTAATCTTTAAGTCTTTTTCCCTTCTTTAACTCTAAAAATCCCTTTCTTTTTTTCATCATTGAACATTACCCACCCTTACAGCCCTCTTTTCTTCCTTTTCTCTTTTATCTCTTTTCCCATTGGAGAGGCTAGGAGCTCCAGCCTGACTTCTCAACCAGGTAGAGCAGTATACTCTTGGTTTATGGCCTAGAACCTTTGAAAAGAAAAGCTGTTATATTTCAATAGCTATACATTTATTTTATCAGTGACAGGAAAGATGAGTGACACCAGAGATGTGCAGAAATCATTCATAATTTTCTCACCTACAGAATGAAGGGCTTGGACTAGTCCTCTTCATCTTATGATCTCATATTCTATCCACATGACTGCGTAGAGGTGTTTGCAATAACTGGTTGTCTTTAAGGAATTCCATTCTTTTTAAAAATCCAGTCTTAACAGCCCTTTTCATTTTTCGTATTATTTCACTGTCAATATTTCACTATTTTTCTGATTCTAATTCTAAACTTTGGAGTTATTTTAAGCTAATTGAGATTGAGATGCATGAAAAGTCCAAGAGACTTTAATTAATTAATAGTCAATTTATTGATTAGGCTAGCTGATAATCAGCAAATTGATGATCAGTGATTCCCCTTGGTAACCAAAGACAAAACCATGGAGATTACCAAATGCTTAAATACCTTTGGAAGAGGAAGTGCTCTTGACAGGTGAAAATCATCTTGTAGACTTTCAAAGCCTTCAGCTCCTCCCGCTGAGAACATGGGATGAGCATGAGACTCAGCCACCTCTTGACAATGTGGACAAAGAATCCATCTCTACCCAGACCACTCTGGATGATTTTCTCCTTCATGAGTCGGTTACCCTTAACCCCAATGGAGGGGAGCAATAATATGGGCTTATTTCTTCCTAAGGAAAAGAATACACTTAGATTAGATTCTGTTTACACTCTAAATAGAAATAAGCTATCCTGCCCAAAATTGAGAGCTTATTCCCAGAGAATTTGGGCAATCTCATCTATCAACGCCCTTCAACAGCTAACTGACTGGCCTACTGAGGCTGGTCCCTGAATGAGGAAGTAAATAGGAAAAAATAACCTTATTTCTAATTAAGTAATTGGCTATCAATATAATAGAAAAATAATCACTCCTCTCAAGATAGTTAGCCTACTAATTCTTTCTCCCTACAATCGTTTAGTTTTACCTTTTCTTTCAATTTCATTATCTACCTTTTTACTTCAGGCCCTTCTTACCATATTCCTAGATTGCTCTGATAGCTCCTAGTGACATTGTTTAGGGATGCTGGGAACCCCAAAATGTCAGAGTACAAGGCAGTGTCACCTGAAACAAATTCATGCACTCAAACCATCTTCCAGGCAAGTGGTAAAGTTTATTGTGATGCGTATAGAAGTAGGTAAAGTTCCTTAGGGAACTTATAAGATAATGAAGATAATATTAATGCTTCCATGCAAGAAGGGACAGGGAAAGGAATGTGTAGGGTTGGCAGAGATATCTCTGTTGATACTAGATATTGGGGGAAAAGGGATAAGATAGTTGATAACTTTTATCTGGGGAATTATAGTAGGGTTTGGTTTGTATGTGCCTGCAACAAGAAAAGAATTCTGCACAGGGGCCCACTGAGATAATGGGTTGCTTCCAGAGATATGATCTTTGCCTTTTGGGGTTCAAGTCTCATCACACCCTATCACTAGGAGAGTTGGAAGATGATAGTCTTCTTGCAGTCTTGCCCTGGGCTTATTCTTTCCTTTCATAGACTCAGAGTTGTAAGGGCACAGAGAAGTCATAGTAATATAGGATTTTAGAAGTGGAAGTGACTTTAGAGATCATCTAGTATAGAAGCCCCTAAACTAGAATCTGTGAAATAAAAAAAAATGTTAACTGTATTTTGATATCATTAGTTTCCTTTGTAATCCTGTGTATTTTATTTTATGCATTAAAATATTTGGAAGAGTATGTAGGCTTAATCAGACTGCCAGATGGGTCTATGACAAAAAAAAATTAATGCCTGATCTATCTTAATTTTCTCAATTCTCAGATGTAGAAACTTAGGCACGTACATAGAAACTGATCTAGTAAATGGTAGTAACTGGATTGGAGTTCATATGTGTTAACCACATCCCATGGTCTTTCGCTATACCAAGACTGACTTCTTGACTAATGGATGAATTCTTCTTGCCAGTGACTGATGGATATTCTTAAAATACTGTTTTCATTGTATCTGTTCCCTGCTTAAAAATCTATAATGACTTGTTTTTATTTATCAGGTCCCATCTGAATTACATGCACAGTCTGCTGTTAACTGACTGTAATGCATCTATTCTATATCATCTCTCAATAGTATATCTTTGCTATCTAATCATTTCATTCTCTGCATATATCTTTTTGTACTCTCTTCTATGTCTTTACTTACCTTGTTGCTTTCAGCTGGCAAGAGCTCCCACTTTTCCACCACTTCCCTCCTATTTTTTATTCACATTTCATTGCAATACTTACTTTCTATGCTGTCTTTCCTCATTAAGTAGAGAAATAATATTATTTTTCTTTTTATTTCCTTAGCTCTTAGATCTACATTTCATTTTATGTTGTCATGTACATGGTATATGTCATCTTCAAATTATTTTCTAGCTAGTAAGCTTATTGTTACTGTCAATCTTAATTTTCACTCCTTGAGGGCATGAATTGGACGTTGTGCTTTGTGAGGGTTAATTCAGAGGAGAGAGGTAGTGCTGTGGAATCAGTAGTTATTTTAAAATTGCTTGTTGGGTGAGTGGATTATCTGAATTTGTTTCCTCTTAGCTATGACCTCTTCTTCCCCTTTTACCCTCCCCCCCTTGCCAAGAAGGCATAAAAAGTCCCCAGTTATAGCCTTGTTATTATATGTCCTCTATAGAGAATTTGGCAAGTTACATTTTTTCCCCTTCTGATCCTTGTTTTTGTCTTCTGTAAAATACAGCACAAAAGCCCTGCTGATCTTTTTCCATTTCTGGCTAAATCTGTCTGCCTCTGTCATGGGGTATATGTACTTGATTGTTGAGAGTGTCTGTTGTGGGTAATAGAATTTGGGATCTGATTAGCAACCTTCCCCATACAGAGATCAGATGGAGTAATTGTTGTGTCTGCTTTATCTATAGTCCAAAACAACCTTGACCCCATGGGTAGGGCTCCGGAAGATCAATGTGTCCTATTGGTGCTGGGAAGACATGTCCCCTTTTACAAACAGCTTACTTCAGTGGCTGCCATCAGAACCAAGTGATGCTGGATTCTGCGGAATCTTGTCAGAGCCTAATACCAGGGGTTTGAAGGCTGCAACCTGTATCAATCCACTTAATGGAAGTATCTGTGAAAGACCTGGTAAGTATGCAGTTCGTTAATCCCTCCGTTCTCCCTTTCTTCTTTCGAATTATTAAGGTACCCACTCTGTGGCGGGCTTTGTACTAGGCCCTACAGCTACAGAGAAAAATAAGACCCCATATTTTTCCTTCAAGTGTTTTTTTCCTACTGGGAGTGTGTGTATGTGTGTGTGTGGGTATGTGCATATGTATATACATATGTGTACGTGTATTCATATCTACATATATACACGCACGTGTATATATGCATGTGTATGTGTATATGTGTGTGTGTATACAGGCCCCATGTATATATGTATATGTGTATATTAAATAACATTGGATATCTACTAACCTCTTGCCCCAAAAAGAGTATTAGATTTTGGGGATGGAGGGTATATGTAAATCCTTTCTTTGCCCCTCACTATCTGTGTGACCATGGTCAATTCCCTTAACTTCTCTCATGAGGCGACTGGTCTAGATGACCCTTGCTATCTATCCAGCTCAAAATCTGTGATACTTTGATTGTGTTGTTTGCAATGCACTGTGCTCAGTACTGAGATAGATCTAAAGTTTGGAATAAGCATGAACTTTCTCCTGTTCTGGAACTTACAATCTGACAGAGAAAAAGGGAGGGGTGTGCATGTGTGTGTGTGCACGTGCATGTGTGCACACGTGTGTGTGTGTGTATTCACAGATACACGCTCCCTCATTATCTTCCTATTCAGATTCCTTATGGCATGGGTATCGCTTCATTTCTTGCTATACAATTAACCAGCTCATCAGTAAGTATTTACCAAGGGTCTGCTTAGTGTCAGGCACCGTGACAAGCCCTGGTGAGGCCAAGGTAAATGTAACCTCTTGAGGAGGTTAGATTTTTAGCTATGATAGAATGGAGGCAGATAGAAAATAGATTCCTAGTGAGTGTAGGGTATTCTGGGGGAAAAGGCACCAGGGATTTTAAGAGACAGTGAGGGGAGAAGGCAGAACATTTCAGGCAAAGAAGACAGTAAGTGCAAAGGCACAGAAGTGAAAGGGGCAGGAGTTCTGTGAGAAACAACTGCAGATCAGCTTGGCTAGACTGTAGTGTGTGTGAAGGGGAGTGACATAGAATGAGCCCAGGTGTGAAAGGCTTTAAGAGACAAGCAGAGGACATTGTAAATGATCTTAGAGGTAGCATGGTGCCATCGGAGTTAGCTGAGTAGTGTGGGGGCAAAAGCAGACCTGTACTTTAGAAAGATCACTTAGGCAACTGTGTGGATCATGGTTTGGAGTGGAGTGAGAACTGAGGCAAGGAGACCAGCTGGATGGTTATTGCAGTGGTTCCAAGCAGGAGATGAGGACCTTGAACTGGGGTGGTTTTGATGGGAGCAGAGAGAAAAGAGTGGATGAGAGAGGTATGTAGGAGAGGTAGAAACAGCAAGATTGGGCAGCTGAATCTGTGGGGTGAGTGAGAGCTGAGGAGACCAGGAGAACATGGAAGTTGTTGGAACAGGTGTCTTCTTTAGTAAGTGCTGGAGATCCAAGCAGAGCAAGGCCAGTTTGAGTGTTCATATGTACTGATGTGCAGTTCGACTCCATCACCATTCTGGGGCTCTCCGACTCAGTGTTACAGAGTGCAGTTGGATTTATAAATGGACTCAGACTTTTCCCCTGGTTCTAACATTCCTGAACTTTCAAGAAGAGATCAGTTCTGAACCATAGATCCATGGGATTCTTCTTCTAAATAATGATCCTGGGGTCACCTCTTTGCTTTCACCTCTCCTCCACAACCCCAGCAGTTAATGTCTTATAACATTGTTGCCATTTTATGACTTTCCTCACTGATTTAACTTTGTAGACTAGAATATTATTTGGAGTATAACAAATGTTAATCAGTTCTTATGTAGAGGCCCTGTGCTAGGGTCTGCAAGGGCTACAAAAAGGAATAAGATACAGTGCCCAAGAGCATTGAGGGTATGTTTAGAGATAGGAGGATTCAAGCCTCAGGCAGAATGTGGTAGATGATGTAAGAGGGGAGCTCAGTGCTGGGGAAGTGCAGTCAGTCTGCCAGAAAGCATTTAATTGCTTACTGTTTGCCATGCGTTGTGCTAGGTGCTAGGCATACAAAAAAGGGCAAAAACATTGTCCCTTTCCTCAGAGGTCACATCCTAAAGGGGAAGACACTATGTAGATAACTAAGTACATGCAAAGTATATGCAGACTAGAATAAGAAATCTCATGAAATATAGGGGGCATTTCAACTCCTTTAAAAGATGACTAGCATTTTGACTGGAGAATAATATTGCTCCCAAGTGGACAAATGTCCAAAGACAAGAGGAGGTAGATGTGTCTAGGCCATTTATAGAAGGGCAGTTGGTCCAGCTGGAACTTAGGATGATGTTAGGGAAATGGTAGATGATAAGGCTAGAAAAGTAAACTGGAATTCCCAGATGGAGTCTCTTAGAGGATAATGTGGAACTATTGAAGGACTGAGATGATTAGAACATGTAGAGTGGATAAGAGGTGTAGGAGAAGTCTGTATGACAGATTAAAGGATGAGGAATGTGTTTATACTTTGATGACTGATCTCATGGATACTTCTTCTAGTGATTGAAT
Source organism: Bettongia penicillata ogilbyi (assembly GCA_023548195.1). Lineage (NCBI taxonomy): Eukaryota > Metazoa > Chordata > Mammalia > Diprotodontia > Potoroidae > Bettongia > Bettongia penicillata. Next base: position 5,518,574 of record JAJHZJ010000177.1, on the reverse strand, counting down.
GCCTATACATGCCTCTCATGGAAATGTGGATAGTCTTGGACTTGGACTGTGAAAGTTCAAAGATTTGAATTCTTCTGTGTGACTATGGGAAAATCTGGTAACCTTTCTGAGCCTTTTTCCTCTTTTGTCATTAACCCGTGTCACAGGGTTGTTGTGAGGCTCAGATGTAATATTTTTTTAAATTACTTTGCAAACTTGAAAGCACTATGTAAAAGTCCAGTGTTTGTATTATCATCCTGTGCAATTCTTGTCCACATTTTCCAAGAAATTCTCACTTGGATATCCACCCAGTGTGTTGGGAACCTTTCTCTTGGTTTGTTTGACATTGCAAGAATATCTGTGGAACATATGGACCACCTTTTAATCCCTTCCTGAATACGTTATCCACACACCTTTTCTTTCTGCATCTCTGATTAGTTTAGCAGCATTGATGTAGATTGTTTGTCATTGAACAAGGTTCTCATTAAAGTTAGTGTTTCTAGATAGTCTAAAAACTAAGATTTCTCATGACTTTGGCATCTGTTTCTGCTCCTCGGCCATTCTGTGCAGAAGAGTCTACACAGGGCAGTTCTGCATTTTTTTTTTTTATGTCCATAGAAATTACCCCCTTGTATCTAGCTTCTTGGTGGTGCAGAATTCTGTATTTAACTTGGCTTGTCCTTTGAAGGGGCAGACCCAATCTGGATTAAAGATGGGGTAGAGATTCTTCGTGATTGATTGGAAATAAAAGCTATGAAAGATAATTACAGATTAAATTTCATGAGAAAATGATTTTTTCCACAATATAATTGGGAACTAGCCATGCGTTACTTTTATTATCATTTTAACATTAAAAGTACTTTTTTTTTGGCCTTGTAATAACACAATAACATGAAGGCCCTAGAATTTGGGAGAATCAGTAAAGGTTTCCTATGGAAGATGGGATTTTAGGTACAGAAGAGGAGGGAGAGCATTCCAAGCATGGGAAACAGCCAGTAAAATGCCTGCAGTTGGGTGATGAAGTTTCTTGCTGGTGAATAGCAAGGAGGCCAGTGTTGCTGAATTGTGTAGTGTGCGCAGGGGAGAGAAGTAAAGTGTAAGAAGACTAGACAGGTGGGGTGGTGGTGGTGGAAGGAATGTAGTTTATGATGGACTTTGAAGGTTGAATACATGATTTTATATTTAATCCTGGAGGTGCTAGGGAGCCACTGGAGTTAATGAGGAGTGGAGGGGTTCAGGGGAAGATTGACCATAAAACAATTAAGTGTCAATCAGTACCACGTACTGTACCATTTAAGTGCTTACTCTGCACCTGGCACTATACTAAGCACTGGAAGGGATATTCTTAATAATATAATAATAATTCTTAATTATCAAGAAATGGCTAAATTATAATCAGGATACTTAGATAGTGAAAGTAGAGAAGAGTGTAATTTTTGAAGTGTCTTCATTGAAATCTTAAAGTTTATGTATTTATAGGATTAAGTTTAAGATAGGTAGAAAAAGAGGGGTGATATAGTAGAGTACTAGCCTGGAAAGACCTGAATTCAAATGTGGCCCCAGACACAAGCCATGTGATCGTGGGCAAGTCACTTAACCCTGTTTGCCTCAATTTCCTCATCTGTAAAATGAGCCAGAGAAGGAAATGGTAAACCACTGTAGTATCTTTGCCAAGGTAACCCCAAAGGAAGAGTCAGACATGACTAAAAACAACAAAAAGGTAGAAAAGTACATTTATTCAGAAAACCTTACTGTCAGATAAATGAATGGTTTTGTGTTTTATATAAATATATATTTTAAGATCCTAGGTAATGATACCAGATATAAATGTGATGGCTAAGTCAAATCTAACAATATATAATACGAGTATCCTTCTTGCCAAATACCTTCCTGGCTTTTTATTAAAAGTTAAATTGGATATATAATCTATTTGTGCTACATAGAAATGGTTTTCTCTGGTTGCTGCTAGTTTCATCTGTTCTTTTTATCAAAGTTCTACCTCTAACAAGCTGCTAGAAAGTAAAATTCAACAGAAATTCTGAAAGTCCAAGTCAAGTATATTCCCAGTCCAAAAGTATATTCTGTTTAAGTCACTATTGGTTGTATGTGGAATCATTTTGCTTCCTCCATCAGTTGGTGGATTAAGAAAAAAATCCTGAAATTTGAAAGTGATCTAACTTTAGAACCACCCTCTTCCTTTTTTTCTTTTCAAACACATGGCGTCTCATTTGTGGATTTTGACATAGGTCCTGTTACTGTAGTTTGTATGTGTTGGTTGATTCTAATTTGTTATGTTGTTAACATTGGCTAGTGCCATACCCAATCTATAGAAGAAGAGTACTGTCTACCTTCTAGGATCTTGTTAGCTAAGGTGAAACTTATTTGGGTCTCTCTGTTCTGATTAGACCTAGATTCCGTCATTTATTTTGATGGGTTACCTTGTGTTTTATTACACCATAGGGTCATGCCTACTTCAGAACAGCATTCTTTCTCCTCCCTTTCTTCTTCTCCTCCTCCCTCCTTTCTCTCATCTCACCTCTTGACCCCCTTCCCATTCTTCAGCCCTTTTAACAAATACCTTCCTTTCACCTTAGCATATCTGAAGTGTGAAATACATGGTCAGAGCTTAGCTTACTACATAGGTACTTGAAGCTTTAATGTAGAGTTAATGTGCTTTTCCCTATTTTTTCCCCCTTATCCAGCCAACCACAGTGCCAAACAGTGTCGTACCCCCTGTGCCTTGAGGACAATGTGTGGAGAGTGTACCAGTGGCAGCTCAGAGTGCATGTGGTGTAGTAACATGAAGCAATGTGTGGATTCAAATGCTTATGTGGCCTCTTTTCCATTTGGCCAGTGTATGGAATGGTACACCATGAGCAGCTGTCCCCGTAAGTAATCTATTCAGTTTATAAAATGAATTCTTGGCTTAGAGCCTGTGCATATGTGTATATGTGGTGGGGGTGAGGGTATATGGTGGTGTATGTGTGTTTATGCATGTGTATGTATTCACATGAAGCCTTAAACCACATGTGGGTAAAATATGACTATGGGTTAAAATTATTAGCCTTCTTTCCAATGTCATTATGTTGGTTCAGATTAGGGTTCAGAGATGACCCTAAAGTCACACTCCTGTCTTATAGAAACTTACTGTTAGATTGACATTTTGTCATAGATAAATATCTGAAAGATATCAGAATAAAACTACTAAGTGAATAATTTACATCATACATAAGTCCGGGACAAATACACTTTAGGGTTAGGAGGAGAGTGTGTAATTGGTTCAGTAATCAGTGAGAACAACCATTGGAATGTGACATCTTTGCAGAGTACAGTAAGGTGCTGTTGTCAGATCTATGGTTATTTGAGGGACTTATGAAATTGGTGGGTTTTCAGGGATTTTTGATTAGAAATTTCTGTTTGCCTCACCTGAGTGAGATATATTGGCTTCTCAGTGTGGTGGAACACACTGCTTGGTGTAGGTTTGTCGAAAATGAAGTGCACTGTCTCACAAAAATCTATAAATTTAAAAAAAATCATGAATTATATTCTTGTAATTACTTAAAGTGATAGTTTGTGAAAGAGTTGTGTTGTGTTTCCTTCTTTGTAAAATGAAATAGGTTATATTTGGTCTATAACCTTCCTTTAAGGTTAGATATTCTGACATTGACAGCTATAAAATACTTCTCTTGAAACATTTAGAAACAATTTCCAGCCTTCTGCCAAGTGATTTGTCTGTCCCTTTCAATCCTTATCTTCTGTTTAAAAAAAAAAAATCCCTCTATTTTTCACTATAAACACCTTTTACTAAGTAGCATGTGGGAATTTTTCTAACCTGGTGTTTTGTTTTTGTAGCGGAAAATTGTTCTGGTTATTGTACTTGTGGTCACTGTTTGGAGCAACCTGGCTGTGGCTGGTGTACTGATCCAAGCAACACTGGCAAGGGGACCTGCATTGAAGGCTCCTTCAAAGGGCCAATGAAGATGCCATCCCAGGCACCCACAGGGAGTCACTATCCACAGCCACGTCTTAATTCTAGCATGTGTCTTGAAGAGAACAGATACAACTGGTCTTTCATCCAATGTCCAGGTAACAGATTCATTCCCTTTTTTATAACTTGGCTGAAAAGCATTCCTTGTCATATTTCTTTTAAAAGTTTATAGATTACTTTTGGTAATGGGAGAATGGTTCAACTTAACTTTGGAAGGTTTATTTCATGTAGGATTGGTTTCCCCTAGTGACAAGTGACGATGAATTTTTAAGATCTTTGCTCATCAGTTTGCCCTGTTGTAGAAAAATTGCTAATTTTTTTCTGCTGCCTACTTGTGCATATTTTCTACATGAGCAAGATGAAGTCATTTGAACCCTCCCTAGGTAATACTCCACCACTAAGTCTGATGTAACCTTTTGAGAGGTCAAATCTTGATAAAATAAAATCTCCACCAAGTATAAGATATTTAAGCAAGCTAGGTGGTTCAGAGATAGAGTTCTGGGCCTGGAGTCCAGAAAACCTGAGTTGAAATCTGACCTCAGACACTTACTATGTATGACCCTGGGGAAATCATTTAACTCTGTTTTTGTCAATTTCTTAAGCTGCAGAATAGGGTTATTTTTTTTTTAATAAAAATTTATTTATTTAACTTTTTACATTCATTTTCACAAAATTTTGGGTTCCAAATTTTCTCCCCTTTTATCCCCTCCCCCTACCCCAATACCCTGAGCATTCTAATTTTCCCTATCACCAATCTGCCCTCTCTTCTATCATCCCTCCCTTCTCTTGTCCCCATCTTCTCTTTTGTCCTGTAGGGCCAGATGACTTTCTATTCCCCATTAACTGTATTTCTTATTTCCTAGTAGCAAGAACAATACTAAACAGTTGTTCCTAAAACTTTGAGTTCCAACTTCTCCCCATCCCTCCCTCCCCACCCATTCCCTTTGGGAAGGCAGGCAATTCAACATAGGCCCTATCTGTGTAGTTTTGCAAATGACTTCCATAATAGTCATGTTGTGTAAGACTAACTGTATTTCCCTCCATCCTATCCTGCCCCCCATTGTTTCTATTCTGTCTTTTGATCCTGTCCCTCCCCAAGAGTGTTGACTTCAAATTGCTCCCTCCTCCCATTGCCCTCCCTGCCATCATCCCCCCGCCTTGCTTATCTCCTTCTCCCCCACTTTCCTGTATTGTAAGATAGGTTTTCATACCAAAATGAGTGTGCATTTTATTCCTTCCTTTAGTCGAATGTGATGAGGGTAAACTTGTTGTTTTTTTCTCAGCTCTCCTCTTTTTCCCTCCACTAAAAAGTCTCCTGCTTGCCTCTTGAATGAGATATAATTTACCCCATTCCATTTCACCCTCTTTCCTCCCACTATATTTCTCTCTCACCATTTACCTTAATTTCTTTTGAGATATGGTCCCGTCCTATTCAATTCACTCTGTGCTCTCTGTCTCTGTATGTGCATGCATGGGTGTATGTGTGTGCGTGCATGCGTGTACGTGTGTGTATGTGTGTGTGTGTGGTCCCACCAACTACCCAGATACTGAAAAATTTTAAGAGTTACAAATATTGTCTTTTCATGTAGGAATGTAAACAGTTCACTTATGGTAAGTCCCTTATGACTTCTCTTTGCTGTTTACTTTTTCATGCTTCTTCTCATTCTTGTGTTTGAAAGTCAAATTTTCTTTTCAGCTCTGGTCTTTTCATCAAGAATGCTTGAAAGTCCTCTATTTCATTGAAAGACCATATTTTCCCCTGAAGTATTATACTCAGTTTTGTTGGGTAGGTGATTCTTGGTTTGAGTCCTAGTTCCTTTGACTTCTGGAATATCCTATTCCACGCCCTTCGATCTCTTAATGTAGAAGCTGCTAGATCTTGAGTTATCCTGATTGTATTTCCACAATACTGGAATTGTTTCTTTCTAGCTGCTTGCAATATTTTCTCCTTGACCTGGGAATTCTGGAATTTTGCCACAATGTTCCTAGGAGTTTCTCGTTTTGGATCTCTTTCAGGCGGTGATCGATGGATTCTTTCAATACTTATTTTGCCCTCTGGTTGTAGAATATCAGGGCAGTTTTCCTCGATAATTTCATGGAAGATGATGTCTAGGCTCTTTTTTTTTATCATGACTTTCAGGTAGTCCCATAATTTTTAAATTGTCTCTCCTGGATCTATTTTCCAGGTCAGTTGTTTTTCCCATGAGATATTTCACATTCTCTTCCATTTTTGCATTCTTTTGGTTTTGTTTTGTGATTTCTTGGTTTCTCAGAAAGTCATTAGCTTCCATCTGTTCCATTCTAATCTTGAGAGAACTATTATCTTCAGTGAGCTTTTGAACCTCTTTTTCCATTTGGCTAATTCTGCTTTTGAAAGCATTCTTTTCCTCATTGGCTTTTTGAACCTCTTTTGCCAATTGAGTTAGCCTATTTTTCAAGGTGTTATTTTCTTCAGCATTTTTTTGGGTCTCCTTTAGCAAGATATGGACCCGCTTTTCATGCTTTTCTTGCATCTCTGTTATTTCTCTTCCCAGTTTTTCCTCCACCTGTCTAACTTGATTTTCAAATCCTTTTTGAGCTCTCCCATGGCCTGAGCCCACCAGACATCCCCCTGGGATGTCTGGGATACAGAGGCCCCGACCTCCACGTCTTTCCGTGATGGCAAGCATTGTACTTCCTCATCAGAAATGAAGGGGGGAAGAAACATCTCTTCCCCAAGAAAGTAGCTCTCTATGGTCTTATTTTGCTTCCTTTTTCTGGGCATTTTCCCAGCCAGTTACTTGACTTCTGAGATTCCTGTCCACCCCCGCCTAGATCCGCCCAGCTAGGGGTCTGAGGTTCAAATGGGCTTTCAGCGGCAAGCGCGGCTGCTATTCAATGTGAGTTTAAGTTCTGGTGCTGGGGTTGGGCAGGGCTGCCTCCCAGGCTCAGTTCCCTCAGGGGCTTTATGCAGAGACCTTCAGTAATGGGGCGGGTGGGGGCAGGGCCATCTCCCAGGCTCAGTTCCCTCAGGGGGTTTATGCATAGACCTTCTGTCTGCTGCTTTGGGAGTCCTGGGCTGCCGCCGCTGCCTCTGCCACTGCCTCCCAAGGGGGCCCGAGTCACAGAGACTCCCCGCTCCCCTCTCGGTCAGCCCAGATGTCTCTCTCACTGAACTGTAGCGTCTGTGGGTGGAGGGACCTTCCCGGCCGCCAGAGGTTCCGTCCCTGAAGCCTGTTTGGATCTGCTCCTCTGGGGCCACGGGGCCAGGGCAGCACAGGGGTGGACTCTGCTGTCCGGAGTGCGACAGACCCCTGGGGACAGCTCTCCAGGGCTCTCTGGAACGGAAATCTTTTCCACTGTGTTTCTGAGCACCTTGCCGTGCTCCAGAATTTGTGAGGAGTTCTTGCAGGAAATATATGGGCGGTGGGTTCGGAGCTAGCATACGTGAGTCTTTCTACTCCGCCATCTTGGCTCCACCCCCCAGAATAGGGTTATTAACAGCACCTACTTCACATGGTTGTTGTGAGAATAAAATGAGGTGATATTTGTAAAGAAGTACATAGTACAATGTCCAGCAGGTACTGTCTAAATGCTTGTTTCTTTCCCTTCCCCAAGTCCCTGATGATGGTTATACTACAGCGTCATTTTCAGTTTGAGAGGATTCCAAAAGACAGAAAACCCCAAAATGTCAACAACCACATAATACCTCTTTTAACTGCAATAGAATTTGGTTTGTATTAAAAATGGTACATAAAAGTTACTGTTGCATGCATCCATTAATTCCAGTTTTATCAGAGACTTTGTTGTAGACCAATATGAAGACTAATTGAGTAAAATCCCTTTTCTCCCATGATCAGTTCTGTTTATTGTTATTCAGTATTTTCAGAGAAATAGAATGGTTGCCAAATACTACCTAGTCCAACTTACAGCTGAGCAAGAATTCCCCCTACATCATCTCCACAAAGTGGTATCCAACTTTTATGGGAAGATCTCTTCTATACCTCCTTAATATTGTAATTTATGAATTTTTTAACTGAAATATAAGATTTGACATTTATCTCTATTCACTTTCATCCTAATGACTCTGGCCAACGGCTATAAAGTTCTATTTGTATGTGATTTTGTCATTTAATTTTTTCTCCATCTCCCCTTTCTTTCTCCCTGGCCCTACAGCTTTGTGCCATCTGCACATTTGGCAGGCTTGTTGTCTATGCCTTTATCCAAGTCATTGGCAAAAATGTTAAAACGCATGGGGCCAAGTGTAAGTCTCTGACGTCAAACTGCTAATGACTCATTTTCATGTCTAGCTAGTGGAAGCCATTCTGGACTTACCTAATGGTAAGTGGAAACAGTGCTGACTTTGTCGTTAAAGGGCCCTAGATTTGAATCAGTGAAAGACTAGATTACCGCCAGCATTGCTTCCAACTCTGAATCTGTCGTCCTAGAATCCCATAATCCCGTAGCTACAGGAGAGACTTTGTCCAGTGCTTTGCTGTTACATAGCTGCACTACAGGTACAGCATTCCTCAGACTGCTAGTCTAGGAAATGAGGTTTCTGACATGAGCTGTCCTTGAGGAAGCCATGCTGAGCTTTTGTAATCAGGGTTTCCTTTTCTATCTGTTCATTAACTATTCCTTTAATAATTAGAATTTTCCCAAGAATTGAAATTGGAGTCACTGAATATAGTTGACTCAATTCTTTTTTGTTTTGAAAATTGGGATATTTGCCCTTCTCTAGGCCTGAGACACTTCTCTTCTTCTCTCTTAGCTTTCAAAGATCATTAACAATGACTGGGCAGTTACATCCAGTTGTATCTGCCAGTTGTGTAAGGATCCTGGCATGTGATTTATCTGACATTGGTAACATCAAGGGCAGCATTTTACAATAGAAAGAGCATTGGATTTAGTCTTAGAGGACCTTGCTGCCTTTTTTACCTTCAGCATGTCACGTAACTCTGGGCCCAAGCTCCTTACCTTACAAAGAAGAGCCACCAAAGACCCTTTCACTTTTAGATCTTGAGTCCTAGGACCCTATTATCTCCTTACTTATACTGGATATCTACTCCTGATTAGGATTTTTTTTCCTGAGAAAATGGAAGCAAAATAATGCTTGAGCAGATTTGTTCTGCTCTATCAGTAGTTTAGTATCTCTTTCATCTCGAGTAGTTTTTCTCCTCTTTCTCTTCTTTACTTTTTCTCAGTATAACTTAAAAACAAAGCAAGGTAATTAACTTTTCTTACTAGTCTTGACTCATCTTATACTTAGGGTTTCTGGCATTATTTCCACATGTTTTTTATTTATTCTTTATTACCTACTTCCATCTGCACATGCCTTTTTAGAATGCAAGTGAATTGGTGCATTCTCTATGCATCCACATTTTTCTCTTTAGACTATTCCTTTTTGTCTTTTCAGCAAAATTGTTTCTCTTTTGTGTCTCCAAAATTTCATTTTTGAGAGTTTTCCATCTGTCTTGGGTTAACATTCATGTGAAATTTTAGGTGACAAGATCCTATCTTTTCTCTGAATATGTTTAAGTCTTTGCACCTCTAGGGTGACTGTCTGCCTATGCCCAACAGCCCCCTCTTGCTGTATCTCAGATGCTGAGTGGTCACCCAGTGTCACAACATAAGTGTCATCTACTTCTTACCATTTCTCACTCCCTCATATCCAATCCAATGTCAGTTCCTTTTGTAACCAACCTATTCCAACCTTTGTAATGTCTCTCATATATGCCCCCTTCTCTTCTCTGATAGTGCCAACAGTCTAGGACAGGTCCTCATCCTCCCATGCTTGGACTACTGCAATAAGCTGCTGGTTGGTTTCCTTGCCTCAAGTCTCTCCCCACTCCAATCCATCTTCCACCGAGTTGTCAAAGTGCTCTTCCTAAAGCACAGGTCTTACTATGTCACCTTCTCTGTGAATAAACCAGTGATTCCTTATTGCCTAAAATTTTAGATCTGATTTGGTTATTAAACTAGTTATTAAAACCAAACTGTGTTTGGTTATTAAAATCCTTCATCACCCTTAGCCTTTCTACTTTTCCTGTTTTCTTGTACCTTACTCCCCTCTCCTACTTGGTAATCCAGCGATGCTGGCCTCTCACATGACATCCTGTTTCCTGGTTCCAGGCCTTTTTCCCTGACTCTCTCCATGCCTAGAACTCTCTGCCTCCTGACTTCCTTCAAGTCTCAACTAAAGTCCAACTTTGTGCAAGCACCCCCTCCCAGTCCTTCTTAATCTGAGTGCCTCTCTTCTGAGGCTTCCTCCAGTTTATCCTCTGTAGATCTTACTTGTACATACTTGTTTGCCTGTTGTCTTGTCTGTTAGACTGTGAACTGCCGGTGAGCTGGGACTATATACATATCGGCCTTTCTTTGTGTCTGCAGTACTTAGCACAGTGCCTAGAACACAGCAGGGACTTCCTCCCTAGGGTTCCTATTCATTTCCACCCCATCTATAGGTTCTTCCTTGTTGGTGAGAACAAGACATAGAATCATAGTTTCTTTAATTATTTCTTTCACTTTTGAAGGTTGAAACTGTCAGGATGGCAAGCCAAGAAATAACCGTTTTGCTTTTGGTCAAGAGAACTTCAGCAGATGTCTGGATAATTTAGTTATCCAGTCATCATTACCCTGTCATGGCTTTGTCAGCTGATTACAGAGCCCAAACTCTTGATCTATTTCCACTTTTTCTGTTGGCACTCTATGTCTCTTCAGATAAACTATGTTCCAACCCAGATAAAGGCTGAACTTGCTGTGTTTGTTTTCTCTTTTAAATCTCTCTCTCTCTCTATGGTAAATGGGCTGCTTTTTTTTTTGAACAAACTAGTCATTTATACTTTGCTTTTTGTTCTTATGGCAAGGAGTATATCCAGCAAACTGCTTCAGATAGCTCTTACTTTGGAAGACCGAGGTAGTCCAAGTCCATATTTTTTGAGGATCTGTTACAACTTTTCTGTGAAGTTGTTACTATCCCAAATCTCTTTTCTTTCCCTAGCATGCCAGTGTAATGGACACAGTAAATGTATCAATGAAAGCATCTGTGAAAAGTGTGAGAATCTGACAACTGGCAAACACTGTGAGACATGTATATCAGGCTTCTATGGTGATCCTACCAATGGAGGAACATGTCAACGTAAGTGAAATCTAGTTTTGTTAAATACAAATTTAATAATGCCGTATTCATTAAATTATAAAGATGAGGTGGACAAGTCAAATGAATACTGTATTTCTTAGTAAGCATTTGTTATTTTCAGTATACCTTTGAATCATTGTGAATTTTCCCATCCATGAAGATTAAAAGTATAAAGGCAATAACAATTTTATATTTGGAGGAAAAAGCATTCACAGCTCATTTGTTAACAACTAAAATTGAAAACTAGTATTAGCGGGATTCTAGTTTGTTTTCATATTAACTCCATTGCTCATATAAGCCTGAGGCCTCCCAGTATTTAAATACTGTTCTGCTTTTTCTGATAGTGTGAAATGTTTCACTAGAACTCTGTTTAGGGTGTACTTTTTTCTCCTGTTACTGGGAATAAAATGCATGTACTAAATGAAAATACTTTATCAAGGCTTCTGACAGTAAGACAGGAAGAAAGTATGACTTTGTAACTTAGAAAGAATCCTATAAATTCTGGGAAGCCTTGTAGTTAGTGTCTGAGATGCCTTGGGATGTGCATGGGTACTGTACTTGGTGTCTGCAGTGGTGCCAGTGGTGAGTAAACGTAGTGTGGTTATTAACCGTGGCTTTGATTTAGCCTGTTATGTCTCTTAAGAAGCTCTAACAAAGAAATGAAGCCTTACAGCCACCTTTAGGCTCTAATATTCCATGATCATGACTCTTATTGTCCTGGAAATTTAAAGGCAAATGAGATAAATGTGACCTAAACTGGTCAGAGAAGATTTGATGAACGAAATATAATGAGAGACATTAAAAGGTTAGGAAGAATCTGGATAAGAGAGAGGAGTGGAGAGAACATTCCAGATAAAGGAAATAGTTTATAGGACAAGTAAATGTATCATTTGAAGCTTGCACTTGAAATTGAAATTGGAATATATGAGAGTCCTTCACTGGAACCAGAATCAGGAAAACCTGAATGCAAATCCGGCCTTAGACTCTTTTTAGCTGTGTGACCCTGACTATGTCACTTAAACTGTTGGCCTCAATTTTCTCAATTGTAAAAATGGTGATTATAATAGTATCTAACCCCTCAGAGTTGTTGTGAGGATTAAAAGAGAAAATATGTATAAAGTACTTTGTAGACCTTGAAGCACTGTCAAAATGCCAGCTGTTATACACAATGCAGGGCATGGGTGATCAGGTGAAGGAGACTGAGAAGAATGGATTAGACAGATAGGAAGAGTATCCGCACATGAAAGGCATAAAAAGGGGAGAGAGTCAGAGAAATCTGGGAGGACTTGTGTGAACTGATGCAGACTGAAGCGAACAAAACCAGAGGAATATCTTGTGCAGTGACTATAGTAACATAAAGGAAATAGTCTTGAAAGAATGAAGAGCTATGATGAGTGATGAGTCACCGCTCCAGAAGTGAGAGCTGCTTGCTGCTACCTCTTGGCAGAGAGGTCAACGTACTAAAGGTACGGAATGAAACGTTTTTAGATATTGCTGGTATGTAAATTTGTTTTGCTCAACTCTCTTATTTATTACAAGGAAGGGCTTTTATTTGGGAAAGGGAATGAATGTTGTAGGAGGAAAAGTTAGAGATAATGATGAAAAAAGAAGGAAAGAAAGGATCCGTGAAATATTAAATATACATAGTAGATAGCAGAAGAAAGTTTAGAAGGACACACAGAGAAGCAGTTTTGTTACTATCATATTAAATTTAATTTATACTTTAAAAACCATATAATAAAAGTTCAGTTTAACATACAGTTCCCTTTTTCTGTTCTTTATGTATTGAAATTATTTACATTTAAAGTGTACAGTAAAAAAAATAGATCAATAAATGAAGAAACTGAAAGAGTCCTGAAATAATAGTAAGATTTGGAAGCTTGGAAAGGTAGCCATGCTTGTAGAAAAGCTGGTAAAAGCTGACAATGCCTCCTGATTTTTGAAGCCAATCTTCAGGTCTCTACTGAAATTATTTCAGTATCGTCCCATTGCTATCCCTTTTCCTTCTCTGTTTTCCAGTTAAAGTGATTATATTGG